>OY998258.1:48605000-48987344 GCA_963922045.1 Persicaria maculosa
TTTCGTTCTCTTTTGTATGGAGTTTGGCCTTAATGTGTCAAAATCTTATTCTTGTTCCATAGTTTATGCGCGCGCATTTCTCCAAGTAATCCTATGTTATATATATATATATATATATATATATATATATATATATATATATATATATATATATATATATATATATATATATATATATATATCCAGTCTTCCATCGATCTGATATCATTGTTGTCAAATATTATCCTGTTTCTCATAGACCAAACACACTAGAGGACGATAGCTATGATCGTTTTCTTTTCCGTAGATAAATTGTGAAAGATTTCCGTGATTATATTCTTATATGGTTTGTTTTCTTTTTCAATGTTTCAGATTCTACGTTCAATTTGCCTGTCCAATCTCCTGATGAATGATAGAGAGGTCTGGCATTCAAGAAAGAGGTAGGTGACATCTTCTTCATGGTAGGTGTAGAGAGGGCATTCCAATGGTATATGAACTCTTTTACTTTGTAATCTAGCTTTTGTCGGGGTTCCGTTTAGTAGGTTTTTCAAGAGGTATTTATTGATCTTATGCGGGCAGTCAATTTTTCATATCAAGTTTAGTGGGTCTGAATTGTTTCTTCTGTTTCTCGTGATTTGGTCTATAGCGCTAGCAGTTGATCACCAACCACCTTTGCTAGGTTCCCAATATAATCTATCTTCGATTTCATTAAAATGAATATAAATACCGAGGATTTTATCAACAATATCCATCGGAAGGATCACTTCATTTTTCTTTGTCCCAAAGTTTTATTTGGTTTTATGAATCGGTCTAAAGTTTCTTGTTCATCAACATAATTTAGGAGGCATTTTTCTTGAAGGTTTTCTTCATTGTGAAGCCATTTATCCTTCCACAATCTTATGGTTTTTCTATTTCTTACCTGCCAGATAAGCCCTGCGCAGAATTCCTCTTTGATGTCTATTAGTTTCGCCCATTGCCAGGAGGTGCTCCTTTTCCTTTGGTAGTCCCAAATGTTCGCATCCTTAAGATACTTGTCTCTAATGACTTTCACCCATTCGTTTTGTGGTTCCGCAAGAATTTTTCAAAGGAATTTCATTTGCAGTGCTTTGTTCATGTCTTTTGTCTTATGTAGTCCTAAACCTCTTTCACTATTTGATCCGCAAACTTTATCCCATCCAATAAGGGACTTGTATTTAATTAGGGTCTTTTATTTTTCATTTATGAATGTGTTCAGTTCTTGGTTTATCATGCATTCGTCCTATTAATTTCATGCCTTATGATTTACGTGCTTGTAATTTTTCACACCAAATTTTGAATTTATTATTTCTTGCTAGATTATTCGATCTACTAGTTATTCATTCCTTCCAAAATCACGTTTTTTTAGGTTTTTCAACCAATTGATGTGACTTTAAAGAGTCGTTTTTGCTTGCCTTTAGAAGACGTTTGCCCCTATCTCTAAAGGGGAGAAAGTTTGATTTCAAGCTCCGATTCGAGCAGAAGGAAAAAGCACTATTAACCGACCAGAAATGATGATCAAGGGTTGATTTCCTCGAAAAACCAAAACGATTAGAAATGTCTAGACAACTTTTCCTAACCTAAGTTACAATTATATTGTGAGTAGTTCAAAACATTATAAATTATAATCTCATATTCAAAATTCTTCATATATTTAAGTATCTACATTTTCATTCAACCATCCAATTTTCCATATAATTGCCTACGTTTCTATAGTATATATATTATCAATATGATGATTGATAATCATATATTTATTTGTACAGGTATTTATTTATACACATATATATTTTTATAATAAAAAAATTAGAATATATAAGTTAAATATCTCTAATCGAATTTTATGTGGTTGAACCGGAGACAAAGTGCGTGGACCAGTCAAATAGGGATCAATTAAGATGCAGCACCATATATTGGTCAATTAAGATGCAGCTAGAGTTTAATATATGTGTAACCATGTGGGTCACATGAGACTAATTTGTTACCATGTGACACCCCCACTACTTTACTCATTCCCAACCTAATCCCATTTGTCATTTTTTTTTCCCATGATATGCCCCTCGGTCCTCTCCTTGGTGTGCTAATAAGCTAGCATTTCGATCATGTAATTTTGGGATAAATCAGGGGTGTTTTTGTCAATTGCGTCAGTGTTACTACGTATATTATGGGGCAAATTCTTGTCATGATATTTTAAAATTAGAAAAAAGGGATTATCAAGATTGGGGTAGCAATGATCTAATCTACAGACAGCTTGGCCTGCTTAATCTCATTGCCACCATTACTTAATTATATACTGTAATAATTAATCCCCTCTGTTTATCATTGCTACCGATTTAATATACATTACTGTATATATTTATGGGAGTTACTATTGATTAACTACAAGGTTGGATCTAGTAGAGTTTTATAAGTTGATTAATTATGGATTTATTTTACAGAGTTTGATGTTAAAATCCATATATCCACGAATTGGATAATGCATGTTATAACTCATTGTAACTTCAAACCCTTTGACAAAGAGGGATAAGAACTTCGTACCATTGTCAGTTTGAACGGAGATTATATTTTTTTGGAAAGAGATTGGTGACCAGTTTAATGAACTGGGTAGTAAATTAGTAATTGTGGAAACTTGCGTTTTAGTGTGAAATGGAAAGATCCAAATAAACCATATTAGGGTGGTTGAGTCGAAAAGGACCTCAGGGTAGTATCCATAGGTCCCTGATTCAACTCCCAGATGTGGCCGCTATCTATTTACAAAAATCAAGAAAGATCCAAATAAATTTGGAGAAATCATCCACAATTCAATTGAAAGAAAGTATTTATTTGCATTTAAGAATGGGTGATGAGCAGGTCCCAAATATCTAAGAATAAAAGGTCCAACACATTGGCTGAGATAGTTGGGCTAGATGGGTAAGGTAGGCAATGGCTTTGGCCCAAGAGCATCAGGTGTATTTTTGGCAATGGGCTTTGGCCCAAGAGTATGAAACATATGAATAAATAAATAACAATAATAAACAAGCGAAGAGGCTAGAAAGCGGAGACATGGTTTATTTTATTTTTTTCAAAAAGCAAACTTGGCTTGCATGAACATATGCTTTTTTAAATTCCTTTTCCCAAAGTAGGGCTGGCACGGTACGGTACCATGGTAAATTTTTCATTACCACGTACCGTACTGATACCCCTCGGTATGGGATTTTATGTACCACGTACCAACCGAATAGTTTCGGTACCGAAATTCTTGGTACCGAAAGTATCGGTTACCGAATGTCGGTACCGTGGTAACCGAAGCCCCTATTTTCATTCTTCGATTTTTGTTTTATACACTGTGGTACCATCGGTACCGATGGTACCGATGGTACCAATGACAGATTATGCTTGAAAACGAACCGACTATCCTTGGTACCAACAGTACCATGGTATTTTATTTTTTAAAAAAAATAAAATATATTTTTTATTTTTTTTAAAAAAAATTAAATATATATTCGGTACCACGGTATTTGGGTTGCCCATACCGTTACCGTACCGACTATCCTTGGTACCGAGACTTCGGTTACGGATTCAGTCGGTTACTGACTTCTTGGTACCAATGATCTGTTGGTACGGTTGGTAATCGGTTGGTATGGTAATTTTCGATTACCATACCAACCCTATCCCAAAGGAACAAAGAAGCGTAGCAAAAACGCTTATGAGAAGAGGTTGATGAGGAAGATCGATGGCCATGGGGGCAACCTAAAGGAAGTGCGGTTGGCGGCCCGGCAAGGGCGACGAAAAGCCAAGTCCGAGAATAGGGTGTTGAGGATGGTGGGTGGCTATTGGAGCAAACTAAGGAGGTGCGGTATGCGGTGCAGGACGCCCAAAAAACAGGGCGAATGATGTTGGTGGAGACGGCGACAACTAGGATTCGTGCGGTGTGGGCATCAGGTCATGATTACAACTTGTTGTAAGACAGTGATGAGCCGGAAGCGGAGATGTGCCGGTAACCGAGAGGATGGAAGGTGGTGGTGGTAATCGGTGTTGGCGGTGGCTTCTGAAGACCAAGAGCGGACCACGATGAACCAAGATGGTGTCGGCCTGACATATGGAGCAAAAAGCTGGGTGGGTTGGTGGATGCGACCGAGACCGAAAGCGCTCGAGTGATGATAGGTGGGTTTGCCCGGGAGGGGGGTTGTGGGTTACCGGTGAAAGGATAGGTCAAAGATGGTTGGGTGGCGGCGGCCCGAGAGCGCGAAAAGCTCTCTAGGTTTTTTGTAGAGTTTTTTTGTGCTTAACCCTTTACGCTATCATGGTCTTAGAATCTTATGATCCTGAGTATGACACTAATGTTTTCATAACTTTTAGTTTTAAATTTTACAGCCTGATTGTGTTTCATAACTATTTTTTCTTAAAGAGTTTCTTTCTTACAAACATGTCACACTACTAGAATTGTGTCCATAGACATCGGGTATAAACCGATGTTAATAAAAAAAAAATTCGACGTGTTAGTGGGTGGTGTTAAAGATCTCAACTTTATCACATCGGTGTATAACCGATGTCTTTAATAATTTATAACATCGTTTTTCTTTTTAATAATGACTTAAATACATTGATATAATTACTTTTTGATTGATTCATCTAATGTTAAACCATTATTATTTTTCATTTCAAGTCATTTGGAAGTAGGTAGGGTAATACAAAATTTCAAATTAACATCGATATTCTTTTATAAACCTGATGTCTTACATTACTACACACATCGATTTATATATTTTTAACGATGTAAGTGCTACATATACACATCTTTTTTTGTTATAATTTTCATATATGTTGGGTTTACAAATCGACCTGTATCTTAATGGTCGACGTATTTACAAGCGTAGACATCGCTTTTCGCTCTCAAGTTCGATGTGTTTTATCAAATAAACCTACTAATCTATATTGTGAGACATTGTTAAGCAGAAAATTAAACAATGCATAAGACTATAACTAATACCTTAAATAATGACAATAGAGTCGAATACTCTTGACAACATGGCTAAATACAAAAAAAATACATCAGTAATTTGATTCTAAGCTAGACATAATATCACTTGAAAGTAATGAAAATAAGTCTAGATGCAAGATGCACAGTTCGAGGCCATGATGCAACAATCTCCCTCTTCGTCATTCGTTGTTTCTTCCTCTCGTTTAGACCTTGTGTTGCCACTTCTCTTCTCTCAATCTTGCTCAAATTAAGTATCCAACAGTCAATGAAGAGCAGATCCGAACTAATGCCAATAAAACACATGTAACCACCAATGAAGAGCATGAAAATTCTGCATAAATACATCATGAATGAGTATAAGAGTGCAGCAATACAAAACAGCTCAAAGTAAATGATCATGCACATTTAGGTACTGTTAATATAAGCATTTAGATGTGTTTAGGTAGGGTAAAATGCATAAGTTTAGAGTAGTTTTCATGTTTTCATCATGTTTCGATTAGAGTCGGAATCTACAATTTTTGTGCATGATTTCAGGTGATTGCAAAGAGGTGAAGCTAAGCTCGAGCCAATGCTCAAAGATTTGATGAAAATAGAAGAGCACGAGAGCCGATGAGAGGAGCTAAACATGAAAAGATTGGAGCTGTCCAGGTTGGCGACGCTGCACTAAAACGAGTCGTTTGAAGGCTGTAGTTATCGGATCGGGGCGTACTTATACTTGTTGGAAAGAGGATTCGAAGACCTACAACTTTTGTGTTTACGACTTTTCCAAATTCGGCCTTGAAAACAGCAAAATCTGGACTTCAAGATTACTGTTCAAAAGAACTCGGGTGGAGTAGACACAACTTGGCCGAGTTCTTTGGTTTCAGACAGAGTTTTGTAGCATCAGCAGCAACCGTCATTCGGTTTGGGCTTTGACGAGCTGGGCCGCATGTTTTGGCCTTTGGGTGTTAGTTTGTAAGTTGTTTTTGACTTTTTCACTAGGAGAATTATTATTATTATAAAAGAGAAACGTAGGTTTTAGGGTAAGGGGTTTTTTGGTGTGTTTTTGGTTTGAAAAACCATCGAAAAGGTTTTGTACATAGAAAATTGGAGACCTCTTGTGATTTCTCAAGGATGAACAACTAATCTCCTTTGCTTAGGGCACTACTAGAAAAATGCAATTAGACATCTGTTGTCAACAGATGTCTTTCAAAAAAAATTCCGATCTCTTTGTGCGTGTAGTAAAAGATCAAACTTTCCACATCGGTTTTAAGCAGATGTCTTTTCTTAATTAAAACCCCTCAATTTTGGTTATGACATATTCACTTATTGATGAATATCCATGATTTGTCATTTGAAAACATGTGAAGATGTCCTCCTAAAGCAAAAAAGTGACATTTACATCTTTATTTATAAAATAAGTAATGTCTTAAGACAAAATAGACAACAATTTTTGTTTTAGTGATCATGTTTATAATCATGTCTGATATATAATTTATGATTTTATATTGCTTTAATTTAACCAACCATGTGAAATATAGGAATAACTGATGTCGTTTCTCACATTTATATCAGTTTTTTCAAAATAAAATGATGATGTTGTTTCAATGACACATCGATTTATTCGACAGATAACGATGTTACTTTGACAAATATATATCAGTTCATATATAATTTTAATGTTCAAACTGGTGTTGCACATTGATTTAAATGAATGAACTGATGTGTATAATTATATTGGCATCTGTTTCCATATACTCACATATCTACATATCTACGACAAACATTACCTAGCTAGCCACAACATCACAAAAAACAATAAAACATACAATCACTTGTTGATAAAGCCCATCCTAATGATGCCACCTCCTTCCGTGCCGCTCACAAAGAAGGTACCTACCTAAGCTACGCATCATAAGCAAAAAGAAATATCTAAAGCTTATCGAGTTTGATCCTCAAATCATTAAACTTTTAGTCAAATTTGACTAAAATAAATCCTCAAGTCATAGAAGTTGAGGAAAGGAGCCGGCGGAATGAGTTGCTGTCGGATCCCGGCTTCGGTGACAATGGGCGGGAAGGTGGCTCTGTCTTCATTCGTGCTGCTGCCAAAGATAACCATTGTACCTTCCCAAGTTCTGTCTTACAACTTGAGTGGTGTTATCCATTGTACATTTGTACCTTTCCAGGTTCCCCATCTGATCACGCCACGAGCTTATAAAATCTTCCTCATTAAAGACTATTCCGGGTACTAGTATTCCAACTGCTAGACGCTGCAATCGAGGGAAAAAAACCCAAAAATAATAATTTAACTACTAATAAACTCATAAAGCTCATGCTCCAAGAAATCTTAGTCATGTCAAACACCACATTGTTTTCCTGAAAAATATCAGTAAATAGAGCACTGAAAGAAGAATAAGTATGCATTGAGTTATGAAACATACGCCCTGGTTATGATTCTCTCCAACTGCTTTAAACTCAAATTCCTCAATGTCTTGTCTCCTAGTCGTTTAGCCACCTTGCTCCCAGTAAGCCCAGCTCCAGCAGCTTGAATAAATCAGGGAGCAAGCATGCAGTCGTGTAATCAATATGGTTTTACGGCTAGATAAGCAAAGGGTTTCCTTCCCTAGAAACTCCACGAGGATAAACTAAAATAAATCCATACCGCCAAATGATGTCGCAACAGCTACTAAACCTCCGAAAGACCCCACGGCATTTACTGCTGCAGCAAACCCGCTTGCTCCAATGGCAGGCACAAGAGCATATGCAGAGTTGGAGCCAAAGCACATATTCCTTGTGCAATAGGAGGTGCAGCAAAACCTGCAATCGTGTTTGATTCATAGCAGCCATAAAAATTGGATACTTTTGGCTACTTATGTAATAATTTTTTCAGTTAATCTCAAACACTACATCTAGTTGAATTATACCACCAGTTAGAGCCAATGCAGTTCCTCCGGCAAGAGGAGCCCCACCAATTATAACTACATGCTTCCACTTGGAGCTTTTAGAGTCTCCTTTTCTATAATTTTTCCGCTTCTCTGTATCCATTATATAGCAGGCAACTTTTAACTCCAAGGCTTCCTGCAAAACAATGATTAAACACAGATTGTGCTACACATACTCATGAAGACAGATAATAAAGCTCAAAATGGAAGGGGAAATAACATCTGACATTTTGATAATGAATCAATGAGACACTCTTGGCATATGACATAGGTCTAGAGGTCTAGTTGATGTTATAATTTATAGGATAACGGATAACCACACAAGCCATTGATTCTATGACAGACATAATAAGGGCATCTTTGGCAAGAATCGATTGACATTATTAAGCCTATTATATGTGCACGTCATACCAAACATACTATAAGGCTACCACGCAATTTTCCCCAAAAAATATTTTTTGTGCACAACAAAGTGAAGACTCTATTCAGCGGTGGCATGGTATGGTATCTATACTCAAAGAAAAGGCAACATGATCCTTAACAATTAGTGTGGAATTTGAAACCTACAAATATATGAGATCAGTTAAAGCAAGCAAACCATTTTTATCCATTCAATATCCAACCACGTTGCTAGAAGCCTTAAAGCCACACGATGTCGAGAATCATAACCATTCCTCAAGGCAGAGGAACCATTGTCAACTTCTTTGTTGCTCAACAAGCATGCTAAAAGAATTTCGTAAAGAACGGTTACTCTAATTGTAGGGTTAACTAATATTCCATCTTATATGATCAAATAGAAAGCAAAATATAACAGAGCCCCTAGGACCCGATAATCAACGTTACAGATGGGCCAAGCTAAGAACCCTAGCTAGAATTCTGTCTACTTGAGAAAGCAAAAACCCTAGCAAATGAAACAGGATATTCATATATCAATTAAAGAACTAAATGATCATTTAACTGCAGCTCTAAATATCCCCCCAAATTCAGCATCGCACGCAACTACAAACCAGCCCCATAACACCACAAAAATGTCTTCCCAACAATGCATATAGGCTTATACAGCCCAGGAATATAACACCTCAAACACAGCAGCAACGGATTAAATTAATGACAGCTAAACCAATCTCAAACGCAGAAGCAGTGATCAGATTTTAATGCAATGAAAACAGCCCTTAAAACTGAAAACTATAGCTAAAAGTAAGGCATTTGCTTAATGCTTAAACAGTATCAAAAGCTAGGCATTTGCTTAAACAGTATCAAAAGTGAGGTGTGTGCAGGGGTAGAGCCATCTCATGTTTCGGATGGCAGAACCATGTTCTGTTGGCTGGGAGACAGCTTTTCGAAGGCTAACCTTGAGCTTAATTCTTCAATCCTTGAAGTGAATTCATCCATCCTATCACTGAGTGGAGATTTGCTCCGAGAGTTGTGTTATGCCCCTAAAATGGAAATTTAAAAATAAAGTTAACAGACGAATGATTAGGATGCTTATGGAAAATGCATATCATTAGCAATGGAATCACCTGGTTTGCCCCATGCCCCGTTGATTCACCACTTCCATCATCACATCTTTGCATGTTCAACTCAAAGTCGGTAATCTTGGGAAGATTGTTGTCCCTATTGTTGGAATGACTGTGACATACAACTGCATACCAGATTCCATGTGATATCTTAGCTAAAACCCGAAACCAATCTTATCCTAAAAGTCTAAAACCATCACACCTTTTAAGGTTCTTGTTTCTCCAAACAATCCTATCGGCAGAAGCTCGAGATAGTGCCTCTGTTGGACTAGATATAATATCCTCCTCCAGGCTAAGCTTCGTCTTCAAATCATCTGGCAATGTCTGAATTAGTCATTGAAATTATGGGCATACTTTTAGAGTGGAATATCCAAACTGATGAACGCAACCAATTATCATACATGGACTTCATTGACAACCTTTTTGAGCTGAATTTGTTCAATGTATGTGTGTGCTGTAAATGATCCGTCTAAATCCAGTTGTTCTGCAACATGTTTTACCACCAAGTGATCCTTTTCTTGAACCTGTCGGAAGTGAGAAGCAAAGCAAAGGATAAATAATCTAGATAATTAACAGGCAGATATGTCTCATACCAAAAATCGCTCCATACCTGTGTGTAGAAACGGCTAAGTTGTTCTAACCAGTCAACCTTCACAATCACCCTATCATCTGAGTAGACATGGCTGGTTCTTGGAGATATGATGAATGGATTATCTGTCACCCATTCCTGAACATATAATTATAGTAATAAGGTTATGCTTTGCTCAAAATTCTGATGGCAGACAATACAATTCATGCCCAAAAAGTGTTGGCATCAGGGAGAAAAAAAAAAAGGAAGGAAAAAAAAAGGGATTTTATCTCTGATGGCAGACAATAAATTTCATACCCATGAAGTAGTTTCACAAGAAGAAAAAAGAAGGAATATTGCTGACAAAGTGATTCAATTAATAAAAGCACAAAAAAAATTATTGAATAATATATTATTCAGTAATTTTTCAACTCAAGTAGCTAAAAGAGAAGCTACCTTCGTCAACTCAATTCAATACCATGATGTAATGCACAAAAAAAAAACTCGTCGTCTTTCCCGCCCAGAGCAAGATATGAGGGATCGAAATGTAAGCACCCTTTTCCGACTACATCGAGAGGGTATTTCTGAAAGACACAAAGTTGACATGATTAAGACAATAACAAACTAGCTGAACATAAACACTCAGGAGCAAACATAAGTTTACCTTCCAAGAGCTTGAACATCTGAATAACACCATATATTGTCTAAATCCTAGGCACACAGAGAGAACTACAATGAGGAAAAGCTCATCTGTGCACAAGATTAAACAAAATTAGCAATAAAAAAATCCAGTGTTAAGGATTCTGGAAAGAATTGGGAAAGTTGAAAGCGAACCAAAAAGCTTCATAGATCCATATGCTCAGCTAACTGTCAAAATATTACAGTGACACCATCTGTAGGCTCAATCAGATACTGATCTGGGAGCTCCCACAGCCTCATCCTGGCATATAGCTTTTGCCCAACCTGTTTGTTCTCCGTCTCCACCTCTATCCCTATATTGAAATTAACCCCCCTACAAATTTAAATTAAAAGAAAGTCAGGACATTCAAATGTCCTTAATCAGTTGCCTGGTTAGATACGACAGACTTTAACGACACTTCATTTGAAATCCCAATTAAATGAAAAGGGGTCGCATTTGGGGAATAAGTTCTGGAAATTCCTGTGACTGAGTTGTTGCTTTCCATTGACCCCGAATATCTAAAATAAGTAAAGGGGATAACTAGAATGATGGTCTTAATTATAATATGAGCTAATCAACACACATGTAGCCGCAAAACCATTCCAAAGCCACACAAATCTGCAATTATACTATGAAAAACCAGCTGTAAATCCACATGAATACTCCAAAAAAATCAGCAATTACACTATGATGGCTACGTGCACTAGTTTTTGTCTTTCCTTCTTTCTCCGTATCGATTCAAGCTCATATGTATCCATTTCTATTTATAAAAAAGTCAAAATAAAGCACAAATTTCAGCAAAAATAAACGAAAGCTATCCAACCAAAGCAAGAGAAGTGCAAACAAAGTCGTATAACAAAAAAGTATCAGATTATACAAATTTCATATGTTTGACCACAGAAACAACATGATCAATCTCTAAATTAAGATATTAAAAAAAAAAGGGCAACATATAATGAAACAAAAAATAGGTAATAAACCTTGCTTAGATGGATATGCCCAACAAGTCCGTTATCTAAGTAGTAACTTTCGGCACAAACCATTGGACTGTTGTACCTGTTAGCAGATTAACCAAGGACATTTTCTAAGACAGGTGTCACAAAAGATCTGAAGAGGGAAGCAATAGAGAAGAAAAAATTCAAATTTTCAAAGAAATACTTGATGGACAGGGCATGGAAGATCTACTTCTTTTGAGCTAAAAACACATAAACCTCGATCAAAAATTTTTTGATCTAGCTAGCGGCTTCCATAAACAATCCTAAATAAGAAACTGAACAACAAAACAGGCAATCAGATGAATAGAAACATATTTAAGCAAGAATCAAGCAAATTTACAAATAGATCTAGCCGAACAGGAGCAATCGCAGATCGTATCATATAAAGAGAGGAAATGGAATAGAGATCTGACTGGCAAATTTGTAGAGATAAGAGCTTCATGATGTAGATCCCAGCACAAAATCGCACAATATCAGATGCATCCCACCACAAATGAGCAGCAACCAGCAACAAACCCTAGATTAAAAAAGAAGAAAAGAAAAAAAGCACAGCCCGACAATCCTAGATTTACAAATCGGATTAGCCATACATTGCAACAAGTGAAGCAAAGAAAGAGCAGAAAAGAGATGAGAACAAGGAGAGCATACCTATTGTGGAGAGAGTGAAGAGTGTTGTCTATCATCGCCGGGAGCGAGAGTGAAAGAGCAAGGAGAACAAGAACGAAGGAGAGGGGACGGGGACGGGGGCGGGGGACTAGGCGGGAGGGTGGGTAGATCCGGTGGTGGCAAAGATCCCAGAGATGGAGTAGGAGGAGGAGGTGGTGCTTTGGAGAGAGGAAGAGCGAGGTCGGGGTCGGGATGGAGTTGAAGAAGACAACAAAAGGATGGAGGCAGTGAGCGGGCGAGGAGGCTGGAGCAAAGAGGAGAGGAGGATGTCGTATCTGGAGGAAGGTCACCGGAGCTGGAGGACGGTGGAGGACTGGAGGTGATTGAGAAAGAGGTCGTGCTGAATGGGAGAGAGAAGTCGAAATAGCAGCGGTGAAGTGGAGAGAGGAAATTTGTTAAGTGTTATAATTTTCCTCCCAAATTTGAAACCCTTCATAATTTTTCTAAGTGATATTTAATCCCGCTCGTTTCAACTTAGAAAATTCAAACCCGCGCCCATTTTAGCTTTTTAAAACAAACCATTTGACATCTGTCTAAAAAATTGACAGTTGTATAAATGTTTTTTAATATTACAAATTTAATAATTGATGTAATAAACTAATTTAACATCAGGTGTTTTCTTAACAGACTTAAAACATGTGATGTCTAATTGCATGATTCTAGTAGTGGGGAGATTAATCGAAGTTTCAGGTTTTCAATTTCATTGTGAGATTTCTCTATCTTAATACTCCTCTTTGAATGCTATTGATTCTCTGTGCTGAATATTTAGGGTTTTCATGAATTTCCGTTAGTCTGATCAACTGATGTCTTTTCATTATAATCTATTGCTAGATATAGGTAATTACTGGTTGAGTTATCTATGTTCTTGAGTAGCAAAGTATAAATCTCTGAAACTGGTTGATTTAGGAATTTGTATAGAGAATTGATTTGCAATTGATGCAATAACTGGTTGTGCGCGTCGATTGTCTTTGTTGATTTCCTTTAGACTTCATCGATTATTGAATTGAATCTTGATAGTTTCAAGATTGTTTGATAATTAGGGTTTTCAGGGTCTGGTTGTCCTGTTAACTAGATTCAATAAGGAATTGGATTCAAAAGACATAGTCTTTCCACAACAAAGTGTTTAAGAGGAAGTTATCTATTCGATTTCGATGATCAATGAACAAACCTGATTGCTGAGATTGATTGACCTAAGTTATTTATCTCATATTTGTTCAATCAATTTGTTTAGTTTGCTTCCTTTTGCTTTTTACTTAGTTAGTCTGAATCATCATAATCCCCCCTCTTTGTTTCTTTAGTTCTTATTTAGCACACTTGACTTGCATACAAATCATTGACTCTCTGTGGGATCGACCCGTACTTGCCAAACTACATTAGTTAGGTTAGTCGGATTTATTTGATAGGATTTAAGACAACTAATATCCATATATGTGACCTGTTTTAAGAGTACTAATATATGTGAACAAGTAATATGTCGTTATGCAAGGAACGATCCAGTTTTAAGGCAACATACATCAATATATGTGAACTGTTTTAAGACAACTAATATCCATATATGTGACCTGTTTTAAGAGTGCATCTCTTAAACCCCGTACACATATTAATTACATTTCCCAGGTCATTTCTAGGATGCAAACTAAGAAAAAACATATGAAATCATTAAATACCGTGACTGGAGGGGCTGCTCCCCACTGAATTCCAGCGTCATGTAAATAATTCAAAGTTGTTGTTCTCATCAAGTTTGCCCGGTAGAAATACAAGGAATTATAAGGTGAACACAACCCATTTAAGCAATCTCATTGCAAAATCACTCACTGAAAAGTTCAGTCATAATGCAGTTAAGAGATCTTCCTTCTAGTTCATCTGGGGGTGCAATAAGAACGCCAAGAATCATACCTGTGCAATAAAAACTTGGTTGTACTAATGCACTATATCACTTCAAAAGTCCATACACAAATGCAGGTGCATACTACCAAAATGTAAAACCAATTATATTGATCAAGCAACTAATTTGGGGCACGTTTTCAGCTTGAATATTTACTTCACAACACAAATTAAGTATACACAGTTAGCTGAATATATAGATCGGCAGATTATTAGTTATTTGAATCATTCATAGGAGTTGGGCCTATAAGATCCCCCACTTTACTATTTTAATGGTCAAAGGAGAAATGTTTCCATACCATCATAATGTAAGTAGTACACTTCTCTACAAGGGTTGTTGTATGGAGTGGAGAAGGTTCTGCTAACACACAAAAATACATTCATGAGGTTACCAAATCATGTACACTAGAAAAAAGATTGGCATTAAGTACATGTTCCTGTAATTAATATGGGGACAAAAAGCATGTAACGAAACTGCATACCACAGGGACAGAAACAAAACAAAACAAGATTCTGAAAAATGGTGCTTATTAAATAGCCCAAAACTAAACTTAGTAGCCTTGAAGAGAGATGTTACAATATCATGTCAATCCAGACGGCATAACCAAAATCAGAAGTTCTGTTTATTTTCAGGTATTTGAATCTGGTGGACCTATGCATCAGAAATTGTACTCATCAATGTTTGTGTATATGTAAAACAATCTTTCTCAACCCCATGAATTTCTAAAATTCCAATAGAGTCTCCGTTCGAAACAGATTATTTGGTTTTTTATATCTGTATCCTTAATCAAGAATAAGAAAGTACATGCCTTATATAAGAGCAAGAAAGAAATGAAGGGTCAGTAAATACGATGTAGCAAAAATGCCAAGTTATTTATTTATTAGTTCATGGGTGAAGTCATTGGGAGAATCATCAAAAAAGGGATGTCTTCAGACATATTTTCATACATATATGTACTGACTAAGAACATCATTCCCAATAGAAAATTGACTACATAGTGTTTGTTTAGCCATTTCATACTTGTAAATACGTATCTTATGTGCAGAAATAAGAACTTAATAAGCTGAAAGAAGTACCTTATCAACCATGAACAGATAGGGCCAACCAAACCCATAATAATTGATACTCAAAGACAAAGCTTTGAGATTGAAGGCCAAGTAAATTATATAGGAACAAGGTAAATCCACAACTTTTTTTTATAGAATGAGCTTAGAGGGGAAGCTGTGTGTTTTGTAGTCAAAATGCAGTTTAGAATTCTAAGAAACCAATTTTTTAGTCAAAGCATGTTGGTTTAAGCAATAAAATTTCAAAAGCCTGCTAAAATTTAGTTCCATGTCTAATCAGTGTCTATAATTTTGCAATGCCAAAATGACGGCTGCCATAGTGAGGCATTGAGACCTATCCTCTGTAGTTTTCTGTTAGGCATTCTACGATTAGGATTGAGCAGGATGAAAAGGTGAAAGTTAGGGTTTCGTCTGGAACGGGAAAAATAGAGATTGGAAGTGGATAGGAAGTTGGATTCGAGCAAGGAGACCAGAAAAGCGAAGGAGATCGATTATGGATCTGTGAATCAGCATGGGAAATTATTGAACATGAGAGAGAAAACTTCAATGTTAACTCCAGCCGCAAGAACTTTGCTAAGCCGCTGAGGAGGCTCCCAAAATCTTTCATTGTAGAGCTTCCTTAACGCAATCTTGAGAAGCTTCAACACAATCGCAAAACCTAAAAACCTTGGCTGCATCTCCAATTTCTAATAACTTTTACAAAATTAAGAGGGAGAAAGAAGGAACCTGAGGTGTACAGATGATCTGAGAAACAGATCTGGAATCGGAGAGGGTGGCAGACGATAGGCGGTGGCGCTGACGACAGTGGGGTTGTTGTTGTCTCCGGCGAGAGACACCTTCTCAGTCAGATCTGGAGTGTGGGAGGGGAGGGAGAGGCGGGGGATTTGGGGGAGGGTGGGTAGATCTGGTGTTGGCGAAGATCCCGACGATGCAGAAGGAGGAGGAGGAAGTGCAGCGGCGAGGGTCTGGAGAGAGAGAGAGAGGGTTAGAGATGAGAGAAGATGCGTTGTCTTGAGAGAGGGAAGCTTTATGTTTCCCAAAATATTTCAATATACTATTAGCGGGTTTTCAAATTTTTTCTAAGTGTTGGGAAATATGAGATGAGCGGGATTTGACTTAGTTCAGATTTCAATCCCGCGTTTTACATTTTTTTTTTTCAAAAATCAGTTCTCACATCAGTCAATAAAATAAGGCGATGTCTGTTTTGTTTTCAACATCAAAAATTTACAAACCGATGTTAAAAATATATTTAACATCATGCGTTTTTTTGACTGATATTAATCACTCGATGTCTATGAACACAATTCTAGTAGTGTCAAATTGTTCTTAAATTTTTTTTAACTCTCTCTTTATTTTATTATTAGGTTTCTTAAGTGAGAGTTGAGAGATCCCAATGCAATTGATCTTAAGGCATAGGTTTTTTTTTGGTGGGCAAACTAGGAGAAGCGGCTCCCTAAACCGTTAAATTAAAACCATGAATCAAAAGTTTACAAGAGCAACACCAACAACCATTACACAGTACAAAGTCTAGACCGAGCCAACCCCTGCTTATCCAAAATCAACAGGTAAGAGACACAGTCGGGAGGGGTTGAGAACTCATGAACACCGAGTGGCAAGGAGCAAGCAAAAGTGGCTAACTCATCCGCTACCGAATTAGCCTCACGGTAAGAATGTCGAAACTGAACAAGCCAGTCTCTACGTAGGAAGCCATGGCAGAGACCTACCAGGCTAGACAGCGGATGTGTGGGTTTGATCTTGCCTCCGAGGATCTTAACACACAACTCCGAGTCCGAATCGATTATAACCTTCTTGAAACCCAACTTCTAGGCCAGATCAAGTCCTTTTAAAATGCCCCAGCATTCGGCAAACATGGGAGAGCACGAACCTATGTTGTAGGCGAAACCACCGAGCCACTTCGCCTCCGCATTCCTGATCACGCCCCCTGCTGTAGCGTAATCCCCATTGCGCACAGAACCATCTGTGTTAACCTTCACCCAATCCTGTCTCGGTCTCTCCCATCTGATGTCTTTCCTCCTCTTCTGGATTTCTGTCTTGCCACCACCAAGCCTTTTCCTCACTTCCCTGTAGTCTTTCATTGTCCTGCTGCACTCCAAGGCCGTCACTCCCTGGTGACCTCTATCCCTGAAGACAACGTCGTTCCTCTGCTTCTATAGCTTCCACAATGCCGTCGCGAAAAACTCACTCCAATTACCTCCTTCTTCGAACCTCTCTGTCGACAAGATGTTTTCTCTGATCCACGCCGCGAAAGGAAGGCTCCAAGCATGCCTCCTAGTCGTAGAATTCAGTACCTGCAACCACAAACATTTGGCAGCATCACATTCTTTAAATAGATGTTCCATCGATTCATCAGAAATTCTACATACCGGACAGCAAGCAGAGGTTGCGAATCCCCTTCTCACTCGCTCCGCATTAGTAATCACTCCTCCTTTGCTTATGGTCCACACGAAGACCCTAATTCTTTCGTTAACATTCAGTTTCCACAAAGCTCTGTAGAAACCAGTGTCATTACTTTGCCAGTTTCTCTATTGACATATAGCATCATAGCTGGATCTCACACTGTATTCCCCGTCTTTGGTGGCTTCCCAACAAGGCACGTCTTCCCCCTCAGAGATAATACAAGCCGCTAATCTCATCAGGGCGTCTGCAGGCAGCTTCATGCTCAGGATATCCCATTGCCACCCCTTCCTTTCCACCCACATCTCCTCCACACTGATCGACGGATGATCTCCAGCTTCCCCTAATCTTATACTCTGTAGCGGAACCTCCATGATCCACTTATCTTCCCAAAAATCCACACTTCTCCCATTCCTTATGTTCCAGCGCAGCCCAAGGTTAATGACCCTCTCCAGCCCTTTTCGAATCCCTTTCCAAATGCGCGAAGCGCCCGACGATCTCCCTAAGGCCGTCCCGATATACTTTCCGGTAAGCACCTCTTTCCAAATGCTACCGTCTTCCATGATAAATCGCCATCCAAGCTTAGCTACAAGCGCCAAGTTCAGATCTTCCATCGATTTGATCCCTAGGCCTCCGTTACACTTAGATCTGGTGATCTCCTGCCAGGTGACTTTGTGAACTCTTTTCCTCGTGTTTGTAGACCCCCAAAGGAACTCTCTACATATCTTTTCCATCTTCTTACAAATTCCAGAAGGAACCATGATGGTTCCCATACAGTAAACCGGGAGGGATCCAAGCACAGTATTGACCAGCGTGGTTCTACCTGCAAAACTCAAGGTACTAGACTTCCAACCTGACAGCTTAGCTTCAAACTTCTGGAGTATAAACCCAAAATCAGCAGCTTTTACCCTTTTTTGCAGAAGAGGAACCTCAAGGTACATACCCAGGTCCTCAGTGGCCTCAATTCCACTAACTTCTTAGATTTTAACCTTCAGCTCACTCTTCACGTTGTTAGACACGAAGAATTTTGATTTCTGCAAGCTGATCTTCTGTCCCGAACACTCGCATAACCTTTCAATGCAGTCCCTAATCCCCTTGACCTGATCCACTGAGGCTTCAACGAACAACAAGATGTCGTCTGCGAAGAAAATATCAGAGAGGGCAGGAGCATTTCGTGCTATCTTCACTGGCTTCCAAGAACCACACTCCACGACTTGGTTAATAATATGGGTTAGGCGTTCCAAGCATAGCACGAATATATAAGGTGATAATGGATCTCCTTGCCGAATGTCCCGAGACGGTATAAACTGTCGGGTCACTTCCCCATTCCATAGGACCTGCATTCTAGAACTCCTAATGCACACCATAATCCACTTGATCCATTTTTCCGGAAATTTCACCCAAGTAAGCGTGTCTTCAATAAAATCCCAATTGAGCCTATCGTAGGCCTTTTCCAGGTCGAGCATCAAGCACACCCAACCTTTCCCTCCCTTCTTTCTCCTCATCGAGTGAACCACTTCTTGCGCAATAACAACATTGTCCGTGATCAATCTGTCGGGCATGAAACTCCCTTGCATAGGGCTCACCAGCTTCTCCATAAGTGGTTGGAGCCTCATCGCCATAAATTTCGTGATAGCTTTATAGCTCACATTACAAAGGCTTATCCTCCTAAACTGGCCAATGTGTTCGGGCTTTCCCACCTTCGGAAGGAGAGTTATCAAAGTGTCATTCAAGCCAAATGGAAGTTCACTGGTCAGGAAGAAACTCTGCACAAGCTGTATAGTCACAGGACCAACCGTCTTCCAGCATCTTTGAAAGAAGATTGGTTGGTATCCGTCGATCCCCGGAGCCTTGAACGCCCCCATGCTATTAAAAGCTTTCCGAATCTCCTCATCCGATACCTCTTTGCAAGCTCCTTCCCAATCGGCTTCCATAAGAACAAGGAACTCAGCACTAGCACTCCTACCAGCCTGCGCCACTGGTCCCTCCGAGTACAGCTCCTCAAATACTCCACAACCCAGTTCTCCAAGTCTTTCTTATCCTCCACCCAAACATTAATCTTGTTAAACAGGCCTTCAACCCTGTTGTTCTTTCTTCTGATTATCATAGAGGCGTGGAAGAACCTAGTATTTCTATCCCCATTGACGAGCCAAGCTTCTCTTGACTTTTGCATCCAAAGCACTTCTTCTTGTTCAAACCCTTCATCGAGTTTAGATTTTATCCTTTCCTCTTGTTCCTCGGCCAGTTGGTTCGAACCCTTAGCAAGCTTTATTTGGACGCCGTCCAATTTCTCCAGCAACAGCTTTTTTCTCAGGAAAATATTCCCAAACACTTCCCTGTTCCAAATCTTCAAATCTCTCGTGAGTTTTATAAGAGCTAGGCCAACAGGGCAATCACCATGCCACTTAGTTTCAAAAAAGGGGATAAAGTTCGGGTGGGATAGCCAAGCGGCTTCAAAACGAAACGGGAGCCTACATTTGTTCTTTTTAACTTCCGGACACAGCTCCAGGAGGATAGGGTTATAATCCGAAGAGTACCTAGGCAAGTGTCGAACTCTCGCTTCCGGCCAGCCCAATCTGCCTGAGATAATAGTCAGGACTCTGTCCAACCTTTTCGACACCAATCTATCTCCAACAATCTTTTTTCTCCAAGTATAATCATGCCCCGTGAAACCGAGATCGACAAGGTTGAACCGACTGATCATATCCTTGAAGACCTGAGCATCCCAGTGCAAGGCGCCTGTCCTTCCCTGGGTTTCTTCAGGGGAGATGATACAGTTGAAATCTCCGCCCAACAGGACATCTCCTTTGATACCTTCTAGCGTCTCACTGATCCCCCTCCAAAACGGAACTCTTCGGGAGACAGTGGGCAGCGCGTAAACCACAACGAGGTTCTTAGTGCTATTACCTTCAACCCAGGACGCATGGATATAGTTTTGATTTTTCAACTCCACCCTTAAGTCGCAGATCCTATCATTCCAAAGAAGCCACACCCCTCCTGCAAAGCCCATAGCCTCCACTCTCTCAACCTTGGCGAAATTAAGCTTTTTGCAAACCTCATCAGCCGCATCCCCCGTGATTCTGGTTTCGAAGAGGGCAAGCACATCCACCCGGCAATGATTACAGATGTACCTGATCGCTCGAATGAAAGACTTCTTACCTGCACCAAAGCAATTCCACAATAAGATATTCATCTTGCTGAAATAATATAGAGCAAAAATGATGACAAAACTAAAACAAAGGGACAAGGGACAATCAAATGGTTTAATCCACATCCACATCCTGTAAACCCTCCAAGTCGTTCCTTCAAAAGTGACCCTCAATCTGATGTAGAGCCCCCTCATTCTCGTTAGAGACACACATAAACTCTTATTCTTCTCCGGCATCTCTATTTTCTGGGTAACAATTCCCATCCTTGAAACCGGGTTTGAGTCTTTTCTTAGGTATCTTAGGATCCTCGCAAGGGCTCACAGCAGTTATGATAGCCTTTGAGGGCCCAACAGCAGTGGGCTCCTTCTTTTTCTGATGTTTCCTTTTATTAGTCCCTTTCCTGTTCTCCGGGTTAGAGGCCTTATTCTCAGTCTGGCCCAAGTCTGTAAACATTGGGTTAGTATACACCATCATCTTTCCTTCTGTCAACTCCTTATCCATAACTGATTGCACACAATCCATCATGACCACGTCCTCGTCGGGATTCTCTATATTCTTTTTTGCCGTTGTCCTCTGCCTTTTCCTCGGGATCCCTGCTCTCAACGTTCCTCTCAGTCTCCATAATTAACTTAACTTCCTCGACCTTCGTAACTTTTTCGTTTGCCTCGTCGGCCTCTTCAATGAGGGCATTGAATTGATTGCTTGTCTGGATTTGTTCTTCTTCCTCCTTCCGTTCGCCGGATTTCTTTCTGATCGGAGATTCTTCCGACACCGGAGTAACCTTTGCTTCCTCCGTCCTCTCTTGACTATGGATTTCCTCCTGGACCCCCTCAGCCTCCCTTCATGGCTCCTCAACAACTCTTTCCTGGTTCTCCTCCTCCTTCTGGTTTCCATCAGAAGTCGTCTCAACAGTCACGCTGTAGGAGGGGACCCTTCCTTCGCTCGGACGCTTCCCTTTGTGTTGGTTCTTCGGTTTAGCCTTGTGCTTCCTCTTCAACTCCATCCATTCTCCGTGAGTGCTGCTACTCCCTTTCTCCCCTGCTTTTAGTTGATTCTTCTGCTCCGACCCGTTTGTCTCTGTTGGTTCATCCTCAGTTTCCTCCTGTTTCTTACTGAATTGACAATTCATCTTCAAATGGCCCACTCTACCACACCCGAAGTAGATAGATGGGATTCCTTCGTACTCAACCAGGTAGCGGTGACCATTGATCCTGATTGAACCTTTAAGCGGAAGTTCTAGGTCCACCTCCACACAGACTCTGACAAATCGCCCTCTTCCGGTGTACGTGGTGATGTTATCCACTCTAATTGGCAAACCCAATCCCGCTGCTGCCTGCATCAACACATCTTCTTGATAGAAATGTAAAGATAAGTAGACAATCCTAACCCAAGCAGAGGCAGTCTTTATGGGATCCTTCGGCCGGAAATCCGTGCTCCAAGCCCTAGTAATCAAGCACCTCCCAAAGATTACCCAAGGGCCCTCCGTCATGGCATCAATGAAACTCTTTTCAGACTCGAAACGCACTAGATAGTTGCCATATGGTAAATCTATGATCTGCATTCTTCCAAAACGATTCCAAACTTCCCTCAGTTTCCTTTCCATTAACACAAACGGTAGTGGAGATCCTAATACCCTTACCACCACTGAGTTTTTCCAGACGCTTGCAAGTGCCTCAAACACATCATCGGCAATCAGGACTTCCGGATCTCCTTCCATTCCCCCCGGGAACGAAACCGTCACCTTTCCTTTAAGGAACTCACTGTTAATTGAAGTTCTTGGTTGGGTCACCCCACCTCCAACAACAGTATCCTTCCAGGATTTTCTTTCTTCTGGCTGAGTACCAGAACCCCCTTGTTGATCGGTAGCCTTGGGAGTCTCATCAGTATGCATACGATCTGTTGTCACCTCCGGCGGCCGCGGAGGTTCGCTCGGTTGCCTTGTTACTGGAGGCTTAAGGTTTTCTTCTGAGGGGGCCATACACTCTTCGCTGTGAATACAATAATGCGACACACTTCATAGAAGTTCTGCAGAAGCTTTGAGAGAGAGAGAGATTGATGCTTGTAGATGAAGGATGTGTCTCTGCTCTTAAGGCATAGGTTAAACGATTTGAAAAAGATTTTACTAGATTTACTATTTTAATCAAATTTTAAATATTTTTTTATGTTAATCTATTTCCTTAGAGTTTTATTTCCTTAGAGTTTAGGTTATTTCGGGTTTTGGATATAATGGGTTTTAAATATTCTTGATTAAAAACTCTTTTTTTGGAAATAATTTGATAGGCATGTTGAGATGTGAAAGGGTAATTTCCCCATCTAAAACATGATAAAATTCAATCATATCATCGGTAACATAGTTAAATATAATCCCACATACACCAAGTCTAAAGTTTCTCCTCATATTGTTACTTGGTGTTAACATAGAACTACAGCTAGCAAAACCTGACCTGTAAAAGTCGATTGTTCCGAATACCCGAAAACTCAGTGAAGTACATCACTTGAAAACCGATTTGATCCCACTCATTTTTTTTTACCAAAAACTCATCTAAATCCTAATGAACCGAACTCGATTCAACCGAAACTCATTAAGACTCAAACCCATTATATCCAAAACCCGAAATAACCTAAACTTTAATATACATTATAGTAAAGTTTTACTTTTAAAATTGAATGTTGAAATAGTAAAAATATGAGACAACTGAAACCCGAAATAATCAAAACCTGAGACAACCGAAACCTGAAATAACCGAAACCTAGACAACCGAAAACTGAAACACGAAACAACCGAAACCTGAATAATCAAAACTGAGACAACCGAAACCGAAACCCAACCGAACCGAATGACCAAATTATTAGACATTACCCGAATAACCAAACCCAAGCCCGAACTGACCCACCTGATTGCCACCTCTTGATAGAACCCACTAGGATTCTGGTATATATTTTTTTGAATAGGAAAATATATAAAGGGTAAATTACACATAACCAACCGTAAATTATGGTACTTTTCACATAACCACCCACAAAAACATAAATTACAGTAAACCACTCATAAATTTGATTTGTTTTCATAAGAGACCACCCACACATTAAACCTCTATTTGTTTTGTTTAAAATAACTAAAATGCCTCTAATTCAAGCTTATTTGTTTGTACTTTGTAAAGGAAAGATGTTGCATGTATATAAGTGTTTGGATTCCAATAGTATTATGTTTATAATGCAAAATAGACAAGGCCGTCTTTAGTAAACAAAAAATTTAAGGTAAATTAAGAATGTGTTTAGATTCCATAATTTATTAATTATATACAATGTAATAGTTTTATCCCGGTGTATGTAATTATTTGGTTAAATTACTATTTTAACTCAGTTTTTATGAGATTTTTAGTTATACAACCAACTGCTCACATAAACCGAGGTAAATAATTGAATTATAATTAAAATGAAGGGGAATTCAAACCCACCCTAAATTCTCCAACCCATATATATTTAAATTGGATTTTCTTTGTGAAGAGTCGAGACTTGCAATAGCTCTTAACAGTCTCCTGTCCCTCAAATGTTGAATAAGATAGGGATAAGCTCTAAAATAAAAACAAGATTATTACTCTAAAAGAATGGTAGATTAGCTCATATCTTAAATTACAAACCATATAATTTAAAAAATACGCCAAGCTTATACATATCATTTGACAAATTAGCCGAACATGAATAATTTTATTATAATTTATCATTTTTAAAAGCGTAAAAGTAAAACCGGATTATTTAAAATATGGGAAGTCTTATGAAAACAAATCATTGCATTAAATACAAATAAGCTTAAATTAAGGGTATTTTAATCTTTTTAAACAAAACAAATAGAGGTTTAATGGGTTGGTGGTCTTATGAAAAGATAACTAATTTATGGGTGGTTTACTGTAATTTAAATTTTTATGGGTAGTTATGTGAAAAGTACCATAATTTACGGGTGGTTATGTGTAATTTATCCATATATAAATGTGTAACCAAAATATATAAAAGAGAGTGGCCACACGCCACTCTCATGACCAAATGAATTCCATCCCGAGAAACAAAAAGGGGTTGGAATCGCCCACTCTATCCCAATACCCTCTAGCCTCTGCATCTCTATTTATACCTCTCCCTACTCACCTCGTAATTTGTCCTATCCACCCCGTTTACATGTTTTTATCACCCTAGCCACCCATTGCAAAGGCTTACATGACTCCCTCCAAATACAACTTCATTTCATCCTAGAAATGTATAATAAATAAAGGCTGGCAAGAAATACCATCAAATACAAAGGCGCACAATTTTCAAAGGCTTACATGCTTCTGGTATATTTCATCTTCATGACATCGTAATGTTAGTAGGAGGAAATCGAGTTCAAAATATAGAAATACAAATCAAACCAGATTCGTGCCCACGCAAATAATTACAAGACCTCCTCCTGATGTAGCAGCGGGAAGTCAGGATCGATCCTCGAGGAAGCACGTCAGCGGATCTCAGGTAGCGGCAAATCTCACAGACAGAAATATTAAACAGACAGACAGAAATAACAAAGAAAAGCGGAAAAGAAAATGAAAGCACAGAAACTAGTCGATATCGACCACTTTTCCTCGATATCCAGTAACAATATCGACGAACAGTAACCAAGATCGACAAACAGAAAGCAGAACTCAGCAGAACAACCCGATGTCGAGTAAACCTTCCTCGATATCGAGGAAACTCCTCGATGTCAACAAAAACCTGCTCGAAATCGACAAACTCAGAAACTTAAATTGTAACCTTTTCGAACACAGAACACGGATTCCGATGAAATAAATCAATAAACTAAAGACTTCCAAGGCCAGGGTATTAACACCACAATGATAACCATGCAAAATAACACATAAAGGCATAAAAGATCCTGCTTTTCATCAAATAACTTTCGTTATTAACAAATAGGAATATAGAGGCTTTCGCATAAACCCTAATTGTTACTAACCCTTTTCACATAATTAACCCAAGTTGTATTAAGATCACTTTCGCTTCAATAACACAAACAAGGATCACCTTCAATTTTCGTAAAAGAATCATGCTCATAAGGATAGAAGACGAATTGCATAAAAAGCTCAAACCTTTAACGCATCCCCTCACATGGCTACCGTCGGGCTCACCCCGACCCTAGAAGTGGGTGGACTACTCGCTCTTCATCATCAAGAAACTCATCAAAGATTTCAGGAAATAACTAAATTGCATTAAAATAAACTAAAGAGAACTTACAACCAATCGAAGCCAAATCAGCTTTCGCCTTTCCACCTTGCTTTCGCCACAAGCTCTCTCTCTACTTACTACCTCTTCTCCTTCTCTAGAATTGAATTGTGTGGAAATCAGCCCCTAAGGCTTTATTTATAGGCTTCCTTCCCTCTCTAATTAGGAAAGAATATCCTATCTATATCTATATCTACTACTTACTTAAGATAAATCATGGAAATAAATAAAACTAGGATTATATCTAATGTGGATAAAATATCTTCTCTCTTGACTTGGTAGCACTTGATAGATCTTGATAGAATTTCATCTCGAAAATATCACCATTGGACTCGGGACAGAACCTTAACAAGATCTCGGACTGCTCGACGTCGGCTTTTGGGATTTCCTCGATATCGAGTAACACTTTCTTCGTCTTCCGCTCAGCAAATCGATGTTGGCGCCCAGGATGCATGTCGACTTGACTTTTCATCGACATCGAGGAACATCTTCAGCTTCACTTGTCGATCTCGGCTCCAGGATGTGAAAATCGACAAGGTGTTTCTTCGATATCGAGTATATTCCTCGATATCAAATAAGTTGTGCTTCTTCTCTCCTAGCCTTGTTCGATTCTGGTCAACTTTGCTGGAAATCGAGTAGCTTTATTCGATATCGACAAGCTTTAATCGATATCGACTAACATGTTGTCGAGTAGATTTCCTTGCTTTCAACTCCATTTGTCCTGGTTCCGCTGCTCCTTGACCTTGGACTTCTGTAGTTGACTTCGAGATTTTCTTCCTTTCTCAGAACTGCTGTAAATTGCTTCGATTTCTGCGAATTTAAACAGAAACTGGTGTAGATTCCATAATTTGGTAAATAAGCATAAACTACATAGATTCTGTACTATTCTAACCCAAATGCATGAAATGTATGCAGAAAACGATATAAAAGTAACTATAAAACATGGAGAATTCGGCTCACATCAAACACCCCATACTTAAGCTTGCTTGTCCTCAAGCAATACTTTTATTTGTCATTCAGGGGAAGAAATCAAAACTCTCAACGTATTAGATTCATTCTCATATAACCCTGCAATCAATTACCATCCTTGAAAAGGTACTAGTGTCACAAATCCATGCATGTGCAATTAAAAAGCAACGTCTACTCACAAAGGGAGGGTTATGCAAAACAATTCATTCGTGACAAAGCATTAATAATCAAGAGGACTTTAATTTAAGCTCAAATAAAGAAGTAGATTGGTAAAAGGCTAAAGGTGGGCAATTTTTGGCAAAGTGGTGCTAATAATCCGGGGAAATGGAGTACTTTCCAAATTATCATACCACATTCCTTCTCCATAAGATTCATCACCTTTCATAATGCTTTTATCAATAATAATTCTTTTACCTCTCTAACCTCAGCACTGCCTTCTCGCGAGTCGCAAACATGGGTGTCATGAATGTCCCCGGATACTTAGTGTTTTGGACTCCTCACCTGTGTGTCCCATCTCACTGAACTATTATCTCAGCGAGCAGGGTCGATCTACCTTTATCTCCTGAGGTGATCGGATTTTTTTTTTCACTCATTAAATTTTCCATATTTTTCAAACAATTTCCTACCAAACTCCAATAATAATAATAATAACCACAACACAAACACCATATAATAATCTCCATAATGTAACATCATTCTCAACATAATCCCCGGATAGGAAATAAGGTAAAGAATGGGCAATACTTAGATCATGTGGAGCAATAATTGAAATAAGGTTCAATATGGCTTTTATGATGCATAAGCATGAGCAATATATGGAAATATAAAGTCCTCTATCCATTTATCATGCAACATGTCAAAAGCAACATCAAATTTACCACCTTTCATTGTTTTCAAGAAAATAATGTATTTCATTGTGACTTCCCTTTACTAGGCAATTTCATGCTATATCTCTAATGAATCCAATTTTGCATCGTCGAGTTCAATATAAGCTTCCATGACATTATTAAAAAATTTCAAAATGGGGGTCATTTTTTCAAACTTTGGAAAACATGCATGTAAGCACATAAATATATAATGAATTCCAAAATAGCCATGTGTAAGCAATTCAAGAAATAATGCTTTAAAATATGCACATATATGGTCAAATAAATCTGATAACTCCCTCCCTTGATGAAAATTGGAATAAATGTTTCAAAGGCTTTGACAGGATGTTTGTCAAAAGCCTTGGAGCGTTAACAGTTGATGAAATACAAAACCTATCTTAATTATTCGTATATTATTTTATCTTATTATATACTTCCGTTATATTATATATATATGTATGCCTAACCTTTTCAGGAAGTATATTCGAAGATATCTATTTCAAAATGGATTATGGCTTTGGAGTATCCATATATAGAAGATTGAAGATCAAGCCTGATTCATAGAGCCGTTGGTGAAGATCCTCAGGCGCCATTCCACTCTTATATAAAGGAAAGAAAGAAGAAGACAGAGATACACAAGTGCTACACGAGCTTTCATACATTCAAGCGAGATCTGTCTTCCAAGTGTCTCTCTACTAAGCGCTCTAGAGTTTGTTGTTTATTTCAAAGCCTTTGAGAGTCACTGTGAGCTTATAGGATATATTCATTTAAAGTGTTACTCGAGAGTTTATAACTCGGGAAGTTGCACTAGGCTATTGATTTGTGAGAGTAAGAGGATTGTACTAGATAGCTGAGAGAGGTGGGGCTCTTCTAGATTGGTCTAGGACTCCAAGGGAACGTGAGTTGACTAGATTGCAATTGTATAGGAGAGAGGCTTCTCGGTGAGCTATTAGGATCCTAAGCTAAGCGAATCAATAAAGCCTTTGAATCCTAGGGTTGTGGAAGAACCCTAGGCGGGGACGTAGGCCAAGTTGTGCTGAAACTCGTAAAAAATTACTCGTGTTCTTTACTTATTTGCTTTACCTTATTTCCGTACTTGGTTCAATTGTCTAACGTTGTGATTCAGGTTTAATCCCAAAGGTTTTGGTACGAGCTCCAAAAGTCTTGAGACTTTCTGCGAAAAACGGGCATACTCTATTCAACCCCCCTTCTAGAGTATTTCTTTATTACATTGTTTTATATTATCGAACCTTCAATTGGTATCAGAGCTTTACTCACTGTTTTTGATCTAACAATCTTGTGAGTTTTCGATCATGTCTGGTGAAGCAAGCGGAGGATTTGCACAGGGAAGGTCCACAAGCAGACCGTCACTCTTTGTAGGAAACAACTTTGTCCACTGGAGATCTTTGATGAAGATGTTCATCATAGACCAAGATCTAGAGCTTTGGAACATTATAGAGAATGGTCCGAAGATTCCAGAAAAAGATGGACCAAATGACACCAAAGTTGCAAAGAAGGAGTCTGAATACAACCAAGCAGATCTTGAAACCATCTCCAAAAAACTACAGGGCTATTAACTTACTTTATTGTGGTCTTAGCACTGATGAGTTTAACCGTATTTCTTCTTGTAGGTCAGCTAAAGAGATTTGGGACAAGTTGGTCGTCACCTATGAAGGAACGAGCCAAGTGAAAGACATCAAGATCAGCATCTTCCTTCGAAAGTATGAGCTCTTTAAGATGAAGTCTGATGAGTCAATCAAGGCCATGTTCACACGATTCACAGAAATCACCAACAACCTTGACTCTCTCGGCAAGAGCTTTACCAACATTGAGAAAGTAAGGAAGATACTGAGGTGCCTTCCAAAGGAGAAATGGGGTCCAAAAGTAACAGCTATAGAGGAAGCCCAGGACCTCACCACTCTACCCCTTGATGACCTTCTTGGAAAGCTGATCACGCATGAGATGATCCTTAATGAAGACGATGGAGAACTTCCAGCTAGCACTAAGAACTTGGCACTCAAGTCTAAGAAGGATGAGCCCAAGGATGGATCTGATTCCGAAGATGAGGATGACGATGAGGATGATCCTTTTGCTCTTATCACAAGAGGCCTTGCTAGAATTCTCAAAATGAAGAAGCAATTCAACAACAAGGATGGATCAGAGTCTTCAAAATTTCGAGGTAAGCCTCAATACAACAAGTATGAAAAGAAGACTAAACCGTTGTCTTATTTTGAATGTGGTGAAACAGACCATCTTGTGAAGGACTGCCCTCAAAAGACAAAGAGCCAGCCCAAGAAAGGTGACAAATGGAAGAAGAAAGCCATGGTGGCTACTTGGAGTGATTCCGACTCTGACTCCGACGATGAGAAGGCCAACATTTGTCTTATGGCCTCTGGAGATGAATCCCACGATGAAAAGCTTGAAGCTACTGTAAGAGAACTTATGAAAAGTCCAAAAGAGGTATTATCGGAATTCCTTTCCAATCTGATTGCCAATGAAGAAAAGCTTATTGCCCAAACTAACATTCTTATTAAGATAATTGTGGACCAGGAAAGAACTATTGAGGATCTGTCTATGAGGGTCAAAGGTCTTTAAGCTTCTTATTCAGGTCTTGACATTAAAGTTAAGACGCTTGACTCGGAGAAATCTGAACTCAAGCAAGATCTATCCTCTCTAAGAAATGAGCATCATGACTTAGAGAACGAGAAGATCTCCGTGAATAATAAGATTCTAGACCAACAGACAACCCTCATAAGTTTTACCAAATCCAAAGGCACTCTCGATAAGATGTTGGGTGAGCAACAAAGCTCTCTAAACAAAAGTGGTATTGGTTACAATCCAAAGTTTTTAAAGAAGCAACACATTACCACTTTTGTAAAGGCAAAAGGAAGCAGAACCTCTCCTATATGTCACCATTGTGCTAGAAAGGGACATGTAAAAGAGACCTACCCTTATAGAAGAAAGGATCCATATATTATTCGTAATACATTTCCTGTTCATTTGAGAAAAGAACGGATAACACAAGTTTGGGTCCCCAAAGGCACTATTTTACCAAATATGGTTTACCGCAACAACGGATCCAAATTTGCTTATTGGTCTAGCCACAAAGGTTGATGTTTGTCTTGCAGGAGATCACCAAGGTTAAAGAACACAAATGGATTATTGATAGTGGATGCTCAAGGCATATGAGTGGGAAGAGTTCTCTCTTTCATGATCTAAAGGAGCAATCCACGGGAACAATCACTCTTGGTGACAAAGGAAAATGCGACATCGTTGGTATTGGTAGTGTTGGAAGTGATTCCAGCCATAGTATTAAAAATGTCTATCTTGTTAATGGTTTAAAGTATAATCTGCTTAGTGTTTCTCAATTATGTGATAGTGGTAACAATGTCAGATTTAACAAGAAAAGATGTATAGTGTGCAGAGAAGATACAGGTGAAGTTATTTTGACTGTATATCGTTACAACAACATATACGCCGTAAATGCTGATCAAGTGGCACAAGGAAGCTTAACCTGTTTAAAGGCTTTGACGGACGATCCAAAGCTTTGGCACAGGAGACTCGGTCATGTGAGTCCACATACACTACAGAAGCTTGTGTCCAAAGGACTTGTAAGAGGGCTACCTGAGATGGACTTCAAAGGTATTGACATGTGCAATGCATGCACACGAGGTAAACAAACACGTAGCTCTTTCAAACCCAAAAAGGTTGTAAGTTCTTCTAGACCCCTTGAACTTTTACATATGGATTTATGTGGTCCTATGCGAGTCAAATCTCCCAATGGTAAAAAGTACATGCTAGTTGTTGTCGATGATTTTTCAAGATATACTTGGGTTGCATTTTTTGAAAGAAAAATCAGAGGCCTTATTTGAGTTTTCAAAACTTTGTAAGGAGTTGCAAACTTTAAGAAATGAGCCCATAGTGTCTATTCGGAGTGATCATGGTAGGTAGTTTGATCAACTTCAATTTGATTTATTTTGTGCTAAATATGGCATCTCCCATAACTTTTCTGCTCCTAGGACACCTCAACAAAACGGGGTTGTGGAACGCAAGAACCGCACCTTAGAGGATATGGCCAGGACTATGCTTTTAGAAAATGCATTACCTAAAACCTATTGGGCTGAAGCTGTTAACACAGCTAACTATATTTTGAATCGTTGTCTTATTCGTTCCATCTTAAAGAAAACTCCTTATGAACTTTTCAAAGGCCGCAAACCACTTATATCCTATTTTAAACCCTTTGGCTGTACTTGTTTTGTTCATAACAATGGAAAAGATAACCTTGGGAAATTTGATGCGCGTAGTGATGAAGGTATATTTCTTGGCTATTCCACGAGTAGCAAAGCTTATAGAATCTTCAATAAAAGGACCCAGGTAGTTGAAGAAAGTATACATGTTATTTTTGATGAATGCAATGACGGTGCTTTGAGTGAAAGTGTTGCAGATATAGATCTTAACATCCATGAAGAGAACGAGGAAGGTGATGTTGCTGCTACCAAGAACACAGAGAAGAGGAACATGCAGGAACCGATTCTTAACATTGAAGAATTGGCCCAAGGTGTTGAAGATTCGTCCAAAGCCCTTGGTGTCCAATCCAACAGTGTTGAGACGTCAGAAACTGCTGTAATTGAACCTAACAGGACCACGGAGTCAGATGTACTACAAGTCAATCCTACAAGTGTGACGAATCAAGGAGCTGAGACTAGCAAAAGGAAATTCAAATACTCCTCATCACACTCATTAAAGGATATCATTTCTGACCCTACTTCTAGTGTTCAAACTCGTTCTAAACTTAAAGATCTTTGTGCTTTTCACGCGTTTGTTTCTCTTATTGAGCCAAAGAAGGTAGATGAGGCACTTCAGGAGCCAGACTGGATCATTGATATGCAAAGTGAGCTTAATGAATTTGAAAGGAACAAAGTCTGGACCTTGAAGCCTAGGCCAAAGCATCAATCAGTCATTGGCACTCGATGGGTGTTTCGAAACAAGCTAGATGAGAATGGTAAGGTTGTGAGGAACAAGGCAAGGCTTGTTGCTCAAGGCTACAATCAAGAGGAAGGTATTGACTACGAGGAGACCTTTGCTCCCGTAGCCAGGCTTGAAGCCATTCGCATTTTATTAGCATTTGCATCTTTTATGAGCATAAAGTTATATCAAATGGATGTCAAGTGTGCTTTTCTTAATGGTTTCCTAGAAGAAGAAGTATATGTGGCTCAACCCCCAGGTTTTGAAAGTTCAGAATTTTCCAATCATGTTTATAAACTTGACAAAGCGCTTTATGGTTTGAAACAAGCCCCAAGAGCTTGGTATGAGCGCTTGTCAAAATATCTTTTAGAAAATGATTTTAAAAGGGGGTTGATCGACAAGACTCTTTTTATCAAGACCAAAGGAAAGGACATTTTGGTCATTCAAATCTATGTTGATGATATATTATTTGGTGCTACTAACACATCTTTGTGCAAGGAATTTTTTGACTTAATGTGCAGTGAATTTGAGATGAGCTTGATGGGTGAACTCAACTTCTTTTTGGGATTGCAAGTTCATCAATCCAAGAAAGGGATCTTTGTCAACCAAAGCAAGTACACTAAGGATCTCTTGAAGAAGTTCAAGATGGATCAATCCAAAGCAGCCAAGACTCCCATGAGCTCAACATTGTCTCTAGATCAAGACAAGACGGGATTAAGTGTCAATCAAAAGGAGTATCGAGGAATGATTGGATCTTTATTATATCTCACGGCTAGTAGACCTGACATCATGTTTAGTGTTTGCATGTGTGCTAGGTTTTAAGCTGATCCTAAAGAATCTCACCTCGTGGATGTGAAGAGGATCTTTCGATATCTCAATGGCACTAAGGAGCTTGGACTATGGTACCCAAAGCAAAAGGATTTCACTTTAATTGGATATTCTGATGCAGATTTTGCAGGCTATAAGGTGGATAGGAAGAGCACATCAGGATGTTGCCAATTCTTAGGAGCATCTTTGATCAGTTGGCACTCAAAGAAGCAAAACTCAGTTGCTCTATCCACTGCAGAAGCCGAATACATTGCAGCTGGAGCTTGTTGCTCCCAAATCCTTTGGATAGCTCAACAAATGCGAGATCTTGGCATCAACCTCAAAGGTATTCCAATTAAGTGTGACAATACAAGTGCCATCTCCATCACTAAGAATCCTGTTCAGCATTCAAGGACCAAACATATTGATGTAAGGCATCATTTCATTAGAGATCATGTTGAAAAAGGTGATGTGTCCATATCTTTTATTTCTACTGATTATCAATGGGCTGACATTTTCACTAAGCCTTTGGCAGAGGTCAGGTTCACCTTCATAAGACGAGAGATTGGGATGCTTAACAAGGATGCACTTTCGTAGGGGGAGCTTTCCCTTTACGAAAGATAAATTCTACTTAGTGTCAAGACCCTTGAGAACCATGTAAAGGTGTGTGAACTAAATGGTGGAGTACATATAATGGATCATATATTTTTGGTTAATATCTTTTTAGATATTTAATCAACTATATTTTTATTGGATTTCAAAATTACCTATTTCTGTGATTTTCTTAACCGTTAAGATTTTTTATTTTTGGAACTTAATCTCACGGTTTATTCTGTCCGATTTTAAAGGATATTTGAAATTTGAATTTGAAAACCTTTCAAATTGGCAATGTAATGATTTCTTTCCTTGGAACCCTAAACCCGTCCCATCACTCCCTCTACTTAAACCCAATACTGTACCCGATTACAACCCACACTCAGAACTAATCCAAACCCCTTCACCTTCTCCTTCTTCAACCTCTCAATCCATTCTAAGAAAATCCTAACCGATTTCCTCCATGGCACCCAAAACCAAGAAAGCTGTCACACCCAAAAGACTTGGCGCCACCCCCAAGGGACGTCAGGCCACCGCTACCTCTCCCACACCTGAACCCGCTCCTCAAGCCATCGTCCCAAATGTCGTCCAGAGCACCATCGCTGAGAGCACGGCCATTATTCCCAAGGGCTCTCGAAAGCGCTCTGCTAAGAAGCCGATCAGTGCTAAACAAAAAGGAAAAAGGAAGATTCTGGCTGAGGAAGTGGACGAGGAAGAGGAGGAAGATGACCTAGACGCCCTCCTGGAAAGAGATGCTGCCAAGGAAGCCGAGGAGGAGGCATTAAGGAAGAAAAAGGCCGATGAGGAGGCCGAACTTGCTAAGAAACTGGCCGAGGAAGAAGCTGAGCGGATTCGGAAGGAAGCCGAAGCCGAGGAGGTTCCATCCGAGGAGGAGCCTGAGGAAGAAGAAGAAGAAGAGCAAGAGGGATCTGGAGAGGACGAGGAACCTGAAGGTGATGAAGCGGGGTCCGGTGAGGACTCGGGGGTCTGAGGAAGAGGAGGAAGAATCTCCCTCTCCTTCTCCTCCTCCTCCCCCGTCTCCGAAGAAGCGGAAAGCCCCTGCTGCTATCAAGCCTCCATCCCCCAAGCGCACCAGGAAGGGCACTGTCAAGAGTCTTGTAGCGCCTGTCAAGAGAGTTGCTCCAACAGTTGCGCGCAGAAAGAACGCAGACCCCCCGGCCTATATCCAGGTAAATCAATCCTTGCCCTCCTCTTGGTTTCAAGATGCTGAGACTGCTGGTAAGTGGGTAGACGAGTTTAGAACTCGTAAGATTAGCTGTTCAGATTTTTTAGATTTTGAGTTCTTTGAAGCTTTGAAGTTACCTTGCATTGAGCTCCTCAAAAAATCCCCAGCCTGGACCCTTCTTAACCTTGAGACTATCTACTACCCCCAACTTACCCGACTCTTCTACATTAACCTAAAAGCCAAAAACGACACCGATGGTTGGTCTTTGGAGTCTGTAGTCAAAGGGGTTAGAATCTCTCTCAACTCCAATGGCTTTGTAGATTTCCTTGGCCTACCTACCCCAGTTCCACCCGCTGATATACACCCCTCAAAAGAGAATTGCATCATCCTTGCCCGAGCCAAGTATCTCCTACCCGAAGCATCCAACAGCACCTCAAAGCAACTCACCCACTCATCCCTTACCCTTGAGGCAAAAATAATTTTCAACATCATTGTTCGATGCCTCTTACCCCGTCTTAACTCTGGCTCACTCCTTACTGACAATGCTATGGTCCTGCTCTACCGCATCCTAAATGGCCTTGATCTTGATCTGGCCAACACTATCCTTGGAACCATGGCTCATGCCAGAAAAGCTAGAAAAGGCTCTCCCCTCCCCTTTGCTACCCTTTTGACACCTATCTTCAAAGCTTCTGGAATTGATGTCAAAAATGAAGAACAGCTGCGTCATACGGGTAAGTTCGACTCTAAAGGCCTTGAAAAGATTGGCATCACTCGGTCTCCCCAAGGGACCTTGAGTCTTGCCACTCCTTCAAAAGCCTTTCCCACTGCTCCAGCTTTCGATGAACGCATGGACAACCTAGAGTTGGGCTTGGAGGAAGTTCGCCTGGATATTAAGGAGCTGCAGAAGGAGATGATGACGGAGATGAGCGGGATTTCCAAGATGCTGGAAGGACTGTGGACGAGGCTCACTGATGATGCTCCGGATGACTAAGCCTTAACCCTAAACCACCCTATCCCACCCCTGAAACTTGTTACTTTGCTGGTTTTTGGAAACGTTTTCAAAACATTTGGTAACTATTTTGGTGACTGTTTTACCTCCGCCCTTTGTTGAAAGACAAAAAGGGGGAGATGATCTGTGGTGCTTAGACTTTGAAAACCTCTGCTTAAAGGTCTTGGAAGACCTTGGTTTTTTGATTTTTGGTTTTCGGTTGGATGGTTTTACATGCTTCAAAATTTTTGATCCAACATTTGTCTAACCCTTGCAGGTACTTAGTCTGATTTCTATTTTATTATCTATACTTGACTAAGTTGTAGGGATGCACAGGTTTTGTCTTTCATCAAGGGGGAGATTGATAACTCCCTCCCTTGATGAAAATTGGAATAAATGTTTCAAAGGCTTTGACAGGATGTTTGTCAAAAGCCTTGGAGCGTTAACAGTTGATGAAATACAAAACCTATCTTAATTATTCGTATATTATTTTATCTTATTATATACATCCGTTATATTATATATATATGTATGCCTAACCTTTTCAGGAAGTATATTCGAAGATTATATCCTTCCTTTAAGTACATATTGAGGAGATCTATTTCAAAATGGATTATGGCTTTGGAGTATCCATATATAGAAGATTGAAGATCAAGCCTGATTCATAGAGCCGTTGGTGAAGATCCTCAGGCGCCATTCCACTCTTATATAAAGGAAAGAAAGAAGAAGACAGAGATACACAAGTGCTACACGAGCTTTCATACATTCAAGCGAGATCTGTCTTCCAAGTGTCTCTCTACTAAGCGCTCTAGAGTTTGTTGTTTATTTCAAAGCCTTTGAGAGTCACTGTGAGCTTATAGGATATATTCATTTAAAGTGTTACTCGAGAGTTTATAACTCGGGAAGTTGCACTAGGCTATTGATTTGTGAGAGTAAAAGGATTGTACTAGATAGCTGAGAGAGGTGGGGCTCTTCTAGATTGGTCTAGGACTCCAAGGGAACGTGAGTTGACTAGATTGCAATTGTATAGGAGAGAGGCTTCTCGGTGAGCTATTAGGATCCTAAGCTAAGCGAATCAATAAAGCCTTTGAATCCTAGGGTTGTGGAAGAACCCTAGGCGGGGATGTAGGCCAAGTTGTGCTGAACCTCGTAAACAATTACTCGTGTTATTTACTTATTTGCTTTACCTTATTTCCGCACTTGGTTCGATTGTCTAACGTTGTGATTCAGGTTTAATCCCAAAGGTTTTGGTACGAGCTCCAAAAGTCTTGAGACTTTCTGCGAAAAACGGGCATACTCTATTCAACCCCCCTTCTAGAGTATTTCTTTATTACATTGTTTTATATTATCGAACCTTCAAAATCAAATATGCATAAAGTAAGCCCTTCCCCCACCCCATACTTAAACATTACAGTGTCCTCACTGTATAAAAAAATAAGGGTAAAGAAAGAAACTCACTAGACAGGTGTGCAGATCGTCAGAATCGAGTGCTTATGTTGTAAGGCCCTGTCCGATTTTAGCTTGCTTCTATCTCCATGGACCTGAAAAAAAATGTAGAAGAGAAATACCCACAATAGAAAACTAAAAGTTCAAAACCAAAAACAAACAAAAGCAACAAAGTCCAAAAGTCCCAAAAATAAATGTCTATTTACAAGCTCTAGATTTTATAGTCGCTAGGCCGACTTTCTCCATGAAGCTCAAGGTGGCATCTGCAGGGCCCATGTAGCTTGGGCTTCAAATAGGACTCCATTCTTGTCCATCAGCTGCAACCCGCCTGAATGGATCTTCTTTACCACGAAGGGTCCCATCTTCTTCTTGTTGAATTTGTTGGGAAACCAATGATCATTTGATTTGGAAACATAGAGCTTGTCTCCAATTTCATACTCCTTAGGCTCATCATTGGAAATCCTACATAAGCGCACATACCAAGGCAAACCTCTCCCATGTATAGATAAATCTTTAATTGAAATAGGAGAAGAAAGATCCATACATTGGCTTACCTTTGCAGAAACGGATTCAGGGACCTCAGTATTTGGTCGATTTCCAGTAATATTACTCGATATCAAGGAGCTCAGCTCGTATGGTGGATTGTTAGTCGAGGAAGGTGAAGCCGAGGATGCAGACTTTTGGTCGATATCGACCAATTTGGTCGATATCGAGGAATTCTTGTCGACTTCCAGTGTATTGCTCATTGATGAAGGCGAAGTCGAGGCAGTAGCGTTTTGGTCGATGTTGACCAATTTCCTCGATGTCAAGGAGTCCTTGGCCTCCAGTGGAGTGCTTGACGAAGCTGCTGCTGGTGGAGGGCTCTGAGTTTGGTCGATGTCGACCAAATTACTCGTTGTCGAGGAATTCTGGTCGACTTCGACCCCATACTTGCATCCTGTCAAGGCATCCGAGAAGTAATTAGTCGGCGTCGACTTACCTTGGTCGATGTCGAGTAGATCATCTGTGTCGTCGTTCAGGATGACCATGATCTTCTCCACCTGGGCCTCCATATCCCTCTTTTCTAACTCTTCAGGAGTCATATTTCTTACCTTAGGCTCCCCGTAAGTAATGTAACCAACTGATATAGATTTTACCTCTTCCATGGGACCCGTGTGCCTTCCAGTTTTATTAAAAGTATACTCAATTACCTCATCGCTGATGTTGAAAGTGAGTACTCCCTTTCTTACGCTTATGTTGGCATCCACCGTCGCCAAGAAGGGTCTTCCTAGAATAATTGGACAAGCAAGGTCCTCCGCCATATCAATTACTAGAAAATCAACAGGGACAAAGAACTTACCTACTTGCACTGGCACATTGTCCACCATGCCTGTTAGGATGACCACTGTGTTGTTTGCCATATAAAGCTTAGCATCCACAGGCTCTAGGGCACCTATCTTAATCTTGGACCATATTGTTAAAGGCATTATACTCACACTGGCTCCAAGATCACATAAAGCATTGAATTTATATTGACCAAATCCAATAGTTATAGCAAACTTACCTGGATCTGGCCTTTTCTCAAGAACGTCCATCTGGCTGCATTCCTCTGTGATCTCAACCATCGACCACTTTTTGCTTAGGATCTCCTTGAGGAACTTGACGTAGGATGGCATTACATTAAGAGCTTCTGTGAAGGGTATGGTGACATTGAGCCTCTGAAGCATCTTGATGAAGCGCTAAAACTTCTTCTCTGCTGGGTCCTTTGGAGATTTTGTTGGGAAAGACAACTTCTTTTTCTGGTTCGGAGCCAGAACAGATATCGGAGGTGTTGCTGCTTTCTTGACGTCGACTTGGTTCTCCTCGACATCGACAAGATTTTCCTCGACATCGACAACTGTAGTCGATTTCGAGTTGCTGTTCTGTGCAGACGAATCGTGGCCAAAATTTTCCTCGACATCGAGTTGGGTTTGCTCGATATCGACCAAATTTTGGTCGACATCGACCTGTTGTTCGTCGATATCGAGTTGGTGTTCAGCTCCTTCGTCCTGCTACTTTCCGACCTCTGGCTCGTGTAGTTGGTGCCCGCTCTTAAGTTTTACGACTGCGATGTGTCCGGTCTTCCCCTTGGGATTGGGCTCAGAAGATCCAGGGAGCGTACCTGACTGTTTGGGGACGCCTGCTGCTAGCTGGCCAATCTGTGTTTCCATTGATTTCCGCCATATATCAATCTCCCCAAGCCTAGAGTTGACACCTTGTATCTGAGTGTAGACGGAGTTGAAGGACTGCTTGGTGTCTGAATGGTTCCTCCGCATTTCCTCTAGGATGGTCTGTAGGTCATCCCTTTTCTAGTCCCTTTCCGGATGTCCTGGAGCTCTGTATGGCGGGGGGTTCCTAGGGGCACCTTGGTTCCATTGTGGTTGCTGAAACCTTTGGTCCCCCATATAGCGATAGGGACCCCCTGCGTAAGCTACCTCTTCATGGTGTTCTGCCAACCTGACTTGCTCTCTGTGTGGGCACTCAGTAGTGGTGTGCCGCTGTGATCCGCATTCGATGCAGGGCTGATTGACAGAAAGATACTTGACTTGCTTGAGGAGCTTGCGATTCTGATCTCTGTAGTACTGCTCCTTGACATCTGGGTCCATCTCCTTAGAAGGCTCATAGAGGAGCATGGATGGGGCTGGCCTGGCATAGGCATTTTCATCATAGTTGATTGGAGTCCCATACTTGTTGTCGTAGTTGGTCAGCTTATCGAGGGCAGCCCATGCGTCAGCTGGCGGCATTGTCAGATACTCATAATGAGTATACGTGTTGATCCTATCCTTAGCAGCCAGGTCAAGAGAATTGAAGAAGATCTCCTGAACGATGCAGGGTTGTTGTCCATGTGTAAGGCAGGATCGCAGTAGATCCTTATATCGTTCCCATGCCTTTGCTAGCGGCTTCCCAGGCTTCTGTTTGAAAGCTATAATCTTTTGGCGAAGGAGCGTTGTCTTGGCAGGAGGGAAGAACTTGTTGAGAAATTCCTGCTTTACTCTAGCCCATGTTGTGAGGGATCGTGGACGGAGCCCCTCAAGCCACTTCAATGTTGGACCAGCCAGAGACCAACGAAAAGCCTTCATCAAGACATATTCCAAAGTGGTACCTTCAGCAAGAGTACGGCACATATCAGTAAAGTTGGTAATATGTTGAAGAGGACATTCATTAAATCTACCAAAGAAAGCATTATTTTTTATCTCAATCAGGAAAGGAGTGCGAATTTCATAATTATTTTCAGGGATTAGAATGGCCGATTCAGGCACGACAAGAGTCGGGTGCATGTAATCCTCTGCAGTGGTAGGGTATTGGGCAAGCTCAGCTTCCACCTGCCTCCTTCGTGCAACTTCTTGTGTAGTGCGTGCTCTCTCAGTGGTGAGAGCAGTATCCTTGGCTTCTAACTCAGCTCAAAGCCTCTGTATCAGTTGTTCTTGTGTTTCTGCGGCCTCCATGGCTCTTTTCAATTTAGCGTGGATGTGAATAAGGCGTTCCGGATCGTCTAAGGCGTCAAACTCAGGTGTTTGACCAGAACGACGCATACACCTGCAAAGTACCTCAAAGAAAAAGTGAGATCTAACTACCTAAGGCACGAATGATTGCTTCCCCGGCAACGGCGCCAATTTGTTAGTAGGAAGAAATCGAGTTCAAAATATAGAAATATAAATCAAACCAGATTCGTGCCCACGCAAATAATTATAAGACCTCCACCTGATGTAGCAGCGGGAAGACATGATCGATCCTCGAGGAAGCACGTCAGCGGATCTTAGGTAGCGGAAAATCTCACAGACAGAAATATTAAACAGACAGACAGAAATAACAAAGAAAAGCGGAAAAGAAAACGAAAGCACAGAAACTAGTCGATATCGACCACTTTTCCTCGATATCGAGTAACAATATCGACGAACAGTAACCAAGATCGACAAACAGAAAGCAGAACTTAGCAGAACAAACCGATGTCGAGTAAACCTTCCTCGATATCGAGGAAACTCCTCGATGTCGATAAAAACTTGCTCGAAATCGACAAACTCAGAAACTTAAATTGCGACCTTTCCAAACATAGAACACGGATTCCGATGAAATAAATCAATAAAATAAAGACTTCCAAGGCCAGGGTATCAACACCACAACGATAACCATGCAAAATAACACATAAAGCCATAAAAGATCATACTTTTCATCAAATAACTTTCATTATTAACAAATAGGAATATAGAGGCTTTCGCATAAACCCTAATTGTTACTAACCCTTTTCACATAATTAAACGAAGTTGTATTAATATCACTTTCGCTTCAATAACACAAACAAGGATCACCTTCATCTTTCGTAAAAGAATCATGCTTATAGGGATAGAAGACGAATTGCATAAAAAGCTCAAACCTTTACCGCATCACCTCACATGGCTACCGTCGGGCTCACCCCGACCCTAGAAGTGGGTGGACTACTCGCTCTTCATCATCAAGAAACTCATCAAAGATTTCAGGAAATAACTAAATTGCATTAAAATAAACTAAAGAGAACTTACAACCAATCGAAGCCAAATCCGCTTTCGCCTTTCCACCTTGCTCTCGCCACAAGCTCTCTCTCTCTCTACTTACTACCTCTTCTCATTCTCTAGAATTGAATTGTGTGGAAATCAGCCCCTAAGACTTTATTTATAGGCTTCCTTCCCTCTCTAATTAGGAAAGAATATCCTATCTATATCTATATCTACTACTTACTAAAGATAAATCATGAAAATAAATAAAACTAGGATTATATCTAATGTGGATAAAAATATCTTCTCTCTTGACTTGATAGCACTTGATAGATCTTGATAGAATTTCATCTCGAAAATATTACCATTAGACTCGAGATAGAACCTTAACAAGATCTCGGACTGATCGACGTCGGCTTCTGGGATTCCCTCGATATCGAGTAGAATTCCTCGATACCGAGTAACACTTTCTTCGTCTTCCGCTCAGCAACTCGATGTTGGCTCCCAGGATGCATGTCGACTTGACTTTTCCTCGACATCGACGAAATTTCCTTGACATCGAGGAACATCTTCAGCTTCACTTGTCGATCTCGGCTCCAGGATGTGAAAATCGACAAGGTGTTTCTTCGATATCGAGTAAATTCCTCGATATCGAGTAAGCTGTGCTTCTTCTCTCCTAGCCTTGCTCGATTCTGGTCAACTTTGCTGGAAATCGAGTAGCTTTACTCGATATCGACAAGCTTTAGTCGATATCGACTAACATGTTGTCGAGTAGATTTCCTTGCTTTCAGCTCGATTTGTCCTGGTTCCGCTGCTCCTTGACCTTGGACTTCTGTAGTTGACTTCGAGCTTTTCTTCCTTTCTCAGAACTGTTGTAAATTGCTTCGATTTCTGCGAATTTAAACAGAAATTGGGGTAGATTCCATAATTTGGCAAATATTCATAAACTACATAGATTCTGTACTATTCTAACCCAAATGCATGAAATGTATGCAGAAAATGATATAAAAGTAACTATAAAACATGGCGAATTCGGCTCACATCACGTAACCCATAAAAAGGTGCGCAATTTTCACATATATCATTTGTTCAGTGTAAAATTGCTCTAGTAAATATTGAAGACAATACACTGGGTCGATTTCTTAGGACCAAATACACACCTGAATCGGAAGATATGATTACAAAAAACAAACTGGGTTGAAAACAATGTTCCCATGCTATTAACTGCAATGGTTTTGACCTCTGAGTTTAGTCATAAATCTAGATGAACAAGATGTGAGGTATGATGCTTGATTTCAGCCATCTGCCAAGAGAAGGTCAAAATGAGGTAGGTTAATTTCGTATGCAATTTGCAGTGAAACAAATCTGAAGGTAAATCTTCAATTTCATTTGTTCAAGGCAAAACATGAATTGGTCTATCCTAAGACAAAAACGCAAAATTTTTCATATATATTAAGGTTAAATCCGCCTTTGTTTCCAAGACACTTACCGCAATCAGAAGGCAGTTGAACAAATGGTAACCAATCCTTGAAGAATCCACGACATTCTGCATCCGCTTCTGAGACAGCAAAAAGAGGGGTCACTGCTATCTGAATGCAAGAAAAAGCAAATATTATCAATCAGTATGGAGATATGTTGGAAGCATAGGAAATCTAGTTAGTCCAACTTATGAAATGCGTTACGCACATAGCCTTCTTTGACGGCGTGTTCATCAGATTCAGCATCAATGATTTCTTGTCCAATTGGGACAGGTAGCTACACATGTTATAGAAGACGTGTTATGGTTAGCATGAGAAAGCGATTTGAGATGTGCACAAGTATCAGTGACCTGATGAGCCAACCTGATTCCTATTTCTATTGCAAAAAAAAAAAAATTGTATATATACTCATTTTGCCAACATTATTATCATAAAACCATGTCGGATAATAATTGGTTAACCTACTGACCTTTCGACTGAACAACCGTTGCCCTGGAAATGTTGTAAGAGGTGCATTGTCTAGAGATAAAGGTGAGTCGGCCTCCTTTGCTATTATTTCTGGTATAGTTAATTCATCTGTTCCATTTGTAACTTCTACCCAGTCCATAGTGGATAGATTCTTGCTTTGCTTAGTTAGCTTATAACCCTATTTACGATGATCACAAGAGTCAAAAAAAGGAAATCACACTACCCGAATCCAAATTTCATAACGGGGCATTGGAAAATTTGGACTATATATGAAACAAAATGATCAGTAGTTTAGCACCCTAAAAATGTTCAGAATCAATGGTATTTCAGACATCAGTTAGAAAAATTGTCCAAGCAAATGTAAGTTTCATTAAATCACATGTGTCATTTTTGTTAGTGAAGAGAGAAAATGTAAGTTTTACCTTGTGGTTTTGAATATCTGAGGGCAGGTCTATATTAAGAAAACAAGTCCTTGGGAAGGTTTTGTTTTTTATATCAGCAAGCATAGCACTTATGATCGGAAGACATGCCTCGGCAGCTGGTGGGTAATCGTCCACAGTGCTTCTACGTTGTCCCCCGAACCTACAAGTTACATGGACAAAAGATACAAGAAAAAATGATACATTATGGTCAGATAAAGAGTTAGAAATGTTCATTAGAGACAAACCGGATAAAAGCTTAGGCTAAAAGTAGCATCAATTAAACTTCTTATCATATCTAGTTTTATTATATCATTTGTCCAATGTCCCATGATACATACATGCATTTTTAAACTTATAGGCTACTCATACTTCGCAGTGGTGAGAACATTAAATTGATGAATCCAAGCACAGCAACTTCGATTGAGAAATTGAAAAGGAAAATTTCAACCTAAAGTCAAGGAACTGAATTTGTAATAATGATATCACACGAAAGCTGAATAACAAGCCTACCAGTTGTAAGATATTGATATGGAAGGTACCCCCTTGAGGAAGGCTTCTCGAGCACCGGCAACTGTCCCTGAATAAACGCTGTAGTCCATGTCCATTAATCACAAATCACAAATACTAGTGTTAAGATCCACTTACATTACAATGAGTTGTTTTACAGTAGTTGTAAAAAGGCGTTTCGTTTCGCTTACACACTGTAGCCATAATTGCTTCCCTTGTTTATCCCACTCAGTACCTATACATCAAGTTACGATTGATCATATATAGATAAATGATCTTCACCAAGATCTAGACTAACTACTAAACAATTCAATTTGGAGAAATTGTAAGCTTAATCTAGCTAGTTTGATTCCAAGATAATATAAGCCCATATGAAGAAGAAAGACTACCAGATCAGGTGGAGACGGAAACAAAGCTTTCGAAAGTCCCAGTGCAGTACAATCAGCTGGAGTGCCTAGAAAATACACCAAAAGTCTTATTTCATAAGATTTTCATAGCAACTTATGTACAAATAATGTAAATCAACTTGTATCGTTGAAGCAAGAAAAACAAACCAGTTATTGAATACGCTTTTGCCCCTTGTATCTCTACTTCCTTCACGGCCAAAGGGAACTGTACAATGACACTATGACTCGTTGCTGATCTTTCCCTATGTCGACAGTGCATCATACAAGATAATAAGTGAGATTTCAACAGCAGATTTCATGAAACTTTGATGCCCAATTGGTGGCAATTATGGATACGGAAATAGAAAGAGGATTGATATATATATACTAGGGCCGTGCCGATTCTTTTGGAGGCCCTGCGCTAAAAATAATTAGACCTTATTTATATATTATACTACGAACTTATCATTTTTATAAGGTGCATTATGTGAATTATTTTGCTATCATAAAAAATATATAATTATGGCTTTTAAAAAAAATCATCATAATTCCATTTATACATACAAAATTCATCAAAATATATCAAAATGATATGGAGTATTGTATTTCAAAGTCGCCTCTATTTAGATTAAATTAATCAAAATAGGAATAACGTGAAAATTTGAACTTTTTTAACATTCTTTTAAATATAAAATAGTTGTAAATGATTCCTTAAAAACCATCAATATGATTTTTTTTTAAAAAAAAATTATATGACATTCATAATAAGTTCAATAATATTTGTTTTTTGTATTATTTTGTTGGAAATTCCATTGATTTCTCTAAAAGAATGAAAAAAAAGCTAGACATTTATATACTCAATATAGTAATAATAGTATTGCTTATGAAGGGGGAAAAAGAGCAAGTTATGGGAAAGAGAAAAAAAAAAGTCTCCTGTTGGGCTTATGAAGGGAAATGAGCATTGGAAAAAAATGCTCGTACTGGGAGTCGAACACGCGGCAAAGCAATGGATGAAAAATTTTACAGTGCACTCAACCGCTGGACCACAAAATATAAAACTAAATTGGGCCCTATAAAATTTGGGGGCCCTGTTCATTGGGCCACCTGAACCACCATTTGTCACGGGTATGGACTAGCTCACTAGCAAATGAGATATGGAAAATGAGAAATCATAAACTTCATACAATAAAACTAGAATTACATATATTGTTCACAACAATAAGGTAGACTAGATTTGTTTCATTTATTCGATCTTTAATGACGTATTTGACAAATTAGTAACGAGTAGAAAAGAAAGGAAGAGAAAATGTAGAAAATGATGAAAAAGATTGGGAAGAAGAGATGTGAGAATTTAAAAAAGGAAAATTTTCCTATATTTGTTTTTAAGAGAGAAATGACAGGAAAATTATTTTCGTTCAAATGAAGAGAGTATTCTCATCCATCGGTTGAGACTTCAAATTTGATTTACTCATCAAATTCCACAAATTTGATGAGATTAATTTTCCTTCTCTTTCTCACCAATTTTATGTCTATTTTCTTATGTTTTCTAACCAAAACTCTCTAATTTATTTATCCAAATAAGAAAAATTGATTCCTTTTATTTCATACTCATTAAAATCTCATGATTTCTCTCCAACCACAAACAAGTTGTAAGGCTCCATGGTGTTCGATCAACCAAACGAAGTCCAAAAAAAAAACTGGAAAGGAAAAACCAAAAGGATATTCCACTTTGATCAACTCATGAAGGGTGAATTTTACAAAATTGTCCTTCTCAAATTTTCACAAAATCGCATGTAAATTTGAAAACAGTGTCCTAAATTATAGATTATGTTTGTTGAATTTCTTATTTTGCGAGTAAATTTGTGGGGAAACAGTGTCTTAGTATAAGGACTCTTATTAAAAATTACCCAGTCATCAATCCAGGTAAAAAAACGTCGGAAAACAAAAAAAAAAAAACGAAGCAATTGAACAAGTAGAGCCGCGCACAAAAAGAGGAAGAAATGAAGAGGAAGAAATGTACAGACATATGAGGGGCGCAGACGCGGACGTGGTAAAGGTCGGTGGAGACGAGGGCGTGAACCAGCGCTCGCAAACCGGGGGCGTCGATTCCATCGTCGTTAGTCACCATTATCGTCGGCCGAGCTTCCATTTTCGTCTCTGAGAGGAAGGGGTTGACTCAAACAACCTACCCCAACTATCAAATATATAATTTTATATGTCATAATTATAATGAATTTTATATTGTTGTCCAGGCTGATTTGCATGTATATATCATTCTATGCTCCACTTTGCAAAAATAACCTACACCTAAAAAATTGACAAAGGAATGATAAATTGTCATTCTTGTAAATTAATCCCAACAGGTTATCGGTTACACTTTGCACAAACTGGGAAAGAGGGTGTGAAAATTTTGGACACGTGTCGAATGGAAAGAGGGTGAGATAGAGAGAGGGGGGAGAGAAAGAGACCTATTTAATTGCTTTAAACTAAATTTCAGACATTTTCATTTGTTAAAACTAAAAAATAAATTATTTTTGAACTTAATTTAATTTTATCTATCTATAGACACCCACTTTGTATATGTTTATGGAAAAAAATATTTCGAAGTAAAGTTTGGTCTATATCGCATCTTGATCTCAATTTGGAGTATGGCATGGATAACCATTTGGATGGCAAATACAACAATTCAGCTGACACAGAAATTCACACAACTGGCAAGATAAACCAGAAAATCTGGGCAGAACCGACAATCGTTGCTCCGGAGATGAAAGGTAAAGCTCCCGACGTGGAAACGATTAAACAATTAAGACCTAAAGCAAAAACTACAAAGTACTAACGTTCCTAACCAATACATAACAAGTTAAGTACAAAACAACATAATGGGTAGAACCGACAATCGTTGCTCCGGAGATGAAAGGTAAAGCTCCCGACATGGACATGGAGGAGGGGGCAATGCTCATAGAGGAGAGCATGTCGTTTGGGTCCGTCAGGAGCAAGATAATGGAGACAAGCAGGTACCCGTCTTGGGGAGAGTTCCTTCGCCGGAAGCGTCGGAGGACATAAGCAAGCGTGGCGTGGCAAGGTGAAGAAATTGATGTCTAGTTGGGTAACTCTTCTTTTGCGTAGTCGAATGTAGTATTTTGTTAGTTTGCTTGTAACTCAATGACACTTTGAGGTTTTGGTGGTTTTAAATGTACATAACTGGCCGGTTAGTTTGTCGACGATGCAAAAGACAAATGTATGCGATTTTTTGTTTACTAGCCAGTATATGATTTTCCCTAGCCAATAAAATCAAAGTCTATGCCAATAAGATAATAACCCCTGACACATCTTATTTATCTCATAAACTTCTCATCCTAAGTATATCGACCATTAAACTCAAAGGGATGAAACGTTTTAGACCTAAAACAAACACAACGAAGTACTAAATCTAAAGTCGGTTGATGGATCTCTCAACAAACCTACATTACTCTCAAACCTACATTACTCTCAAATGGCAGCGTCCAGTGTAACATTTTGGGGTTTTGGTGGTTTTGAATGTACATAACTGATCCTAAAAACAAACCTACATTACTCTCAAATGACATCGTCCAGTGTAACATTAATGGTTTCAATCACAACATACTTCAACACATAGAAAGAAATTTACAACGATGTATTAGTATAACCCATTGCGATGTATGCTTACTAGCCAGTAAATACTATTATCTAGCCAGTGACAATGATCTCTTAGCCAATGTAGAAGTAACCCCTGCTGGATCGAAAACCCGAATGGGTCCAACCCGATTCTGACAAGCGCTCATACCAAGTCCGACACTGAAATTTCATTTTGACCGAAACCCGAATGGGACCGACCCGATTCTGACCGAAAACCCGAATGGGTCCAACCCGATTCTGACCGAAACCCGACCAATCTGAATTTCATTTTGACCGAATCCGACCCGACCCGACCCGACCAAGTCCGACACTGAAATTTTGACCGAGTTGACCCGACTCATCAGTGACCCGACCCGAATGTGATCGACCCAAACCCGACCGGATAACCCGAATTGCCAGCTCTAGCTGCAAGGATCTAATCCGACTTGCACTCAAGGTTTTTGTCAAAAAATATAAAAAATAATTAACTCACATAATTTCCTCACATTAGGTAAACTATGGGCGCGGTCTTGTCATATTTATATAGAATAACATGTACAAATTTAGATCGGATATTGGAACACAAATTTAGAACACACATTTGTTTCAAGTGTATAGATTCAACATATCTTTAATATATCAGATTTTATAAAATACATGTAGGGATTGAATGGTAGCTAGAGATTCATATCAAATCTTACAAAAAAGGCAAACGACCTTGATAACTCCCTTGATGAAACCATATAATATATATGCTTTACATGTATACAAAGTATGAAAATTAGTTATGTCATACAAATTATTAAATTGATATATTCTAGATTATTAATTCCATTATATATTGAATTAGATTTAAAGTCTTGTTTAAATCTAATTGTCCGATTTAACTATATGTGTAAGATCCTGGGTCTTAAGAGGCGCCATCCCATGTCACCTTGCCCTCTCAGGTGGGTTGTTCTCACTTGGAGCCCGAAAAGGAAGAGCTCTTGTGACATAGGTAGGGCTTGAATCACTTATAAATCACTCCCAATATCCTTATGATATCCGATGTGGGACGAGGGTGTTACAATCTCCCCCACTTAAAGCACTGACGACCCCGTCAGGCCCAAGGGATAGTGCCCTGGGTGGAGCGTACCCGAGCATACTGTCAGCGCACCTCCGAGCCCAGAGTCGGCTCTGATACCATCTGTAAGACCCGGGGTCCTAAGAGGCGCCAACCCATGCCACCTAGCCCTCTCAGGTCTGTTGTCCTCACTTGGAGCCAGAAAAGGAAAAGCTCTTGTGACATAGGTAGGACTTGAATCACATATAAATCACTCTCAACATCCTTATGATATTCGATGTGGGACAGGGGTGTTACAATCTCCCCCACTTAAAGCACTGATGACCCCGTCAGGCCCAAGGGACTGCCCTCTGGGAGGAGTGTACCCAAGCATACTACCAGCGCACCTCCGAACCCGAAGTCGGCTCTGATACCATCTGTAAGACACGAGGTTTTATGAGATGCCTGCCCATGCCACCTAGTCTTCTCAGGCCCGTTGTCCTCACTTGGAGCATGAAAAGGAAGAGCTCTTGTGACATGGGTAGTGATGTCTATGATTTGTGCCATGTTTTTATGCTTATTTCAGCTCCTTATTCTATCGTCATATGTATTCTGGGTTGGAAATATAGTGAATTTGTGTAGTTTATGCTTAATAGCCAAATTATGAAGTTTACACTAGTTTCTGTTTAATATCGCAGAATTCGGACGCACTTTGGAGCTTAAAGGAAACTCATGAAGAAGCTAAGGATGGTGCAGCCGGAGAAAATGCCATATTTCGACATCCATCATTCTGAATCAAGCTTTGATGTTTTCATGAGAGTTGTATCCCTCGAAAAGATCTTTCCAACGCATACTCATATGCGTCAATCCGACGAACGAGGACTTGGGAAAGTGCGTTTCAAGAACAGAGCAGAATGCTGAGAGCTGACACATTTACTCGACGTCGATCAACTTTCTCGATGCCGAACAAGACCAAAAACTATAACCGAGCTTGAGAATAGAGAGCTAATCGAGGAGCTGCGAAGAGAAGACGAGATCGACGAAAGCTCCTCGATGTCGACCAAATTCCTCGACATCGACTAGACTGTTTTTGGGCCGCGAGTCAGTTGGGCCAATCCAAGCATGTGTGAATTACTTGGGCACGAAGCAAGGCCGGATCCGTCCAATTCTATCAAGATCTATCTATGGAAGGAAGGATTTATCCACTACATGAAGATTTAGATATTTTTCTTTTAGGATTAATGTTTCTTTTATCAAAATTATATCTTTATGACTAGATAGAGATTTATTTCCTTGGATAGCAAGGATTAGAGCCTATAAATAAAGCCCATGGGGCTAGTTTTTCATTAATTCCAAGCTAGAGAGAGAGAGAGAGAGAGAGAGAGAGAGAGAGAGAGAGAGAGAGAGTGTGTGTGTGTGTGTGTGTGTGTGTGTGTGTGGAGGCCGAGAGGAGTTGGAGAGCGAGATCAATTTGGCTTCGATCGGTTGTAAGTTTTATTTGAGTTTATTAATGCAATTTAGTTCCCTTTTATTATTGATGTCTTTTGCTATTATGAAGAGCGAGTAGTCTACCTACTTCTAGGGTTGGGGTGCTTCCGACGATAGCCAAGCGTGCTTGAGGTAAAGATTTGACCTTTACTATGTTTTGAACATCCATTGCCTTTTATATGTTTATTACCTATTTAATAGAGATTCAGGTTAACCACTTGGATTATAAACATAAAATTGATAGATACAATTAGGGTTTCCTGAGAGAGTTGTTTAATTGTTGGAAAAGGCGAAAGCTTAATCCTTTGATGTGATTGCATGATTATTACTCTTTATCTTGCCTTATGCATGTTTGGTTATCGTTGTTGCAAATCCCGATCTTGAAAGTTTTCTTTTACATTGTTGATTTCGAAGTTTGCAATTTGTTTCGTTACTGTTTTTTCCTCGATTTCGACCAACGTTGTTCGACGTCGACTACTGATTCCCGATCGAGCAAGATCGCTTTTGTTTCTGTCTCTGCAGGTTCCTCGACATCGACGAAGTTCCTCGACTTCGACCACTTTCCTCGACGTCGAGTAGGCTCCTCGAGATCGACCAACATCAGTGACTTGCTTCCTCGGATTCGACTGTGCTTGACCCCTGTCGACCACCCTTGGTCGAGGTCGAGTACTCTGGAGTCGACTTCTACCCGTGAGATTTGCCAGATACCCGAGATCCGCTGACACGCTTCCTCGAGGATCGATCCTGACTTCCTGTTGCTACATCGGGAGGAAGTCTTGTAATTATTTGCGTGGGCAAGATCTGGTTTAATTTATATTGTTATATTTATTGAACTCGATTTCCTCCTGCAACAAATTGGTGCCGTTGCCGGGGAAGCAATCATTCGCGCCTTAGGTAGTTAGATCTCACATTTTCCTTGAGTTTTGTTTTGCAGGTGTATGCGCCGTTCTGGTCAACCACCTGAGTTTGACGCCTTAGACGACCCGGAACGTCTTATACACATCCATTCTAGACTGAAAAGGATCTTGGCAACAGCAGAAACACAAGCTGAGATGATTGAGAGGCTTCAGAGGGAACTAGCAGCCAACCATGCTGCTCTCGCCGCTGAGAGAGCACGCACTGAGCAGGAAGCTGAACTGAGGAGGCAGGCAGAGGCTGAGCTTGCCCAATACCGTACCACTACTGAGGATTACATGCACCCGACTCTTGTCGTGCCTGAATCGGCTATTCTAGTCCCTCCTAATAACTTTGAAATTCGCACTGCCTTCCTTATAGAAATTAAAAATAATGCTTTTCAAGGAACATTTAATGAATGCCCTCTGGAACATATTACTACTTTTTCTGATATGTGCCAAACTCTTACTGAAGGTACCACTCTTGAATATGTAAAAATGAAAGCTTTCCGTTGGTCTCTTGCAGGTCCAGCATTGAAGTGGATTGAAGGTCTCCCTGCGCGATCCCTCACAACATGGGCAGAGGTTAGGAATGCGTTCCTCAACAAGTTCTTTCCTCCCGCCAAGACAGCACTCCTCAAACAAAAGATTACAACTTTCAAACAAAAGCCTGGGGAACCGCTAGCACGAGCATGTGATCGGTACAAGGAATTGCTGCGATCCTGCTCCACTCATGGGCAGCCACCATACGTCATTCAGGAGATTTTCTACAATTCTCTTGATCTGGCCGCCAAGGAAATGATCAATCAATACACACAATATGAGTATCTGATGCAGAAACCAGCAGAGGCATGGGCTACTATCGAAAGGCTCACCAACTTCGACAACACGTATAGGGCTCCTGCGAATTACGACGAAAACACCTATGCAAGGCCAGCCCCATCCATGCCCCTCTATGAGCCTCCTAAGGAGATTGATCCAGATGTCAAGGATATCATACTCGGCTCAAACTTGACCCAAACCTATTTCGGTCTAAACGGTGATTAGCCCGCGACTTGGAAATGAAAACCCCCCCAAATCGGATCTAATCCAATCCGGTTTGATGGTTCATAATTTCCTCTTATTAGATCACATAATTCATAAATTCCAATCAATCAAAATCTCCATTTCAGTCTAGCAAAATAATCCATATATTATTTACCATCAACTTAAATCAAGATCCGCATCAACAATTAACAATTAATCTATTGAGCGTATCAATTTATGCAAGATGGCTCTAATACCAATTGAAGAAAAATTAGATGCTTAAAGCGGAATTTCAGATCATATCTAACATCTAATCACAAGGATCTTCATGCATAACTAATAGATCAATAATTGTTTAGAGGATATAGGGTGAACCAGATCGAATCTGGATGGAATCGGAAGAGATCAAAAGCCCCAAATGCGACATCTCTAATTAGACAACACGAGCCCGACGTCTAGATCTCCATTGTCTTCGGCTGATAGGACGAAGATCGAAAGACTAGCAATCAAATTGCTTGGGATTATTTGCTCCTAAGAAAAGTAGCAACTAGTTTGCTTTTCTTAGACTTGCTCACTGTTGCTCCTCCGTAAGAGAGAAACTCTCGTTTTAGTCAAAGCTTGTAGCACTAGGTACGCATTTTTTTGGATGCTTCTTTCATGTTTTTTTCTGTAAATAATTTTGGATAAATTGCATTTTTTTATCACTTATGTTTGCTTCTTCCTTTTTTTTTTTTTTTTGTTAATCCATCATATATTCATATCTTATATCAAATTTTCGCCAAATGCCCCTGAGATTAAGGCTAATTCGCGTTGTGTACAAAAGTTTGACATATTTTGCACGGTGTCCCTAAAGTTTTCATCTTTTTCGCCAAATACCCCTGAGGTTTACATTTTTTCGCAAAATGCCCCTCTGTTGAATTTGTTAAAGTTTTTTTATATTGAAAATTAGTACGATTCCCGCAACATGACGCATATTTTAAATAAAAATAAAATTTTCTAAGAATAAAAAATTACTATGATAAATTTAAATAAGATATTATCAAATGTTACATAAAGTAAAAAAAAATAGATTTGATAATTAAGTAAAAAATAATAAAAATATTTTGAAAAATGTGTAAAAATTACACGAGTTTAAGATTTATGTAAAATATGTTGATTGGGTTAAAATCCTAAAATAAATGTGTTTATAACACCTAACAAAAAATGTTTATTAATTAATATTTAGATATAACTAGATTGATTATAGAAACATATACAAATTTCAATAGTTTGATTTTTTTTTCAAGATTCAGTTGATTGGGAGGAAATTGTGAAATTAAAATGATTATGTCATCTAAGCAAAAATATTTCTCATTTAACAATTAGAATAGATAAATCTCATTGGTTACAAAAATGTTTAAAAATTTTATTATTTGAAAATTTATGTAGATTAGGTTGATTATGTGAAATTCCAAAATTAAGATTATTATATAAAAAATAGTTTTCATTATACACACACAAAGAGAGAGATTAGTTTCTTCGAAAAAAAAAGAATTCGTATATTTGAAAATATGTATTTTTTTTATAATTTTGTTTTTGAATTAATCTCATTTTTTAAACAAATAGCATGAAATGATATTGTGTAATTAATACATAATGAAATAATATTGTATAATTAACTTTAACTTTATCAAAAAAAAGTTTTGATTTAATTCCATTGATTAAAAAATGTAATATGATATGGTATTGTGTATATAATATTAGATAATTTAATTACCATAATTAAATAACATTGTTTAAATAATACCTTACAAAAATAATAATGAAATAATATTTTCTTTACAATAAAAAAACGCTAACAAATTCAATAGAGAGGCATTTGATGAAAAAATAAAAACCTCAGGGATATTTGGCGAAAAAAATGGAAATGTCAAGGGTATCTGGTGAAATATGTCAAATTTTTGTACACCACGCGAATTAGCCTTAACCTCAGGGGTATTTGGTAAAAATTACGTATCTTATATTATGTGGCAAGTTCTTACTATTTTCATTTTGTTAAAATAAGTCTCTAAACTTTGGAATTGTGCACAATTATAATTCTACCATAAATTGTTGGGGCATTTGCAAAACTAACCGAAAAACCCGGACCTATTTGCACCCTCTATCCACTATTCAAAAAAATTGCAAAAACTAACCCTCCCCCCTCAAAATCTCCGGTTTCCTCGCCTGTTACAACCAGTGGAGAGAGAGTGAGAAAAGCAACATGACATTTATTGCCCATCACTATCACCCTTTCTCTCTATGCCTCTCTCCACCTCTCTCTGAAGACTCCACCTTGATTGTAAGATCTTGAGACCTAACGTGCAGGTGATCTAAAGGATGATGAAAGACAAAAGGCTGATTTCAAGGTCTTGAAACCCAGACTAAAATGTTTTAATCACTTATACATTTATCTAGTTCAACTTATTCTTTTACAGGAAAGAATTCGAGGCCAATCCTTTTGGGCCTAAATTATAATGGGTTCTATATTGGGCTATGAGATGTGACTTGGGCTTTATCGATTTATATATATGAGTTTCTCATCTAACCCATTTTATGTACTAGATACATTATGCATATTCTTTCATGATTTCACTTTTCATACAAGGAAAGAATCGATCCATAGTTGATCATACTTGATCATGACGAAAGTCGAAGGAACATCTTGGAAGGCACACAAAGGATCTGTTTTGGAAGGAATTCAAATGTCTTGGAAAGAATTTGAAATTCAAACGGTTCTCCCTCCAAGAAACTCTACAAGTGTTCCTACTATAAAAAGACGAAGGCTAAGAAGGATGGGAATCGATCAAGCAACTAAGCAAGCACTCAAGCATTCATAGCATCCTAAAGCATTCGTCAAGTTTCTCTTACATTATCCTAAATCCTAGTTGGTGATCATTGCTTAAGAGTTGAGAGAAACACTAGCACTTATTGTACAAGTCATTCAAATTACACTTAGAGTTTTCATACTCGATCAAAGCACACTTAGTGTGTGGTGTGAGCTTTTATTTCACTTGTAAGGTTGAGAGCTAGAATAGAAGCGTGAGGCTTTGTATAGAGAAAGAGAAGTTTCTCTAGGAAGTTCTAGGCTCAAAAGAAGTGAAATAAGAAGTGTTTGAATCCTACGGATTGGATAATCCTAGGCGGGGACGTAGGCAAGTTGGTGCCGAACCTCGTTAACAATTCGTGTGTTCATCTTTTATATTCCGCATTTACATTGTCATATTCGATTTTACTTTGTCAAGTTCTGATAGCCTATATCAAGGTCTTGACAAGTTGCAGTAAAATTCTATTATTGCGAAAATCCTCCATACTCTATTCATCCCCCCCTTCTAGAGTATTATTCATCGCCTTATAGACTCTTCAATTGGTATCAGAGCTTGTCTCACTGTTTTGATTTAACAATCTTGTGAGTTTTCAACATGTCTACCATAGGTGATGGAGGTTTTGCTCAAGGAAGGTCAACCAATAGACCTCCACTTTTCTGTGGCAATAACTTTGTCCACTGGAGATCACTGATGCAAATGTTCATCATTGATCAAGACCTTGAGCTATGGGGCCTGGTCAAGAATGGACCACACGTTCCAAAAAAGACTGTCGATGGAAAGCAAGTTGATAAAACTGAGTCTGATTACGATCAGACTGATCTTGAGAACATTGCTATGAACTACAAAGCTATGAATCTACTATATTGCGCTCTCGATGCTAATGAGTTTAATCGTGTCTCAGCTTGCAAAAGTGCCAAGGAAATTTGGGACAAACTTATAGTTACTTATGAGGGCACAAGTCAAGTCAAAGAGAGTAAGATTAATATCTTCCTCAGGCAATACGAACTTTTCAAAATGAATCATGATGAGACAGTAAAGGAGATGTTTACGAGATTCACTCAAATTGTAAACAACCTCGACTCACTTGGAAAAACCTTCTCCAACCCAGAAAAGGTTCGAAAGGTTCTAAGGAGCCTTCCAAAAACCAAGTGGGGTCCCAAGGTTACTGCAATTGAGGAAGCTCAAGACCTCTCTACACTACCATTAGATGATCTTCTCGGAAAACTTATCACTCATGAGATGATATTAAACGAGGAAGATGGAGAAGTACTCTCAACTGCAAAGAACCTTGCTCTCAAAGCTAAAAAGGATCACTCACAATCTGAGAGTGATGAATCAGACGACGAAGACGATCCCTTTGCTCTCATCACACGGGGATTAGCTCGAATTCTAAAGATAAAAAAACAATTTTCCAACCGTGAAAATACAGATTCATCTAGATTCAAAAGCAAGTCTCCCAACATGTCAAAGAAGCCAAAAGTGCTAACATGTTTTGAGTGTGGCGAGACAGACCATCTCGTGAAGGAGTGCCCTATGTAGAAGAGAAATAAGTTCAAGAAATATGAACAAAAGAAAAAGGATATGCTTGCAACCTGGAGTGACTCAGAATCTTCTTGTGACTCAGACACCGAAAAAGAACAAGCTAATCTCTGTCTTATGGCTGACCACGAAGGATCACAGACTCAAGACCTTGAAAAAGTAGTAAGAAATCTAATGTCTAGTCCTCCCGATGTTCTTTCTGAAGTCCTAAGAAATATAATTTCTAATGAAGATGCTTACAACAGTGAAATCAACACCTTGAAGGAAAAGCTGATAGATCAACAGGAATGTATTAGTGATATGTCGCTGGAAATGAAAAATCTTGAAACATCTCGGTCGGCCCTTGACATTAAAGTCAAGACCTTGAGCTCAGAAAATTCTGATCTCAGGCTAAGCCTCTCCTCTCTAAAGAATCGTAATGAGGATTTAGAGAAAGAGAAGGCAAAGCTAACCGATAAGTGTCAAGACCAACAGACTTCACTCATTCAATTCACCAGATCTAAAGCTAATCTTGATAAGATGTTGGGTGAACAACAACTCTCTTTTAATAGAAGTGGTATTGGATACAACAAGAATTTTCCAAAGAAACCTAGTACCACTTTTGTTAAAGCTAAAGGCTATTGGCGTTCACCTACTTGCTTCCATTGTTGTAAGAAAGGACATGTTAAAGAAACTTGTCCATATAGGAGAAAAGATCCCTACATCATTAGAAATACATTTCCAGTTCGACTTAATGAACAGATAAAACAAGTTTGGGTTCCTAAAGGGACAAGACTACCCAACATGGTCTATCCTCATTATGAATCTAAAACTATGTATTGGTCTAGCTGGAAAGGTTGATGTTGGTATTGCAGGATATCATCAAGAGCAAAGAACCAAAATGGATAATGGACAGTGGATGCTCACGACACATGAGTGGAAAGAAATCTCTATTTCAAGATATTAAGGAACAAACCACTGGAACAATTACTCTTGGTGATAAAGGGAAGTGCAACATCATTGGTATTGGTAATATTGGTAATTCAGAAAGTTGCATTAAGGATGTTTATCTTGTTGATGGATTAAAGTATAACCTCTTAAGTGTCTCTCAGTTGTGTGACAAAGGAAACAAAGTTGGCTTTGACAGACACAAATGTGAAGTCAGGAATGAAGAGACTGATGATCTAATCCTCACTGCTCACAGGCACAACAACACTTATGCTGTAAATGCTAATCATATTACAGGTACAAAACTCAAGTGTCTCAAGGTCTTGACAGAAGACCCCAGCCTATGGCATAGAAGACTAGGTCACGTAAGCATGCACACCCTCAATAAGCTCAAATCAAGAGATCTTGTGAGAGGATTGCCTGATCTAAACTTCATGAAAGAAGATCGATGCAATGCATGCACAAGAGGCAAACAGACACGCAGTTCCTTTAAACCTAAAAAGGTTGTAAGTTCCTCTCTCCCTCTTGAGTTATTACATATGGACTTGTGTGGACCTATGCGTGTCAAATCTCCAAAGGGTAAACAATACATCCTGGTTATTATTGATGATTTCTCTCGTTTTACATGGATCTCCTTTTTAAAAGAAAAATCAGAGGCTTTGCTCGAGTTTTCTAAACTTTGCAAAGAGTTGCAGACCTTGAAAAACATACCTATTGTCTCCATTAGGAGTGATCATGGTAGAGAATTTGATCAACTTAAATTTGATCTGTTCTGTGCTAAATATGGAATTTCACACAACTTTTCAGCACCTAGAACTCCTCAACAAAACGGAGTTGTGGAACGAAAGAATCGCACTTTGGAGGACATGTCTAGGACAATGCTTTTGGAAAATGGTTTGCCAAAAATCTACTGGGCTGAGATTGTTAATACAGCCAACTACATTTTGAATCGATGCTTAATTCGTCCCATTTTGAAAAAGACTCCTTATGAACTTTTCAAAGGAAGAAAGCCTAACATTTCCTACTTCAAACCTTTTGGATGCACTTGCTTTGTTCATAACAATGGCAAAGATAATCTTGGGAAATTTGACGCACGTAGTGATGATGGTATCTTCCTTGGTTATTCTACTAATAGCAAAGCTTATAGAGTTTATAACAAGCGCACCAAAATTGTTGAGGAGAGTATCCATGTGGTATTCGACGAAAGCAACAATGGTGTGTTGAGTGAAGGTTTTGCAGATCTCAATCTAAATCATCATGATTCGGATGGAGAAGAAGAGGACAAGGCTTAAAATAAGCAGGACCAAGAAAGAAACATGCAAGAACAAATCCAAGATACCAACGAGCTATCTCAAGACCTTGAGAAGGGACTACAGAATCAGGATTCAGTCCTTGAAGAATCCAACACTCAAATTATCTCTCAAGACCTTGAAGAGAGACCTGCTACTATCTCAAACAATCAAGGTCCAAAGCTTCGAAAATTCAAATATGCCTCTTCACACTCAGCTCAAGATATCATATCAGATCCATCATCTGGGGTACAAACTCGATCTAGATTAAAAAATCTTTGTGCCTTCTATGCTTTTGTTTCTCTTGTAGAACCAAAAACCCCAGCTGAAGCACTCAAGGACTCGGATTGGATCACTGCCATGCAAAATGAGCTAAATGAGTTTGAAAGGAACAAGGTATGGACTCTTCAGCCCAGGCCACAACACCAATCAGTCATAGGCACTAGATGGGTGTTTCGAAATAAACTGGATGAAGCAGGTAAGATCATTCGAAACAAAGCAAGACTTGTTGCTCAAGGATACAATCAAGAAGAAGGTATAGACTACGAAGAGACATTTGCTCCCGTAGCAAGGTTAGAGGCCATACGAATATTACTTGCTTTTGCATCTTTCATGGGTATCAAGCTATTTCAAATGGATGTCAAATGTGCATTCCTAAATGGGCTCTTAGAAGAAGAGGTTTATGTTGCACAACCACCAGGTTTTGAAAGTGAAGAATTTCCTAATCATGTGTATAAATTGGACAAAGCTCTCTATGGTCTCAAACAAGCCCCAAGAGCTTGGTATGAAAGATTGTCCAAATACCTTCTTGAAAATGGTTTTCAAAGAGGATTGATTGATAAAACTCTCTTCATCAAAACTCGTGGAAATGATCTTTTGATTGTTCAAATATATGTAGACGATATATTATTTGGTGCTACTAACAATTCCCTTTGCAAGGAGTTTTCTGAAATTATGTGCAGGGAATTCTAAATGAGTCTCATGGGAGAATTAAACTTCTTCCTTGGTTTACAAGTTCATCAAACAAGTAAGGGTATCTTTCTGAATCAAGGGAAATATACCAGGGATCTACTAAAAAAATACAAAATGGAACAATCAAAGGTAGCAAAGACCCCTATGAGCTCCACTCTCTCCCTTGATCAAGATAAGAATGGTAAGTATGTGAACCAAAAAGAGTACAGAGGTATGATTGGTTCACTCCTATACCTTACTGCTAGTAGACCTGACATAATGTTCAGTGTCTGTATGTGTGCTCGATTCCAAAGTGACCCCAAAGAGTCTCACCTTATTGCGGTGAAAAGAATCTTCAGATATCTAAATGGATCTCAAGACCTTGGGCTATGGTATCCCAAACAGAGTAATTTTCATTTAAAAGGCTACTCAGATGCAGATTTTGCAGGATACAAAGTTGATAGAAAAAGCACTTCTGGCTGTTGCCAACTTCTAGGATCCTCCTTGATAAGTTGGCACTCTAAGAAACAAAATTCAGTAGCCCTATCAACTGCAGAAGCTGAGTACATTGCTGCTGGTGCATGTTGCTCTCAGATTCTTTGGATAGCACAACAACTCAGAGACCTTGGAATTGATCTTAAAGGTATTCCTATTTTGTGTGATAATACTAGTGCTATTTCAATCACTAAAAATCCAGTGCAGCATTCGAGAACCAAGCACATTGATGTGAGACACCATTTTATAAGAGATCATGTGGAGAAAGGTGATGTATCAATATCCTTCATATCCACTGACTTTCAGTTAGCTGATATTTTTACTAAACCACTCCCTGAAGATCGTTTCAATTTTATTAGATTGGAGTTGGGTATGCTTAATAGGGAAGCACTTTCTTAGGGGGAGCAATTGCTTCCTATATGAAAGTCATTAATTCAAATGAAATCTCAAGAGTATCTTATGGATATTCAACAAGAGTATCTTTTAATGTTTCTGAGTTTATCTTGATATCGTTTACCCCTTTCAAAAATTGGTACTCACATATTTTGGTTTCCGTTTTTAAATTATTCCAAATCTCTCTATTTTGTGCAAGTGGATGTGACACTTTGGGTTTAGAATTTTCAGAACATCATTACTTACTATTCACTTGAGTTAATGAATCTGTACCTGCCTTTTGAACAAAGAGAGAAACGATTCAGTTTCCAGTTTTTAGCCTTTTTAATCCTCTCTCTCTGTCTAATCCATTCCATTCTCACTCTCTGAAGCTCTATCTCTCTCTCTCTCTTCGAATTCCAAAAACCCTCTCTGTTTCTGTAACCAAATGGCGGGATCAAAGCGCTCCTCAGCATCTTCGTCTCCAGCACCTTCTGCTAAGAGATACAAGATGCCAGCCAATAAGGGGAAGCAAGTCATGGAGGAATCTGAAGCACATTCCGAGGATTCCAGCGAGAACCCACCACCCTCACAGTCGAGCAATATGGTGTGGTTAAGAAATACAGGGATGTGGAGCGTCAGAGATAGCTTGCAGAGATGGAAAGAGACAAAGTCACCAGAGACGCCCTTGCAAGGTGGAGGAAGAGGTGCAGAGATGAGTTTAGAAGGAAATACCTTCCACCCAACAAGCAGTACCCCACCTTTGGCGAATGGGTTGAGGAAGGAGCTGGAATTGCCCCTCCTGAAGATCTTAATGCTCCTGGCGCCCCTGGCACATCCTCTGCTGCTGAGCCATCCTCTGCTAAGAAAGGCAAGAAGGCTCTAAGAAGCAAGAAGAAGAAGGCTGCAGATGGGGATTCTGACTCAAGGCCTTGATCTCCCACTCTCTTTTCTCTACTTTCTGAAAACTCGTCTTTTGCTGCTCGTCTTTTAAAACTCCTGGTCCTTTGGTTGTTTTTTGGTTGGTGTTTCAGACATTTTCACCTCTTTGCCCTTTTGTTGGAAGACAAAAAGGGGGAGAATGTTTTGGTTGCCCTGCGTTTTGGCACTAGTTGGTTAAGTGCTTTTCGTTTTTAAACTTAGATGATCCAAACATTTTCTGCTCATATTATATAATATGCGTATTTCCTTATAATGATTGCTGGAAATATGTTATGAATATTGAAACAGGTTTTGTCTTCCATCAAGGGGGAGATTGAAGACTCCACCTTGATTGTAAGATCTTGAGACCTAACGTGCAGGTGATCTAAAGGATGATGAAAGACAAAAGGCTGGTTTCAAGGTCTTGAAACCCAGACTAAAATGTTTTGATCACTTTTACATTTATCTAGTTCAACTTATTCTTTTACAGGAAAGAATTCGAGGCCAATCCTTTTGGGCCTAAATTATAATGGGCTCTATATTGGGCTATGAGATGTGACTTGGGCTTTATCGATTTATATATATGAGTTTCTCATCTAACCCATTTTATGTACTAGATACATTATGCATATTCTTTCATGATTTCACTTTTCATACAAGGAAAGAATCGATCCATAGTTGATCATACTTGATCATGAAGAAAGTCGAAGGAACATCTTGGAAGGCACACAAAGGATCTGTTTTGGAAGGAATTCAAATGTCTTGGAAAGAATTTGAAATTCAAACGGTTCTCCCTCCAAGAAACTCTACAAGTGTTCCTACTATAAAAAGACGAAGGCTAAGAAGGATGGGAATCGATCAAGCAACTAAGCAAGCACTCAAGCATTCATAGCATCCTAAAGCATTCGTCAAGTTTCTCTTACATTATCCTAAATCCTAGTTGGTGATCATTGCTTAAGAGTTGAGAGAAACACTAGCACTTATTGTACAAGTTATTCAAATTACACTTAGAGTTTTCATACTCGATCAAAGCACACTGAGTGTGTAGTGTGAGCTTTTATTTCACTTGTAAGGTTGAGAGCTAGAATAGAAGCAGTGAGGCTTTGTATAGAGAAAGGGAAGTTTCTCTAGGAAGTTCTAGGCTCAAAAGAAGTGAAATAAGAAGTGTTTGAATCCTACGGATTGGATAATCCTAGGCGGGGACGTAGGCAAGTTGGTGCCGAACCTCGTTAACAATTCGTGTGTTCATCTTTTATATTCCGCATTTACATTGTCATATTCGATTTTACTTTGTCAAGTTCTGATAGCCTATATCAAGGTCTTGACAAGTTGCAGTAAAATTCTATTATTGCGAAAATCGTCCATACTCTATTCATCCCCCCCTTCTAGAGTATTATTCATCGCCTTATAGACTCTTCACTCTCCATTGAAGAGCTTTTTTTATTCTTTGATTTATGTCTTCCATCTCTATATCTTCAAGGGTGACGGGATCTCCATGGGAGCTCGAATTCGGTCTGCGCCGCTGGTGTGAATCGTCGCCGGAGCACCGCTTTGGTGTCTTCGTCCTTCACCTTCATTGTAATGGCTTCCATGTCAATTCGAGGCAAGTGGAGGCCGGATTTGGAGTAGAGGAGGTGGAATCGAAGTGGAGGAGCCCTCGCACAGGCTTGGTGAACCGCTTTGTTTTTTTTTATTGATGAATGAACAATGTATCAACTTTTCACTCTATGGTTTATCACTGGACACCCTTTGGTGTTATACTGGACACCCAATGATTTCCTATTGGACACCCTATGGTTGTTTCCTGTCTTGCGTGTTGTTCAATGTTTTCCTGGTTCTAGTGTCGCCCTCCCCCTAAGCCCAGGCGGTAAAAAAGAGAGAGGACAGAGGGGATAAGACAGAGACAGAGATAGAGGGGGAAAGAGTGACAGTAAGGGGGAATTAATATAATTTGAATTAAATCTTAAGTTTCAGAGAAAAACCATCGAACCATTAATATAATTTGAATTAAATCTTAAGTTTCAGAGAAAAACCATCGAAGGAGAAGCAAGTGAGTTGGAGTTTATTTGCAATTTGACATGTAAGCAGTTAGTTTCAACTGGACACCAAAAGCAAAACGACATGCCACCTATTGGAACCGACTGGACAAGAGTTATTGGAGAAACAGATTCACCATCGACTTCGGATAGAAAATGGGTAAGTTTTCTTTCGATAAAAAAAATCAGAGAGAGAGAGACAGCAAGAGAAAGTCTGCAGAGGAGAGAGGGGACAGGGAAGAGAGAGAGAGAGGAGTGAAAAAGAAAAGTAAAGTTGCAGAGGAGAGAGAGAGAGAGATTAGTGAGGATATGACAGAGAGAGAAAAAAGTAAAAGAAAGTCTGCAGTGGAGAGAGAAAACCTGCAGAGGAGAGAGAGAGAGAGTGAGTGTGAAAAGAGAAAAGTAAAGTTGCAGAGGAGGGAGAGAGAGAAATCAGTGAGGATAGGATAGAGAGAGATGGAAGAGTCCTCTCTCCTCTGCAACTTTACTGTTGTTGTTTCACTTCGAAGAAGAAGCAATTGGGTGAGAGTTTATTTGCAGGTTGACATGTAAGCAATTAGTTTTAACTGGACACCCAAAACAAAACGACATGACATATATTGGAATCGACTAGACATGAGTTATTTGAGAAACAGATTCACCATCGACTTTAGATAGAAAATGGGTAAATTTGCTTCAGATTTGAGGGAGACACCTCTCGCATAACCTTTATCGAAAGCAAACTTGCCCATTTTCTATCCGAAGTCGATGAAGAATCTGTTTCTCCGATAAATATTGTTCAGTCGATTCCAATATGTGTCATGTCGTTTTGCGTTGGGTGTCCAGGTAAAACTAACTGCTTACACGTCAACCTGCAAATAAATCCCTGCCCAATTGCTTCTTCTTCGAAGTGAAACAGCAACAATAAAGTTGCAGAGGAGAGAGGACTCTTCCATCTCTCGCTGTCCTATCCTCACTAATCTCTCTCTCTCTCCTCTGCAACTTTACTTTTTTTTTTCACTCCTCTTTCTCTCTCTCTCAATTGCTATTTTCTGTCTCTCTCTGTCTCTCTCCTCTGCAGATGGGACTTGTCCCCCCCCCCCTCTCTCTCTCTCTCTCCCTCCCCTTATTTTTCTCGCCCTCTCTGCCTCTCTCCTCTGAGGTGTCACACATTGGAAGGTTGCACCCCCCTCCCTTACCTGCTACCGACTCCAAGGGTTGCCCAATTATCCGGTTTCACCCAATTAAAAACCGGGTTGGGTTAATCATGCAATACTTCCGGTTTTTTGGGTTACTTTGTGCATTTCCCTCTAAATTGTTCTATTAATGGGACATTAGTATGCCAACATGCCACACGTAACTAGAAATTAAAATTCGAGTGGACTATATAAGTTAATTTTTTCTCATACGTATAATTTTTATTAAGAAACCCTTAATTTAGTAAATAAATTAATAGTTTATATTAATTTTTCTTTTTTTACCTATTATTTTATTTTTGTAAAAATGAAGAGGGTTGGAACGGACCCCAATCCACCCCTGGGTCCAACCCTGCCAACATGGTTGTTGTGTATTGTAGGATTATTTTCGATCAAGCCTTGCAATTAAATAAATTTATAGATCGAAACCCCGCTATAGTATATATAGTAGGGTTAAGTTCGTCCACATGGAGAAAATCAGTTCCTCCATTCTAGTTACCAAAGAGCAAGAAATAGAAAGAAAGGATGCAAAAGTAGAGATTTTTAGTGGGTTATAAGTTGCTGAATTTTTAGAAGAAAATCAATAATAGGAAAGATCTAGAGCATATGCATCACCACAACGACAATTATGCATGCAATGCAATGAATCGCATAAAATTCATGTTTTTATCTATTAAAAGGTCAATTTTCATTAACCCTAGCAAAGTAATTAATTTATTTTCACAAATCAATAAACTTTACTATAAATCTTAATTAGGTTGTCAAAACTCTCGTTTCAAAATCCTAATTACTATCCAATTCACAATTCGACCAGTTTTTCAATTTACTTGCAAAAAAGAATTTCCCCCAATTTTCATTGACTTGAGTACTTAATTATGCACATAAAATAGATAAATTGGCGTCGTTGTCGTGGATGAGGAATATTCAAGGCCAGCAATTTTGGAATGGCTCACCGGAAAGGACTTGTGGGTAGTACCCATAGGTCCCCGGTTCGAACCCCGGAATGACCGCTCTTTATTTACCTATTCAAGGAATATTCAAGGCCTATGCTCAACTAATCAAATATATTTATACTCGAAGTCCATCTATAATATAGTGGAATTTAGGTCGATCTAAGAAAGTTTGTCAGCAGTTCCATCCTAGTTGTTCAAGAGGTGAAAAGTAGAGGAAATAGATGGATATAGGTATCGACCGCAGTGGGGGGGGCGGGGTATGGATGCACACAAGTAATGACTTAAAAGTAGGGTGAAATCAATATAAAGATAAAGACTTTCAAGGCAAGGGAACACCACAACAATATATAGACACATGTGGGAATCAATGAATCATGTTAAATATCATGCTTTTATCGGTTAACAAGTAAAGCAATGGACTTTCGTATAAAAGACCTACTTGTTTCTACCTTTTCTTAATTAGAGTCCTTTAACTCGCATTAGAAAACCCTAATTACTATCAAAGTTAACAACTTCCTTTCTCAAGTAGATTGCAACTAAGAATTCGTTAGACTCTCATCCAAGGTTAAACATTTAGGTAGAAGAAGATTTAAGCATTAATTAATGATAGATTCATCCATCACACATATGTCTAATATTGGGTTCACCCCGACCCTAGAAGAAAAAGGGACTACTCACACATTGTAAACAAGAACATGATTGTAAGAGAAGAAATAAACTAAAACTAACTTGAATAAAACTTGGAAGTAACGTATCTTCCGACAAAACAATGACCAGACTCTTCCTTAAATGTCCAAAGAAAACCCTAAACCGTTCGCTCCATCTGCTGAGAATTCCAGCGTGTGATGATCTTTTCGACCAGCCCTAATTGGCTTTATTTGTAATATAAACTAAGAATTATAATCCCCAAGGAACGAGATTTTATCTTATGAAAATATAATTCTAGCTAACATCTATCTAAAGTCTCTATCTAAATCTAAGAGAATCTAAAAAAGAACAAGATAAAAACCTAATTTTAAAAAGCCCAAAATCAACTCAATAGTTGTTCACAGATTCCTGTATTGACACTCAGGGGATGTTGATACCAATAGGCTTAGGTTTCAATACCGCATTACAGAAACTTCTCTTTCAGTGTCTCTTCAATGGTTGTGTCGATATCGACACCAAGGGGGTCGATATCATTAGGCATTTGTACTCCAGTAGCTTTGAACGTCTTCACACTTCTCGAGGGTATCGATGTCGATAGGGCCCGTGTCGATATTGTAGGCGTTATGTACCCTTCTTCCTTGTTTCAACTCATTTGCTCTCCCTTTTTTTTGGGCTTTCCTTCGATCCTCCTCCATTCCTCTTCAAGCTCTATTTCATCTCCTTTTCAACCACTTTATCCTACAAAACACTATCAATGCTTGTGTAGACTCAATATCTTGAATATACGCAAACTAACACAAACGACACACTTTCCCAATACAAAAACTAATAAAAGGAACTCAAATAGACATAAAACATGATGTAAACTAAGACTAAAAATGCAGTCATCAATGAATGATAAAAGAGAAGAACGAAACTATGAAAGTCATGGAGAACGAACTCTTCTTAAACAATGTAGCGAGTGACAATTCGACCTGGTATATTTGAGGAAGAAGAAAGTGGTTGAGCTTAGGGGAGAGGTCGAATAAGACGAAAAAGACAATTTCTGAAATTCATTGGGACTCATGATCGGGGCCAGGGGTTATATGCACGGTCACATATGTGCTAGTAGCTCAGCACATATAAGTCTACAAATTGGAAATAGGAAATTAGCCTACCGAATTATATGTCTTGTAATGCTCAAACTTTTGATGTGACACTTTTTTTATCTCTTCATATCTCAACACGTCCGCAAAGTTGTCTTCTCTAGTTAACACTCAGACAATTTGATGCAGTAGGGAGTCGTGAAAGGCTCGCGCTTTCTCGGAGTGTCAAGAGGTCTTGGATTCAAATGTGAACTCTTTCACTTTTTTGTGAGCTCAGATTTTGACTGGGAAACTCTATTTGGTTAAACCAGAGAAAAGAGCAGGTAGCGCATGATCTGAATGATCAAGCAATGAAATCCTCCTTTGTCGACCTGAAGCTGAAGTGAAGGAATGGAGCTGGAAATCATCCTGGCTTTTGTGAATCAGTTGATCTACTCCCGCTAATGCTCGCACTGAAATTCTATTATTTGTTTTGTTATATCATTATTTCTCACAATTATTCAATTACAAATGGTCTGTAAATTATATTTTTAATATTTTCTTTCAATTTTGTTTTGAAATGAGACCTTCTTGATTTATTTTTGTATTTTTTGTTTTTTTTTTCAATTATTTCAATAAATAAATACTATCTATCTATCTATAACTAATCTATAATCTATAACTAACTATTAAAAGAGAAACATTTTTGATGAAGTGTAATCACCACTATAAGTATATGGTGACGATGACATGAAAATAAGGCTAACTATTTAACACAGTGATCCGAACCAAAGGAGATTATACGATCTTAATAGGATAAATTAATAGGGGTTTCCCGCTATATAAATTAAACCCCAGAATATATATATATAAATGCAGACGTACAAGTCGGAAAAGTTAAACACATACTTTGTATACGTATATTGGCATATCAACAAGTATGTGGATACATGGACATGGAATGACAACAAAGCAAGGAGTTTATGAATATATATAACTACGACGTAAGATACAAATGAGAATGGGAGTTGAACCACCACCACCATTTGGATGTCTACCATAAGTCTTGCTCACATCGATTAGGAAAGGAAAGCTATATATTAAGTATAAAACAAGGTAAGTGAAAGCTAAATGACAATATAAGCCCTCTCCCACATTGATAGCAAATGGGATAGCAAGGAGGAGACTCCTATAAATAAGGGCCTAAGGACAATGTAACAGAGATCGGTTTGGAGTATTGAGATCGGCTTAGGCTGATCCTGATCAAATTTTTTGGTCTTTCTCGGAGCGGGATTTGCACCGAATTGCATGCACCGAACCATGAAGACTCGATAATCGATCGTACGAAGCTCGGGCATCTTCATATGGTTTTCAACAAATCAAATTAAAATATTTTTATTTTTATTTTTAATCAATTGGTTTAATTTATATAAAACATTAAATTAGTATATAATCTAAAATCTATAACTAACTATCGATAATCTATAACTAACTATTAAAAGAGAGATATTTTTTATAAGGTGTCATCACCACTATAATTATGAGGTGTCATCACCATTAAATTAGTATATAATTTATTTCTTATTATATTATACATTTTCTAATAAATTGATTCAAATCAAAACATTAAATCAAACATATTTTAATTTATTTTATAGTAATTTGTTATATTATTATCATTTTTATATAAAAAAAATGCTTGTCGTGTCGTGGGGGATTGTATTAGTTGTATTTAAATAACACTTTTAATGTTTTTCAACATTTAATTAAAAATTTCCTCAATAGGTATACACAAAAAAAAAAATTCCGAAATATTTTTAGCACCCATGGTTAAACTCCTAGCTCCGTCGGTGGCTGGAGTTGTGTTCTACACTTCTTCTACTAGTACTAGCCTGCGAAGTTCCAATTTGTTGTCTCGTTCCCTCGCAAAATCTGACGAGTAACGGTGTTGAATTGGTAGTGTTGTGGTGGGATCCCATCAAATCAATTGACATAAAACTAATTTAAAATCAATGAACATTAGTCATAGAGTAGATTTGTAACATTTGTTGCGTCGATCAACCATGACTGAAGACTCTGGACTACTACTAATGATCAGTCCCTCCGTTTCAAAATAAATGTCGTTTGACTTTTTTTCACGTTTTTTAAGGATGTAAAAACTTTATAAAATATAATTTTTTTAATTAAAATTTTTTCATAAATTGATACATATTACTACTAAGTATCAATTTATAAAAAAAATTGATTAAAAATATAATATTTTATAGAGTTTTACATCCATAAAAAACGTGAAAAAAATTAAACGACTTTTATTTTGAAACGAGAGGGAGTAAAAACTAACAAACGTGGCGGAATTAAAACCAACCAACAAACATTACACTTTACACCTTGTGTGGTAGGATTTCTTCCCGCCCGTATTAATTAACGTGGAAAATGGAACCGAGAAAAGGCGTAGTCAAGACGGAAGACTGGGCTGAATTGGGACCAAAAACGTACGCGGTGTAACACGATTGCAAGAAATTTCCCTCTATTTCATACATATAATGCTCCACTTGCTAAATAAAAAATGCAAGCTTGCGTCTGTAGATCGAGTCTACACACTACAAAAAGCCCGCATATGCGGAGTGCTCGTCATCTTGCAGCAGCATCTGCTGCAACAACAACAACAACAGTACCGTTGTTGTTGTTGTTGTTGTTGTTGTTGTTGTTGTTGTTGTTGTTGTTGATAATAGTCCCGAGTACTGCTCCTTCCTCCGATGAATACCCCATAGCATTACCTGGTTGCCAACACCGGTGTGGGGGCATCTCCATCCCCTACCCTTTCGGTATCGGCCTCAACTGCTCCCTCAACTCCTGGTTCAACGTCTCCTGCGCCAACTCCATACCTTCCTTACTACGCCTAAGTTGGGAAAGTGGTGGGCTCATCTCCCCTGTCCAAATCTTGGACATAAATCTTGGAGTAAACGAATCACCATCCCTTGCGATCTCTGGATCCTACCAAGATCATCCGACAAATATCAGCCAGACCGATACCGATCCCTTGACGAGCTTAAATATGACGGGAAGCCCATACATCCTGTCGGGTACCCGCAACGTGCTGGTGGTTCAAGGCTGCGGGGGCAGCGTTCTTGTCAAGGATGCCGGCGACAAAACCGTCGCTGGTTGCTCCTCCATTTGCAGCAATATTAGTCCTGACATATCAGGGTATATGAGTTGCTACGGGATTCAATGCTGCCAAACCTCCATCGCTAACTACCTCAATTACTTTCGGGTTGAGTATTTTACCTCTTTTCTTAGCGGAAGTGGCTCGCAGAGTAGGATCGAGGTAGCCGTGTTTGATACTGGCTACATGTTCAACAAGAGTGTTGCTGACAGCTTCTCTAAACAGTTGAGTATCCCGACTATTTTGCAGTGGCTGCCTCCCGATTTGCCTACCGATTCACCGGATTACTCGAATTCAACATGTACCCCTACGTTGTTGTCCAACCAAACCAAAGGACCCACTTGTAGATGCAGATCCGACTCATATATTGGCAATCCATACCTTCCCAATGGTTGTCAAGGTTTGTTTCATCTACTTAATCATTTCCCTACGCGCTTGAACTCAATTCATATATCGGAATAAGTTAATATTGTTGATGGATTTTACAGTGGTCAAGGAATGCAGGGACTGTCCAAATACTTGTATTACCATAAACAATGCGACGACACATAGGTGTCCAACACCGGCCCTGGGACCTAAGAATACCGCAATGCCTATAGCACTTGGTACGCTCTCCTCACCTTTTGTTTGAACCATACTTCCTTTTACACTGTATTCAACATGTGTTCTTCAACATTTTGCTTAATTTTTGTTTCAAATACTCAACTTTCCTTTTATGCTTAATTGAACATACCCTACTACTATGAGGATTTTGAAGGTTAGTAGTAACACATATGCATTATTAATGTTACTTTAGGCCTCGGAATAAGCTTGGGGACATTACTTCTATCCATTCTACTTTATGGCTTGTATCGATTTCTCAAACAGAGAAAAGATATTAGGCAAAAGCAGAACAATTTCAAGAGAAATGGTGGTCTTATTCTACAACAACAAATGTCTGCTACGGACGGTGTTGTTGAGAAAATCAAACTATACACGAGTAAGGAGTTAGAGAAAGCAACAGACAACTTCAATGCAAATAGAATAGTTGGCCGCGGAGGTCAAGGAACAGTCTATAAAGGCATGTTGGATGATGGGACTATTTCAGCTATTAAGAAGTCCGAAAAAGTTAGCAGATCAAGGCAATTGAAACAGTTTATCAATGAGGTTGTTATTCTCTCTCAAGTCAACCATAGGAATGTTGTTAAACTGTTTGGGTGTTGCTTGGAAACCGAGGTTCCTTTGCTCGTATATGAGTACGTAATCAATGGTACCCTCTCTGAAAATATTTGCAACCCAACTGAAGAATTTCAGCTTACTTGGAAGATGCGTTTACAAATTGCAATTCAGTCAGCAGAGGCTCTCGCATATCTCCACTCATCGTCCTCCACGCCTATTTATCATAAGGACGTTAAGACATCCAACATACTCTTGGATGACAAGTATAGAGCAAAGGTCTCCGACTTTGGAATTTCCAAAAGCATTGAAATTGATCAAACACATGTGACCAACACACATGTTGAAGGGACATTCGGATATATTGATCCAGAGTTTTATCGATCCCGCCAGTACACGGATAAAAGTGACGTTTATAGTTTTGGAGTTGTCTTGGTAGAGCTCATAACAAGCAAAAAAGCGGTTTACGAAGACAATTCTTGTGCTATTAACTTGGCTTCTACTTTCCTAGATCTCAAGCAAAGTAGTCGTCTATATGACATTGTTGATGCCAAAGTTCTAGAAGAAGCCCGAAGGGAAGAGATAGAAGGTGTTGCTGATCTTGCCGAGCAATGCTTGCTGATGACGGGAAGACAAAGGCCTACAATGAAAGAAGTTGTTACCACATTGCTTATGATCACCTCCCAACCTCGTGTCCTAATTTCATCCTCAGACCATGTTTTTGATGGAAAAGTTGATTTGGCTAGTGAGTTTCCATCAACTAATTCAGTCATGTATGCTTCAAGTGAGGACCCTAAGCAGCCCTTATTTTCTACCACTAGCACTTTTTCTTCAAGCACTGATTTCGGTATGTAAAAATTGTTCATGTTTCATCTGCTTGTCTTGGTTAAAATACTCTAGCTAGATGTTAAATGCAAGTCCGTGTGTTGTGTTTACTGGTGTTGTAAATTTTGTCTTCAAAATTTTCATAACCTGTTTAATGTTAAGTTAGTTGCACAACATAACTTCATATCCCTATGAATATAGTAAGATCAATGCAGTTGTATTTACAACCACTGCATAGTGCAGTAGATGAAGGGATTAAACTCTGTGTACTCTGTTACATACTTACATTACGCAATGGATAACAACCTCGGCTTATTCCACTGGATCGTTCAGCTCAGCCAAGATCGGATACACAGCTGTTTATGGGTGAACTCCCAAGATTAGTCTGTATGATCATCATAATTATGATATTTTATACACTAGTTGAACATTTTGAATCATTGAAAATGCTTAAATCTATCAGATTTTCCCTTCGGTACAAAAATGAATGTTTGAAATTTCTTATTCATGCCCGAGCTTGTTCAAAACAGATGCGGAGAGAATAAAATCGAACAATAAGAACTCGTACAACTGAAATTAAGTACCCCAAATTTTGACCTAGAATTTTAAATAAAAAACTAAAATTTTGAATCCCATCCTGTAGCAACACAACAGAGAATCAAACGCTCAATTTTCGAACCCTAGAATGATTAAAAAGAAGAAAAAAAAAACCTTGATGAATATGGAACGAGAGACGACGAATAAGAGAAGGAGAGCGATGATCCAGCGCCGGTGATGTGGGTTGGATGAAGCAGCAAGGGAGTGGATCTCTCCGGCAAGGCTTAAGAGAGGCGCCGACTCAAACGAGGCGCTGAGCGGTTGAGACAGAGAGCGGAGGAAGAAGTGGAATAACCATTCCGGAATGGTTCAACTGAAAATGACATGTGGGTAGTACCAAAGATCCCTACCCTAAATTGACTCTCTTTATTTACCAAATTCAAGAAGGAAGAAGTGGATAGACGAGAGTGGCAGCTGATATTTTTTTTTTTAAAAATCTGGTCTATTATGTTCTGATCCAACCAAAAACCGAAATTAACCAAATTAAAACTGGTCCAGCCACCAATTCGTAAGTCGTAAGTTGTAACTAGAGAGGTAAGACACAATCCGACCCAATAAACTCGATAAAATCTAGTGTTATTCGTAAATGGAACTTGAGCTTGAGCACAATCCATTTTAACTCGATGACCAAATGGATAAAAACACAAACAAATCCGATCGGACTCGAACAAGGCCAAAATCATTATAATCACTGTAATTTTTTGATTTTTAAATACACCAATAACGTAATTTACATATAATGAGATCTAATATAAATAAATAAATAAAGTTTAATAGTCAGAAATTAAGATAAATAAAAAAAATCATTGTGACCAGATCTAATTTAACTTGAAATCCTTTCTGACTTGAATTTACTCGATCCGAACACATAATATATCTGACATTTAATCCCTCCGTCCCTTTGTCGCGTCTCACTTCATGATCACCTTTGCTTGAGCATTGTACCCTTGACGAATGTTGGTGATGCAATCTGAATTACTGATCTTAAGACCGCATAGGACATCTCGAGTTCAACTTCCAATCATGGTATCACGACGGACTTTCCGATGTTGAGCTGGTGTTAATCGACTAGCAAGGGATGTACAAATATCTTATCTAAGATTTTGTGGTTATGCACACCAAATTTGATGTTCAAGTTGGAAGCATCATTTTGCCAACCCTCAAGCTCAAATAAACATTTGTGCTTTGTCGATCTAGATCTCCTACTCGATGCAGGTGGAAAATCAAAGTCAACATCGGGTTCCTCCCGGAGTTCTCCGTAATTCTTGCATACTAAACGAAAGGTACTAATCCAGTCCTTTTGTTCTTCCAAGACCAATTTATCACAAATAACATATTCTTTACCTTCCATATATATTGAGCAATTGCTTTTATCTTCACTTGGTTAGCCCAAAATCCATAAAGTTGAAACATCGAAGAATAATTATTGCCCATATCCAATGTTTTGTGTTTCTCCTACATAATCTATATACATATACTAAAACCGATGCATTGAAGCCTGCGTGGCGGCATGTGAGCGAATCTGCCTACGTGACGGTGCGTGAGTGCGTCTCGCAAAATTTTCTCCCTTCAAAAAGGAAAGCTAATAAAAATAATAAGATAGTTCTAATCTATATAATTAAAAATAATTATTTTATTTTACCATTAATTCTTATAATTGAATAGATGAAATATATTATACAAGAGTAAATATTATATAAGGAAATAATTATATCAATATAATTAAACACAATAATAGTAATAAATTTGGCATATACAGATATACAAATTGCCATATAAGTGTATCTTCATCTGGATTATAAATAATCTTTCCAATGGACGGTATATATATAAATTTGGCATATGGACGGTTTATATATCGATTATTTAGTGTGGAAAGAATTATTTATATCAAAATTTATTATTTCATAATTATTTTATTTATATCTATATTATTTTTTAGGAGAATGAGTTATTTAGATTTAGATTAATTTTAATCTTATATTTCCACTTATTAGTTTAATTATCATAATGTAATTCATATTTATTTATTTATTTATTTTTATATTTATAATAGGATTTTTTTATAGATAATAAGTGAAATTTTATAATATTGTGTTAATATATTCCCGTGCAGGAACGGGGCATACACTAGTCTATATCTATATATTACTTAAAACCAAAGCCTTTTGGCCACGTGTCGCATCCTCGCGCGGAGTTATTTAAGGCAATTCCTTTTTATTTAGCAATTGGGATTAATTCAAAACTTTTTTTAAAAAATCTATCTATCTATATACATATACTAAAACCGATGCATTGGTGCCTGTGTGACGGCGCGTGAGTGCATTTGCCTACGTGGCGGCGCGTGAGTGCGTCTCGCAAAGCTTTCTCCCGTCAAAAAGGAAATTTAATAAAAAAATAATTGTTTTATTTTACAATTAAGACATATAATTGGATAGATGGAATATCTTATAAAAGAGTAAATATTATATAAGGGAAAAACTATATCAATATAATTAAACATAGTAGTAGTAATAATAAAACTAATTTTCATAGTCATACTTACCAAAAATATTAATAGATAAATATGTAATATTTGGTAGGTGCTATTTTATTTATATTTAGATTATTTTTTGGTGAAAAGAATTATTTATATCAAAATCAATCTTTTAATACTTGTTATTTTATATCTATATATATTATTTTTTGAGGCCAAAATAAATAATTAAAATATTATATAGCCATATATGTAGTCACAATCCATCCGTACATAGATATTTTAATAAACTAATGTAATAAATACAAACTACATATTTAATAAAAAGGAATATTAAAATATTTTTAAAAATCAACTATCTAATTAAATTACATGAGATTTAATTAACCATAGATCAGAGGAAAAAAAAACTTTTACGTAGTACCTTATAAATGTGAATTTTATTTATATTTTGATAGAATATAATTAAAAGATATTTAGATTATATATAACCTGTCGAACTAATCTTATTTATATTTATATTATTTTTTGAAGGAAAAAATCATTTATATTTAGATTAACGTATTCTCCGTACACGGGACGGGGCCTACACTAGTATATATTACTTAAAACCAAAGCCTTTTGGCCACGTGTCGCATCCTCGCGCGGAGTTATTTAAGGCAATTCCTTTTTATTTGGCAATTCCTTTTTATTTAGCAATCTTCTATATATTACTTAAAACCAAAGCCTTTTGGCCACGTGTCGCATCCTCGCGCGGAGTTATTTAAGCCAATTCCTTTTTATTAGCAATTGGGATTAATTCAAAACTTTTTTTAAAAAAATAATGTTAATATTAACTATACAATATTATTTTATTTCATATTAATTACACATTATTATTTCCATTTATTTTTTAAACAATCTATATCTATATCTATATCTATATCTATATATTACTTAAAACCAAAGCCTTTTGGCCACGTGTCGCATCCTCGCGCGGAGTTATTTAAGCCAATTCATTTTTATTTAGCAATTGGGATTAATTCAAAACTTTTAAAAAAAAATAATGTTAATATTAACTATACAATATTATTTTATTTCATATTAATTACACATTATTATTTCCATTTATTTTTTAAACAATATGATGAATTCAAAAGCATTTTTTATTAAAAAAATTATAGTTCCAAATATATGATTTTTCTATTTTAGGCAATTCTTTTTTATCTAACCAATGGGATTAATTCAAAACTTTTTTAAAAAAAATAAAGATAATATTAACTATACACTGTTTTCATTCTACATTAATCATACGATATCATTTCTATTTAGTTTTTAAAACAATTGGATGAATTCAAAAGCATTTTTTTTATAAAAATAATAATATATAGTTCCAAATATATGATTTTTTGGAGCAGCCAATCTAAATATAATGGAAACTATTGTTGTTCTTATAATAAACTTAAATTTTGGATTTTCACCCAACCAACCTAATATAAACTACATAAAACCTTAAATGATAAAAAAATTTAAACATTTTTTTAATGATTTCCTCCCAGTCTATATATATAATGAGAAATATTTTTGCTTAGATGTGATAATCACTTTAATTTTATGATTTCCTCCCAATCAACTTAACCTAGGAAAAAATCCAACTAATGACATTTGTACAAGTTCTTCAATTAATGTAGCTATATCTAACTAATAAACTATAAGAATTTTTTATTAGGTGTTATAACCACTTTTATTTTGAGATCGATTTTCACCCAATTAATCTATTCTACTCAAATCTTAAACTCATGTAATTTTTACACATTTTTTAGAAATATTATTATTATTTTTACTTACTTTATCAAATATTTTTTTCTATTTTATATTAACGTTTGGTAATAGTTTGTTTAATTTTGTAAGATTGTAGTAATTTTCTATACTTACAAAATTTTATATTTATTTTAAAAAAAAACATGGCGCGGGACTTTACTAGTATAACTTATTACACAAACCCTTGACAAAATATGATGTTGTACTAAGGGGAATTCAATATACACTATATTACCCGATCATGTTTTTTTTTTTTAAAAAAAAATCCATCAATATATCTAAATAGGCGGTATGTTAAAATGATTATATATATTATATATTATCAAAGTCTCTTGGACCCTTTATTCAAATAAAGTCTCACATATATGATATTGTATTTATATGATCGATATAACATTAATAATTAAGCTGCACATTATATTATAATTCATCAAACTATCTTACATCGACCTCCATTTAAATTATTCTACAATAATTCCGTTATGACTAACAGAATCTATTCGGCACTCGGGTGCCACACTCGAACAAGAACAGAAGATAGGGGAGGATGAAGTGAAGAACAAGGTGAGGATAGAGTGAAGAACAAGGTGAGGAAGAGAAGAGTGTAAGATGAGAATTTTAGAGGGAAAATATCAAATTTCTTAATACCCATCCTCTTGGTTACATGAGCCTATTTATAGACTAAAGTCATGGGCACATTACATTGCTCCACCCATTGAGAGCCTTGTCTCAAGGCTTACATCTAAGACATTACATTGCTCCACCAATTGAGAGCCTTGTCTCAAGGCTTACATCTAAGACATTAGTTGGAAGTGAGGGAACTGGGAGAGTATGTGTGCAGCAACTTCCCAGGTAGCATCACTGATGTCTAAGTTCTTCCACTTGATCAACCACTCGGTGACAGGGTCTCCGTTTGGGAGGTGATGAACACGACTGTCTAATATGGCCTCTGGTTCAGCAAGGATTTGTCCATCTTCATCTGTCTCAGGAGCTGGTAAGGGTGGATCTCCATGTGGTCCTTTCTTCAACTTCAGTTGGGATGCGTGAAATACAGGGTGGATGCGCTGAGTCTGGTAATTGCAGTTTCTAGGCAACCTTCCCCACTCTGGCTAGGACCTTGTAAGGCCCAAAATACTTAGCACTAAGCTTCAAGTTTCTTCTGATGGCTGCTGACGACTGTCTGTATGGCTGGAGTTTGAGGAACACCCAATCCCCAACTTGTAGTTCTCTATCAGATCTCTTAGAGTCAGCAAATTGCTTCATACGGACCTGAGCTTGCTGGAGGTGGTGCTTCAATTGCTGGATCAAGTTCTGTCTGTTGTGTAACCATTCATTTGTAGGTGATTTAGAAGCAGAGATTGTAGGTAACCCCAGCTGAGAAGGTGGGAAACCATACAAGGCTTCGAATGGAGTCATCTTGATAGTGGAATGAAATGTGGTGTTGTACCACCACTCTGCCAAGAACAACCACTGCACCCACTTCTTTGGATAGTCAGACGTCATACACCTCAAATAAGTTTCAAGGCAACGGCTGACTCTTTCTGTTTGACCATCCGATTGAGGATGGTTAGCTGAACTCATATACAAACTAGTATGCAGTGCTTTGAATAATTGTTGCCAAAACTAACTTATGAAGATCTTGTCCCTATCAGATACAATGCTGCAAGGTAATCCATGGAGCTTATAAATCTTGTCAATGAAAACTGAGGCCACTTTTGTAGCTGTGTATGGGTGAGATAGAGGGATGAAGTGGGCGTATTTGGTAAGCCTATCTACCACCACTAGGATTGTATCTCTGCCTTGTGACTTAGGCAGTCCCTCCACAAAGTCAAGGCTAATATGGCTCCATGGTCTGTCAGGAATAGGAAGAGGTTGAAGGAGCCCAGGAGTGGCCACATGCTCACACTTGCATCTTTGACACACCTAACAAGAGTTAAAGAACTCTTGAGTATCTGTCTTCATTCTCTGCCAATAGAGCAAGTTTTTGAGTCTTTGATAGGTGGCATGGATTCCTGAATGTTCTCCCATAGCATCCTCATGAAAGGATGTGATCAATTTGCTCCTCAATTCTGAATTTTCACCCACCAATAGCCTCCCTTTGTATCTTATTAGCCCCTCCACCACTGTGAAATGACTAGGGTTGTTGGATAAAGCAGTGAGTAACACCTTTTGGACCACTTGATCACCCTTATAACTGTTGAATATTTCAGTAACCCATGATGGCTGGACCACAGTTATAGCTGCACATTCACAAGCCTGATCCTCAAACATCCTAGATAACCCATCAGGCATCAGCTGCTTTATTTTCCACTCCCTTCTTGTAAGCAATCTCATAGTTCAAGCCCAACAATTTTCTGATTGCCTTCCTTTGAATCTGAGTAGACAATCTCTGGTCTAAGAGATGTTTGAGAGGTTGGTGATCTGTTTTAATGACAAATTTTCTGCCCTCCAAGTAATGCCTCCACTTATCAATTGCAAACAATATAGCTAAGAGCTCCTTTTCACAGGCAGCCAAGAGTAAGTGTCTCCCATGGAGAGCTTGGCTGATGAAAGCTATAGGCCTGCCCTCTTGCATTAGTACTGCACCAATGCCAGAGTCACATACATCAGTTTCTATTGTGAAAGGTTAGCCAAAATTAGGCATGGCTAATACAGGAGGTGAGGTCAGGATGTGTTTCAGTTCATTAAAGGTCTTCTCAGCCCCAGGGGACCACACAAAACTCTCTTTCTTCAAAAGCTCAGTAAGAGGCTTGACAATACACCCATATCCTTTGATAAATCGCCTGTAGTAACCTGTGAGTCCCAGAAAACCCCTTAATGCTTTCACATTCTTGGGCACAGGCCATTTGAGCATTGAATCAACCTTTTTAGGGTCAGTTGCGACTCCCTTTCTAGAAATAATATGTCCCAAGTATTCTACCTCTAGCTGTGCAAATTCACACTTGGACCTTTTAGAAAATAATCTGTGATTTCTCATGACAACTAGAACTTTCTGAAGGTGAATAACATGCTGCTCTACTGACTTGCTAAACACCAATATGTCATCAAAAAAAACTAGCACAGATTTTCTCAAAAATCTCCCAAAAACATCATTCATTAGGCATTGAAAGGTGGTTGGTGCATTAGTTAGGCCAATGACCATGATGGGTTCTAAAGGCTGTCTTAGCAATGTCATCCTCTACCATTCTCACTTGATGATACCCTGCCCTCAAATCCAACTTAGAGAATATGCTAGCACCGGCAAGTTCATCTAAAAGATCTTCAATGTATGGTATGGGGAACTTATCTTTGACGGTAAGCTCATTCAAGCGTCTATAGTCCACACAAAACCTCCAAGATCCATCTTTCTTTTTAACTAGTAAGGTTGGGCTTGCAAAAGGACTATGGCTTGGTCTAATAATCCCATTACTCAACATTTCTGACACTTGCTTTTCAATCTCAGTCTTTTGGAAGTATGGATACCTGTATGCTCTTGAAGCAACTGGCACTGCTCCCACCTTCAAGCTGATTGAGTGTTCATGGTTCCTTACAGGTGATAACTCTGTGGGTTACCGGAAGACATCCTCAAACTCTCTGAGAATTGTGTCTATTACAGGTGGTAGCTCCTTCTCAGATACCCTCAAGCTGCAAATTTGTGCTATCTGAAAAAACACCACATGTTCAGGCACTTTACAAAGCTTGTGTAGCTGCTTGCCAGTAAGCATTTTGACACAAGCCTGAGCTCCATCTGTGTCATCTTTGAAGCCCTTGATGACCACCTGTTTTCCCAGCCTCTAAAATGAAATTTGCACTTCCACAAAATCAAAGAGAACTGGGTTAAAGCCAACTAACCAATCAGTTCCCAAAATCATATCACTCCCTTCCATTTTAAGCAAACGGATTTCATGTTCATACCCTGATCCTTGCATCTCCCAAATGAAGCTTTTACATACTTTCCCATTGAGCATCATCCCATTTATAGTATTGACTTGCATTACATTGGCCTTACTGATATCAAACCCGACCTCTCTAGCTACTCTTGAATCAAGGAAACTATGTGTGGCTCCACTGTCAATCAGTATGGTGATTGGCTTTCCTTTCACTGACCCTCTTACTCTGATAGTGCTACCAGATTCTCCAACAGTGAGGGCATGAACATAGACATCTGTCTCTTCTTGATCCTCATCCTGGTTCATATCCAAGAGCGCTGGGGCCTGATGCTGATTTTGTACTTCTTGCGCAATTAAGTTGAAGAGGGATTGAGTTTTGCATTTGTGGCCATGAAAGAATTTATCACCACACTTATAACACAATCCTTTTCTTGCTTCAATGGAACGCCCAGTACTTGTTTCTAAATTTGCAGGTGAGGATCCTTTGACACTCAACACATGAGTTATTGGATCACTTTTCTCTCCAAACTGAACCCTACTACCAGCATCTTTAGACCAAGAATTTTTAAACCCCGAATTGAAAGAACTCGACGACTGTTGTCTCCACTGAGGTTTAGATACCCGAATTAAGGCTTGAACTGCCTTGTAATGCAATCTTGCTTGTTCAATCACCTCTGCCATAGAAGTTGGATGACCCAATTTGACCAGTGATTGAATCTCTGCCTTCAATCCACTAATATAGATGGATACGAAATACGATTCCGATAATTGAGGGTTGAATGCTAGCATGCCGGTGCGCAGATCTTCAAATTTTTCGTTGTAGTCCTCCAAATCTTCCTGCTGCTCTAACTTGTTGAATTCGCCTACTATCTCGGCCTCCCTGCGATCTCCAAACCTTAAGCACAAATCATCACAAAATCCCAGCCATGTCACCCTCGGATTCTGCATTAGATAACCCTGTAGCCATGTGTCTGCCTTGTCCGTTAGGTACATTGCAGCAATCTCGACTTGCTGAGGCTCCGGAATTGCGAAGATCGCGAAGTACTTCTCGCACTTGCGTATCCAGTTCCGTGGTTTCTTCCCATCGAAGCTAGGGAAGTCCAATTTTGGTAGACGGTGGAAACGGTTGTCTTGCATCCCTAGATTCACATTGAATTGCCCTTGATTTGGATGTGACAGACCTTGAAGTGAGCTTGACTGACCTCCATTGAAGCTCGGGTGCCATCGGGATCCTGGAATTTCTTGATTCACCGGTCCTGATCCCCTTATCGAATCCCTGTCGCTTCTTGATTGCTGTTGCTCGCCTCTAACTCCTTCGCTTTGCCTCTCCCTCCTACCTCCGGGTTCGGGTGGATTCCTTACGAACTCAGCGAGCTGTTCCATTCGTTGATCGTTGATCTTTTTGAACTCCTCCAACTGTCGTATCTGCTCTTCCTGTATTTTCTGCAAATCCGCCAGTGACTTTGCGGTAGAAGCCGTGAACGACCTGATGTCGTATCGGGATTCTTGAAACTGAAGATCGGTTGTTGCTGTCTTGGATCTCGTCTCTTTCGCCATTGCTCTGAATCTGAATTGTTGTAGAGGAGGGTGCCGATCGTCACTTAGCTCTGATACCAATTTTTGTTATGGCTAACAGAATCTATTCGGCACTCGGGTGCCACACTCGAACAAGAACAGAAGATAGGGGAGGATGAAGTGAAGAACAAGGTGAGGATAGAGTGAAGAACAAGGTGAGGAAGAGAAGAGTGTAAGATGATAATTTTAGAGGGAAAATATCAAATTTCTTAATACCCATCCTCTTGGTTACATGAGCATATTTATAGACTAAAGTCATGGGCACATTACAAATTCTAACATGGAAGTTATATTAAATGTAATGCTAAGCATTAAGCAAATTAAGCTATATGAAAAACTTAATTGGATATTTTTCACAATAACGACAAATGGTAGGTCAATTTGTTCATCGTTTTCTGATAAAGACATAATAAACGACAATTGATCAACGACAAATCCCGAAAAACTACGAATTTCAGAAGTAATTGTGTAGGGAAATAGTAGTGTCGTGCAAGGTACTCTACCAACTCTCACCCCCTATTTATAGTAATTTGTCACTGACACTACAAAACATTTTTCCACCTTAGTAAGTAACTGCCGATGAACATGATCTTGGCTTTGGAAGCCGGGGTCGAGTAGGACTCCATTGACAATGGAAGTCGGTGATTCAGTCATGCATAAGGTGGTATCAGACCATGTGGATAGCAAGCCAGTATTATAAACTAATTGTTATTATTAATAAAGGTTGATCCAAGTGGCTAAAAAACGTAGAATGGTTAATTATCGTCACTTAAAGAGATGCAATCAAATTGCATACCATAACAAAACAAAACGATGTATAGGTTATTCGCAAAAAGTAGAGTACTCTGCAAGGTCTCTGTTTTGATAGATAGATAGATAGATGTGTTGACTTGTAAGTTGGTTGATGTATGTTAGGCTGCAATTAAGTTGTATTATTTATAATTAAAATGAATTATTAATTATTTCGATGATTATTGTATTGAACAATTTGGATAGGGAAAAGTCTGTGTTTTCTCATTGACTGAACTTGATTAAATAATACATGTAGGGGAGAAATTCTATCCTAATTAGATAAGATATGATAAAGATATAAGGTAAAGATATATCTAACAGCAAGATATTGATATGGAAATATCTTAATATATCTCAATACTCCCCATCAAGTTGGAGCATGGTGTAGATGAATGCCCAACTTGGACAAGAGAAGATGAAATTGTTGCTCTCCCGGTGCCTTGGTAAGATGTCTGCCAACTGATTGGAAGAGCGAATATGAGATAGGGCGATGTTGCCTGATTGAACCTGATCTCGGACAATGTGACAGTCCACTTCAATATGTTTCGTGCGCTCATGAAATACGGGGTTGGAGGCGATGTGAAGTGCTGGTTGATTATTACACCATAAGCGCATAGGAGTCCGATGAACAAAGCCGAGAGAGCGGAGAAGAGCTTTGAGCCAAATCAACTCACAAGTAGTGATCGCCATGGCTTTGTACTCGGCTTCAGCAGAAGAGCGAGAGACCGTAGTTTGTTTCTTGGTTTTTCAGGGCACTGGTGACTCATCAATCTTAATGATGTAGCCAGTGAGGGATCGACGGATCAATGGACATGTGGCATAGTCAGAGTCGCAATAGGCATTCAAGCGAAGATCACTGTGTCGAGAGAGAAAGAGACCCTGATCTGGCCGGCCCTTGAGTTACAGTAGGACACGCAAGGGAGCCGTCCAATGAACCTGGCGAGGTTGCTGCATGAATTGAGCCAGAATATGAACGAAGTAAAACAGATCGGGTCTAGTGATCGTAAGGTAGATGAGACGACCAATAATCTGGCGATACTAATCCGGCTTCTGGAGAAGAGGACTGGTGTCTAGAGCGAGCGTGTGGTTCTGTTCCATAGGAAAGACCCCCGATTTGGATCCACGAAGGCCGACCTCGCCCTAGATGTCGAGATTATATCTGCGCGGACACAGAACAATGCCAGAAGAGGTCCGACAGACCTCTATGCCGAGGAAGTACTTGAGATGACCAAGATCTTTCATATGAAAGCAAGAGTGAATTGAACCGAGTGATAGAGGTTGAGTTATTGCCCGTAATGATCAAGTCATCAACTGATAGCATGCATTTTAGGTAGGCATAATAGGTTGCATTTAACTTAGTTAAGATGCATTTCATTGATGGATTAAGCACGATTTGCATATTAGTTCTCTATGTTGTCGGAGTCGGAATCTACACGCTTTTATTGATTATTTTAGGTAATGGTGGATCCGAGGAGGAGACATGAGTTGATAACGCATTGGATGAGAATGTCTAGTTGATCGAAGAAGCTTACATGAAGATCTCAAGAGGTCCTGAGAAGAAGAAGCGAGCCTAAACGAAGAACAAGTCTGCAGAAGTTGTCGCCGGACATGCTGAACTTGTTTTGCACTTTCTGGAGGCCTCGGTTGTCCGATTGACTATTATGACCATGCGTTGGAAGGCTCTTTCAGAGAGATACAACTTTTCTGTTGAGAAGAAGAGCAAATTCGAGACGGATTTTCCGGGAAAGACCGATGCAGCGGCCGCAGCATGTATGCTGCGGCCGCCGCCAGGGCCGATGCAGCAGGGCTGCGAGGAAATGCTGATGCTGCGGCCGCAGCATCCATGCGGCGGCCGCCGCATTTTCCGTCAGCGATTATGCACTGCGTTTTGATTAATGAAAAACCCTAGATCTATTTGTTTATTTTGTGGCCGACTTTGGATGTTTTAAAAGTCCAAGTTTTATGTTATTTTTAGACTTCTATTCTATTCTACTCTTTTCATTCATCAGACACTTTATAGATTTTTAGCGATGTCTTCCATGAGGAACTAAACTCATCTATTCTGCTTGCAATTTGAAGCTTTATTTGGATTGATTGTGAGTTTCTAATTCTCGTTCCTTATTTCCTATATTTGAATGCTTCAACTTCTTTGTGTTTGATTGTTTATTGTTTTGTTCTATCTTGTTTGGCCAACTAGTTAGAATCAATTCAATTGCTAAGGTTTTGTAGATTCATGATTGTGAACCTTAACCTAAGTGGCAAACTTGTTCCTTTAGGGCTGATTGAACTAATTGAATAAGTAGGAAGTTGGAGGTGTTGTTAAATCGCTCTTTAGGGACTGCAAATACCTTGGTTAATCTCTGAACTTAAAGCTATCAATTGGGTTAAATCCTTCTTTAGGGACTCTTCGATTGATAAGGGTTTCTAGGACTGATTGAACTAGTAACTATATTAGGTCGGGACAAGGGCATTCATAGGAAACTTAATAGGACGAGAAGAAGTTACAAGGATCGCTTCAATCCAATAAAGTGGAAAATTGTAGGTAGAATTGCTTCTCCTAATTGTCTAAAACAAATTCATTTACTTTGCTTTCTTTACTTTGCTTTGATAAAAGGCGGATCTTTTACACTCTCAAAACCCCCCCTTTTTGCTTACTTGATTGGCATCTTAATCACACTTGAATAGTGAATTTCCCTGTGGGATCGACCTCTTGCTTATTGCTATACTAGTTATAGGTTTGAGATTTACTTTGATGGATCAACGACAGGTTTTCCCTCCGTCAAATTTGGCACCATTGCCAGGGAACGAACCCGGGTCACCCGCGTGACAGGCGGGAATACCTTTCAAGGGTGCCCGCATTTGACAATGAGATGACAGGTGTTGGTGACCCTGGTGGAGGAACCTAGGCCAATCAAGGGCCAGTACGTCGAGCCAAAGACTTGAAACAAAGGCGCTGCTCGGGAGGCAACCCGAGGTAAGTTTTTCTTTCTTTTTCCTTTTCCTCTTCCTTCACCCTGATTATATTTGATTTACTTTTCTTATCTTTATTGTTTCATTGAGGACAATGAAAACTTTAAGTATGGGGGAGAGGAATTCTGTATATATAGATGCATATAGGAGATCATATTTAAATTTCTGCACCATGTTTAATTTATTTCATTTTTTTTATTAATTTCTTGTTTATTTTCGTAATTAAAAAAATCAATCAAAAAATCCAAAAACAAGCATGCATTGCATACATATGTGTTATTCATACACCCATCTAGCTTAGTTAGTCCTCTAATTTAAATTTCAAGCATAATCATATAAATCTCATGGAGTTTTGGATGTTTTGGCCTTGTCTGTATTTGATTTTTTTAGAACATGAGCTAGCAAATATAATTGAACATGTATGATTGAGCTAAAGTATGATTGAAGTCCTAAAAACATGACCTTGTGAGAATGTTTGGCTTTATTTGAATTCTTTTGCTCAGTTGTGTGAATTACTCTCCTAGTGTTGCTACCTCTTGGCATTGAATGCAGTATCTATTTTTAAAGACCGATGCACATGTTTGATTGCTTGCGGAGTTTATGTTTATATTTTGAGTCTTTTGTTGAATTTGTGAATATTTAGTGAATAAGGTGGCAATGGTTAATGTACTTAGTAATCGGATCTACGCATGACACCCATGGGTATGATTCGCGCAAAACAGTGTTGAAAACTATTCACTAGGAGAGAAAGCTTGATCATTGAGTAACCAGGTTCATTCATGACACTCATGTTTGCAACTTGCGTCAAAAGATGCTCAAATGGACTTCATATTAGTAGGTTGAGGTGTTGATAGACCGGGGCCATTCATGACACCCATGTTTGCGCCTCGTGTAAGGGAAGCACCAAGACAAGAAAAAGGAAAAAAAAAGAAAAAAAAAAGTGTCACATTTATTTAGTTGTCTTTATTGTGTCCCGCAAGTAATGACATTTCGGTAGATATTTGGTGATATGGTGGTCAATGTCTATGAGCTTAGTGCATTTTGGATTGAGTTGAGAGTTGTACCTTAAAGCCTAAACACATGAGTGAAACACATATTTCTGGTGAGGTTGGATGATGTCTACTTCTAAGCTTTGATCACTGAAATACATGCTATGACGTTTGTTTGCTTGGTTTATGTTTTCACCTGCTATGATGTTGCTTTTTGATGAGGTTGAAACTTGAAGGGATTTCCTGTGGGATGCGTTGATTCATGTTCATTCTATCATTGCTTGAGGACAAGCAAAAGTTAAGTGTGGGTGAGTTTGATAGCATGCATTTAGGTAGGCATAATAGGTTGCATTTAGCTTAGTTAAGATGCATTTCATTGATGGATTAAGCACGATTTGCATATTAGTTCTCTATGTTGTCGGAGTCGGAATCTACACGCTTTTATTGATTATTTCAGGTAATGGTGGATCCGAGGAGGAGACATGAGTTGATAACGCATGTGATCAGAATGTCTAGTTGATCGAAGAAGCTTACATGAAGATCTCAAGAGGTCCTGAGAAGAAGAAGCGAGCCTAAACGAAGAACAAGTCTGCAGAAGTTGTCGCCAGACATGCTGAACTTTTTTTGCACTTTCTGGAGGCATCGGTTGTCCGATTAACTATTATGACCATGCGTTGGAAAGCTCTTTCAGAGAGATACAACTTTCCTGTTGAGAAGAAGAGCAAATTTGAGACGGATTTTCCGGGAAAGACCGATGCAGCGGCCGCAACATGTATGCCGCGGCCGCCACCAGGGCTGCGAGGAAATGCTGATGTTGCGGCCGCAGCATCCATGCGGCGGTCGCCGCATTTGCCGTCAGCGATTATGAGCTGCGTTTTGATTAATGTAAAACCCTAGATCTATTTGTTTTTTTTTGTGGCCGACTTTGGATGTTTTAAAAGGCCAAGTTTTATGTTATTTTTAGACTTCTATTCTATTCTACTCTTTTCATTCATCAAACACTTTAGAGATTTTGAGCGATGTCTTCCATGAGGAACTAAACTCATCTATTCTGCCTGCAATTTGAAGCTTTATTTGGATTGATTGTGAGTTTCTAATTCTCGTTCCTTATTTCCTATATTTGAATGCTTCAACTTCTTTGTGTTTGATTGTTTATTGTTTTGTTCTATCTTGTTTGGCCAACTAGTTAGAATCAATTAAATTGCTAAGGTTTTGTAGATTCCTGATTGTGAACCTTAACCTAAGTGGCAAACTTGTTCCTTTAGGGCTGATTGAACTAATAGAATAAGTAGGAAGTTGGAGGTGTTGTTAAATCCCTCTTTAGGGACTGCAAATACCTTGGTTAATCTCTGAACTTAAAGCTATCAATTGGGTTAAATCCTTCTTTAGGGACTGTTCGATTGATAAGGGTTTCTATGACTGATTGAACTAGTAACTATATTAGGTCGGGACAAGGGCATTCATAGGAAACTTAATAGGACGAGAAGAAGTTACAAGGATCGCTTCAATCCAATAAAGTGGAAAATTGTAGGTAGAATTGCTTCTCCTAATTGTCTAAAACAAATTCATTTACTTTGCTTTCTTTACTTCGCCTTTATAAAAGGCGGATCTTTTACACTCTCAAAACCCCCCTTTTTGGTTACTTGATTGGCATCTTAATCACACTTGAATAGTGATTTTCCCTGTGGGATCGACCTCTTGCTTATTGCTATACTAGTTATAGGTTTGAGATTTACTTTGACGGATCAACGACATGTTTTCCCTCCGTCATCAACATAGATGAGCACATGCAGAATAACACGAGATCGAGCATAGGAGAATAGAGAGTAGTCAGCATAAGACTGAGAGAAACCGACCTGAGGAAGAGCAGAGGCCAGCTTAGCAAACCAGTTCCGAGGAGCTTGCCGAAGGCCATAGAGCGATGTTAGGAGTCTACACACCTTAGATGAGTCGGCTGCAGAAAACCCAGGGGGCAAGGACATGTATACCTCTTCATGAAGATCACCATGAAGAAATGCGTTGTGAACGTCCATCTGATGGAGCTCCTAGTTATGAATAGAAGCCACTGCAAGCACAACTTTGACAGACACCAATTTAGCAACAGGAGCGAATGTCTTAGAGAAATCAGTGCCCTTAATTTGTTTGTTTCCAAGAACCACAAGGCGAGCTTTGTGGCGCTCAATACTTCCGTCTGAATTGTACTTCACCCGAAAGACCCAGTTACAGCCGATAGCCATCTTGTGAGGAGGTAAGTCAGTGACCTTCCAAGTTCCATTGCGATGAAGAGTGTCAATTTCAGAGCGCATAGCATCCCACCAATGCTGATTACGGAATGCCTCCTGGAAGGATGATGGCTCTGGAGTGGCGGCAATGGCGGCTAGGAAGTGGCTGTGCAGAGGAGTAACAGAATGTGTATTGACATAATTAGCTAAGGGATAAGGATTACCTCATGACGTGACAGAAGCAGATGAGGCCAAAATAGGATCAACCTTGCGAAGAGTATGGCAGACATAATCTCGCAGCAGCACCGAAGGGTTATAGGGGCGAGTAGAGCGACGAGGAAGGGGCGGCTGAGGGGCTGTAGGTTGAGTGTCTAGAGGCTGCAGAACCTCGTCATGGGTAGCAGGAGAAGGGTGGACAAGTGGCGCAAGGTCAGGTGGCTCAAGCTGAGCATACGAGAATATATCCTCATGAAACAAAACATCCCGAGAGACAAAAATCTGACGAGTAGTGAGATCATAGAGGCGCCACCCTTTTTTATCAAAGGGATAACCGATGAACAGACACTTACGACTGCATGGAGAGAATTTTTTTGTAGAGCGAGGGATGATGGATGCATAGCAGAGACATCCGAAAACCCGAAGATGAGTGTAAGTAGGAGGTTTATTGAAGAGACATTCATAGGTTGTTTTACCTTTGAGAACAGAGGAGGGGGTGCGGTTTATGAGATAACAAGCAGTGAGTGTGCACTCCCCCCAAAACTGAACAGGAAGTTGGGCATGAAACATGAGAGCGCAAGCCACGTTGAGAATATGGCGATGTTTACGCTCGACACGACCATTTTGTTGTGGTGTGGCAATACAGGAGGACTTAAAGAGTATGCCATGATCGGCAAGGTACGTAGGGGCGAAGGGAAAGAAACTCAGAGCCGTTATCACTGCGAATACACTTTATGGTCTTGTGAAATTGGGTAACTGTGAAGCTGCAAAATTGCTTTAATAAGTGAGAAACCTCTGATTTGTGAGTCATAAGATAGACTCAAGTGGCGCGGGAAAAATCATCAACAATTGTGAGGAAGTATGAGGCGCAAGATGAAGAGGGAACACGATAAGGACCCCAAATATCGCAGTGAATTAAATCAAAAGATGCCGAAGTATTTGACATACTAATGGGAAAAGAAAGGCGAGTTTGTTTTGCTTTGTAGCAGACATCACAAGGTAAAATATTGTTTTGTAGACTATGACTAGAAGGTTTTGAAAATGAAGAAAGCAACGAAAAAGAAGGGTGCCCGAGTCTTCGATGCCGTAGGGAAGAGGATTCGGCCTGGGTAGTGTGGCAAGCGGGGCTGCTGGCGCCAAGAGTGTTGATCGACGAAGCCCAGCAGAGCCAATAGATCCTATTTCGAGACTCACCCACTCCAATCAGCGTCCTCAAAGTGCGGTCCTGAATCACACAAAGCTTGTCAGTTAAGGTGACAACACGTCGTAAATCAGCAGTCAAACAACCAAGAGAAATAAGATGACATTGAAGGCCGGGAACATAAAGAGCATTGATATCAAAAGAATCACAGAGAGTGATTAAGCCAGCCTGATTGACGGAGATAGTGTCGCCGTCTGGATACTTGACTTGCCAATCATCGACGGTGTGGAGATCCCGGGGCAACCGGTGATCACCATTCATATGAATCGATGTGCCACTGTCAAGAATCTAAGGGGTAGAGGCAATACCTGCTAAAGTGTCATTCCCGGGCTTAGTATTGAACTACTGAAACATAGAGAGCATGCGATCCCACTGTTCGTTGGAGAGGGTGATGCCGGCCCGATCAGAAGCGGTGAGATTGTGAGAGCCAGAAGATGACGAAGAAGGCGTGAGAATGGAGTTGACACTGGCGGTGGTGACCTTCCCACGACCCCGTCTAGCACCCGAATCAGATGCCGCGGCAGAAGGCTTCGGTTTAAGCGGAGGCGCGCCCGTAACCGGATCAGCGACGCCGCGTCCGTTGTTCCACCAGTCCAGGTATCCCACAATCTTGAAGCAGGAGGCGGAGTCATGACCGATTTTGTTACAGTGAATACAAAACAGGGAGCTTTTCTCAACTGGGGCGGAAGACGGGCGAGAACGTCCGGAGTTGGTTGTTGAGTGGTCCGCATAGAAATCATCCGCTCCTCTTGAACAGCGAGTGAATGCACTTTGTTGAGGTCGGGCAGAGTATCCTGAGCGACAACGGTGGAACGAAGAGTGTCGTAGCTGAGATCATCAAGACCCATGAGGAACTGATGAGTCCACTCCTCATCCCGTTCTTTGACATGGTTGCCGCAGGTACAAGCACGAGGAGCCAGGTGAGAATCAAGTTCCTTACATAGTTTGGTAAGACGGTCGAAATAGGCCGAGACCGACTGACCATCCTGTCGGCAGCGAGCGATTTCAGATCTCAACTGCAGAATTCGAGGGCCATTACCGATAGACAAATGTTGAGAGAGATCGTCCCACAGCTCCTTGACGATGGAGAAATAAGTGACTGTAGAGCGAAGAGAGGGCTCAATGGACTGAGCAATCCATCCTATCAGCATTGCATCGACAGGCCTCCAATATTGATGATCAGAGGATATAGCGGTCGGCTGGGTAATGGATCCGTCAATAAAACCATCTTTGCGTTTTGCAGACAAGGCGTTTTTCATAGTGACAGTCCATTCTTGATAGTTGTCCCCTTTGATAATCACCGGGCAAATAGAGAGACCCAGATGATCAAAGGGATGAAGATAATAGGGAGAGGCAGTGCTAAGAGTCACTGGCGGTTGAGCCATGAGATCGGCGGCGGTGGTGGCGAAGAGGGTTGCGGCGGTGTTTAGGGCCGACAGTAGGGTTAGGGCTAGAGGATCGTGGTTAAGCCTGATACCATAAACAATTTTGATAGGGAAAAGTCTGTGTTTTCTGATTGATTGAACTTGATTAAATAATACAAGTAGGAGAGAAATTCTAACCTAATTAGATAAGATATGATAAAGATATAAGGTAAAGATATATCTAACAACAAGATATGAAAATATTCTAATATATCTCAATATGTATATGTTGGAATGTTTCCGTTGCTTGCTTGCATATGAAACTAGCATCCAAAACGCTAATCACTAATACTCCCTCCGTCCAAGAATACATGACCTTTTAGGCTCATGCACGCGAATTAAGGAACTTATTTTACATCTTAAATCTTATCATTATTATTAAAGGTTAAAATAGTAATTGGAAGTTCAAGGTTTTTTTTTTTATTTTTCCAAGAGTTTTATTTAATTTTAACAAGGTAATAATTACCTATACATCTAAAAGGCCATGTATTTTTGACAAAGTTTCAAGGCCTAAAAAGCCATGTATTCTTGGACGGAGGGAGTATATAAATTAGTCACCATCATTTTTTACCAATTCTATGTAAATTATTTTACACTAACAAAAAAAATAAAAATAGTACTATTGATCAATAAACTGACTCTTTCCCTCTTGAATATCGATCTAGCTAGCCCATTCAATCTAACAATTACGTCCTTATCAACGATTATTTTAAGGACACGATCACCTTTAAGGACGCGATCTCTTTTGATTCTCTCTTGACGTTCATTTGAATATCCCTCTCTCTACCTCTGTCACCCGATCAGCCATGTCTATCATGTCTACGGATCATAATTCAGCAACAGCAGCTTCATTGATGCTGTTGTTTATAGCAGTCCTGGTTGCACCACATCCTGCAGTTTCAGCCTCTAATACGACCACCAGTGATCCTCCCATAGCATTGCACGGTTGCCAAGATCACTGTGGAAACATTTCCATCCCCTACCCCTTCGGAATCGGCCCAAATTGTTTCCACAATTCTTCCTTTGAGATCATCTGCAACACAACTTGGGATCCTCCCTTTGCTTCCTCGGCTATCCTTAGTTGGCATCAGTGGTACCCCAGTCCCGATGTATTTAATTTTACCGTCCCTCTCCAAATCTTGGGCATAGATCTCGGAACATCACCACCCCCGATAAATAGTAATGGTCCGTCCAGTACTGTATCAGTTACTGGTTCCTACATTGGGCTTGCATCTAATAAGGAAGATGCCAAACTTGTTCCCCAACAGGAATTAGATATGAGGGGAAGCCCTTATGTGCTGATGGGTATGCGCAATTCATTGTTGGTGTTTGGCTGCGGTGGTAGCGTTGTCCTCGCAAATGCCCAGACTAGCGAGATCGTGGCTGGATGCTCCTCAGTTTGCACGAACCAGACTTCTTCTGGAGTACCTGCAGCGGGATATCAAAGTTGCTACGGGATCGGTTGCTGCTATGCTTCTATTCCTACCTCGGTTGAACACTTCTACACAGGGTATCTTACCACAGTACTCAAGGGTGAAAATTTTTCAGATATGATCAGTGCTCTTGTGCTTGATAACACCTACCCGCAAAATGATGTTGTGGGTCCTTTCGGCTCTCTTCGAGGCGATATTCCTATGGTTTTGCAGTGGACGGTTCCATATCTGCAGATCAACTCACCTGACTACTCCAATTCACGGTGTGACTGGGATATAAATCTCAAAGGTTACGCTTGCAGATGCAGAGATGAATATTATAGAGGCAATCCTTACCTCCCCAACGGCTGTAAAGGTTTGATTTCACCCTCTAGCTTGTTTCTCTACTGCTTGCATATTTTGGGATTAGCTGTAGATTGCTATAATTGGGGAGGGCGAATCGCCCACCATATAGTACTAGAGCTGGCAAGTCGGTCGTTCGGGTCGGGTTCGGGTTAGGCTTGCTCGGGTCGGGTCAATTCGGGTAAAAATTATGGTCGGGTATTAGTCGGGTCGGACATTGGTCGGGTCGGGTTCGGTCATAATGAATTTCAGATTGGTCGGGTTACGGGTTAAGTCGGGTCAAAGCGGGTCGGTCTCGTTCGGGTTTCGGGTCAAGATGCGGGTCGGTCTCATTTGAGTTTCGAATCAAAGCGGGTATAGTATAGCGGTGTAGTTGTACTTGACATTTTCGGTCGAATCATATTCGACCCGTTTGGAATTTGGATAATTAGGTTGATTTTGACTCGGTTGAATACTTAAATATGTAATTTACTTAAAATAAATGATTTTAACTCGGTTGAATACTTAAATATGTAATTTACTTAAAATAAATGATTTTGACTCGGTTGAATACTTGAATATGTAATTTTGACTCGGTTGAATACATTCATTGTTATTGGCTCATCGGTTGTCGACCGATTTTCAAAAAAGTCATAATCGGAAATTCGATATTCGGCAACATCGTCCTTTTTTAAACTTTTAAACCAATTGATCGGTGCTATAATTAAATCAAATTAATTGTACATTTAGGTTTTAACCTTATTTTAACTAGCAAGTTGCAAATTGACTTATCTGCTTATCTATTGATTTTACTTGGGTTCTTATTCATATGATAACAATTAACAAAAATAATTGGTGTTTTATATGTTAAAGTATAATCATAAACTTGTGTTAAAATAAAAAAAAACATTTAACATTCAAGTATTAAAATGTTAATGTTAAATAACTATTTCAATTTGGGTCGGGTTGGGTCGGGTCGTTTTGAGAGTCGGGTCGGGTTTGGGTCGGGTCGGGTTTATCTGTGTTCGGGTCTGTTTCGGGTCGGGTCAGGTTCAGGTCGGGTTCGGTCTCGGGTTCAGGTTATTAATGCCTCCAGATTTTCGGATCCCAGTCGGGTTCAGGTGAGTCGGGTCGGGTTTTCGGGTCGGTCAGATTTTGCCAACTCTATACAATAACATTCTTATCACTTTATCTAAATTTCTTTTAAAATTAATATATAATTTAATTTAATATTTATCATATATGCTTAACCTCTCTTGACTTGAATAGTACTAAATTAAATATGAATTTTGACTTATAAATGCAAAAATTGAAAGTTAATAATTCATTGACAATTATGATTCATATCATTTTGTAATTAGTAATTTCTTGAAAATTATGCACTTTGATTAAAGTAATATTTTGAAAGATGTTTAGCACAAGTATTTAGGAGGGATCATTTATGTACTCATAAGTAAACACATGAGGTTCTCAAAAAAAAAAAAAAAGTAAACTCATGCATATTTCTAAGTTTTTTTTTTACTATAATTACTAATTTAACCATGGAAAACGACAAATGTTAAGGATACAAAATATGATACCAATAAGAGTTTATTTTATGTGTATGTAAACAATATATTCCTAATATATAAATTTATAAAAAATTTAAATTGTTGATTATTCAGTAAATAGATATAGATTATTGTTTAGCCTTTATATTGGACACTATTAAAAATAAACTTAAATTACTTTAATAAATAAGGGTCATTTAAGTAACTAGCCTATTTTGAACCTTTAATTAGGTGATTAACACCCAAACTAATTTAATTAGGCAAGCTAGCATCCACAGAGTATTAAGGCTCAAATGTCAACGTTGACCGTTGACCGGCTCTTTTGGTTTTTTTTTTTTTTTTTTTTACCACTGATGCCACTTTTTTATGCCATTTTTTTTTACCGTGATGCCATTATTTCCTAAAATGTTTTGATGCCATTTTTCAAAGTAGTGTTTTGATGCCAAATTTTTAATGACATTTTTTTCTTTAGTGTGATGTCACTTTTTAAAGTAGTGCTTTGATGCCATTTTTTTTATTACATTTTATTTTCGCTTTGATGCCACTTTTCTAATGAAATGGTTTGATGACACTTTTTAATGCCACTTTTTTCAAACCTTGATGACATTTTTTGTTTACTGTGATGCCACTTTGACCATTGATGCAATTTTTTTCACTGTTGACTACTTTTTTATGTTAATTTTTTGATGATATTTTTACCGTGATGCCATATTTTTTCAAAGTAGTGTTTTGATGACATTTTTTCTTTAATGTGATGCAAATTTTTCAAATTAATGTTTTGATGTCATTGTTCTAATGTAATTATTTGATGCCACTTTTTTAATCAAATCGTTTGATGCCATTTTTTTAATTTAATCAATTATATATCGATATATTTTGATCGATTCTACTTTTATTCACTCATGAGACGTTTGTGATTACACTTCATTGATCTGAAACTTCATTGATCCAATCACTTGTGGTACGGTGACATGTTTATTACATTTTTATACAAATACAATTGAGGACACAAGAGCATAAAATGTAATTAAACTTGAGTGATGACATCTTTTATTGATGACTTTTATTCATTGATGAAATGGTTTTATTAGTTTAATATAGGGTGAATTTTGTTATCTTAATGGATTAATATGAGATCATAACACAACGAAATACTTTCATGCTACATTTATAATGAAATGGTTTTATTAGTTTAATATAGGGTGTATTGAGTTGTAACCACAACAAATTTGTTGTTGATACACCAACACAACATATGGCTCAGAGCTGATTTATCATTTACATTGAGCCCTTAGTATCAAAGGTACATAATGTAACCTTCCCTATTGACAATTCAATTCAATCCAAACGAGAGCCAATCTATAAATTGATGATTGCATCTTGAATCATGTCACTAACAACAATGTGAACGAATTCAATTATCAATTTACTTTCTTTTTTTTAAAGAGTAAAAGAGCACCACACATATGGAATCAACTGCTCATTCATGGTGATTGTTTCCAACTTTCCTTTACATCAATCAAATATGCAAGAAATCTAAATAATAAATGTATAAACAAATGAGGCCAACATATTTAAAGCTCTATGTAAGTGCTTTAGTGCAACTCCTACAATGTCCGACAATCCACCAGTAATGTCCTGCGTGGTTCCAGGGACTCTCGAAGCTTTCCAGTCTTATAGTAGAGATCGGCGAGGCGAATGTAAACAAACGCAACGAAACCTAGCATGTAACTTATTTACTTTTTAAAAATGGCAACGACTTAAAGTATGAAGCAAAGAGCAAAATGTAGAGAATGAAACTGAAGCAAAAACTTTAGCTAGAGTACTGTCTACAGCTAAGAGCAACATGAATCAAGTGTAGGTGTGTTGGAGAGTTTGGAAACAAGTATTACATAATGTAAACGAATATGAGATGCATGATTCCATGTACACGGCGCATCTCAAAGTTGTTTACAATCCATATTCCAAGAATCAATTGAACCCAACCAAAATGGTTTAGTCTAGTTGCACCTAATTCGCTTACTCAACACTACTCACACGATGTTAAAATCGGAAACATTGTGATAGCTTTCTACTTTCTTCGAATGCAATCTGTGATGGGCAATGAATTTCTAATCCATGAACTTAACAGGTTATTGACAGAGTGAAGAAAAAGGTACAAACATAATAAGGAAAAATACAGTGTAGATATCTTGCCTAAATCCAATGCTAGAGTTCAGACTGGCCTATTCATATCCTAAGACTTCCATAAGTATATACTAAGGTCTAACTAACCTTCATCTGCATCTAGATATCTTCCTTACGTGTAATCTAAGGGCAAAATCAAATGCCCAATGCCAAAATTTCCATGGATTAAGATGCTAAAGCTGAATTCAACGGGCAAAAAGGGACAACAATGCTTTTCTATGAAACAAAAACTGAAAGCAAAATTGCTGTTAAGTAACAAGAACAACAACAACCCAGTATATCCCGCAATAAAGCAGGGTCTGGGGGGTCGGGATGTACGCACTCTTTCCCCGAACTAGTCAAGAGAGTGTTTCCGGAAGACCCAAAACAATATAGCAAAGGAACCACAACGTCCCAGGGCACCTAGTAGGAGATTAGGTAATAGACAGCCGATAGACGGAAAACAGATATGTAGATAACCAACAAAAAACAGATAGAAAGTAGAAAGAGAAGTAAAAAGGAAGCAAAAAGAAATGACCCAGCACCCATTCTAGGGATTCTAAACATCCGAAGCCCGAATGCATCTCCTCCAGTGGTCCCTATCCGAAGTCATATCCTCCGAGAGGTTCAGCGCATTGAGATCATGTCAAATAACCTCCATCCACCTCTTCTTCGGTCTACCTCTCCCTCTGCACAAAGCTCCAAGCTCCAAGCTCTCACACCTAAGAACAGGCGCTGATATTTGCCTCCTACGAACGTGCCCAAACCACCACAATCTGGACTCCCGTAGTTTGTCCACGATACTTACAACTCCAACCTTGCTTCTAATGTCCACATTACTGATTCTGTCCAGCCTCGTGTGCCCACTCATCCATCTCAGCATTCTCATCTCAGCCACCGCCAACTTTTGTTCTTGAGCTTTAGTACTAGGCCAACACTCCGCGCCATACAACAAGGTCGGTCTGACAACCACTTTATAAAATTTCCCTTTCAGCTTAGCCGGGACTTTCTTGTCACAGAGAACCCCAGATGCTCTCCTCCATCTCATCTACCCTGCTTGGACTCTATGCTCAATATCCTTGTCGATACCCCATCGCTTTGGACGTACGAGCCAAGGTACTTGAAATGCTCCTTCCTTGGGACAAGATCCTCCCCCAATCGAACGGGTGTCTTAGGGACTCTGGCCTCTCCAAAGCTGAACTGTATATACTCGGTCTCGGTCCTACTCATTCTGAAACACTTAGACTCCAACACTTCTCTCCAATATTCTAGTCTGCGAGCCAACCCCAAACTAGAGACGTCCACTAGAACAATATCGTCGGCAAACAGCATGCACCAAGGTACCTTCTCTTGGAGAGAAGTAGACAGCTTTGGAGAGGTAGAAATATAAAGGACTCTGGCATCTCCAAAGCTGAATTGTTGTTAAGTAATGAGGTATAAATATAAAGCATAGAAAGCTTTTCGCATCTTGCACAAAATATAGGTCCTTGAGAGCAATCAAGATGAACATTAGAGCACATATCCTCAAAACCACATGATTTATGAAGGAAGTCAAATCCAATTATCATCACTGCCTTCTCTAGTTTTAAGCATTTTAAGGGATATTAAACAATGTACGAGTTGATAGGGAAATAGACCACCCTCTTCTATGACCCACATAAAGAAGCAAAAGATGAAAAAGTTGCAATACACATTAGTCTTGTCACTACACCTAGAGTCTTCTTAATTAGGAGTCAGCTTCCACACCACCTTAAAGGAAATTGTGAATAATGACACACCCAATGAAGAGTCTATAAGGCGATGAATAATACTCTAGAAGGGGGGGGGGGGGGGGTGAATAGAGTATGGACGATTTTCGCAACAATAGAACTTTAGTGCAACTTGTCAAGACCTTGATACAGGCTATCAGGACTTGACGAATTAAAATCGAATATGATAATGTAAATGCGGAATATAAAAGATAAACACACGAATTGTTAACGAGGTTCGGCACCAACTTGGCCTACGTCCCCGCCTAGGGTTATCCAACCCGTAGGATTCAAACACTTCTTATTTCACTTCACTTGAGCCTAGAACTTCCTAGAGAAACTACCCTTTCTCTATACAAAGCCTCACCGCTTCTATTCTAGCTCTCAACCTTACAAGTGAAATAAAAGCTTACACCACACACCAAGTGTGCTTTGATCGAGTATGAAATACTCTAAGTATAAAATGAATGACTTGTACAATAAGTGCTATTGTTTCTCTCAACTCTTAAACAATGAACAACACTTAGGCTTTTGGAGAATGTAAGAGAAACTGGATATGACGAATGCTTTAGGATGCTATGATTTCTTGAAAGCTTGCTTCGGTAGATCCCATCCTTCTTAGCCTTCGTCTTTATATAGTCGGAAAACTTGTAGAGCTTCTTGGAGGGAGAACCGTTTGAATTTCAAATTCTTTTCCAAGACATTTGAATTCTTTCCAGAAGTGATCCTTCCAATTGTGTGCTTTCCAAGATTGTTCCTTCAATCTTCTTCATGATCACGTATGATCAGATATGGATCGGTTCTTTCCTTGTATGGAAACTGAAATCCTAAAATAACATACATAATGTATCTAGCACACAAAATGGGTTAGATGAGAAACACAAATATAAATCGATTAAGACCAAATCACATCTCATAGCCCAAAATAAAGCCCATTATAATTTAGGCCCAACAAGGTTGCCCTCGGATTCTTTCCTGTGAGAGAACAAGTCAATAGAGAAATGCATAAGTGATATTCCAAACATTTTCGTCTGGATTTCAAGACCTTGAAACCCAACTTTTTGTCTTTCATCATCCTTTAGATCACCTGTACGTTAGGTCTCAAGATCTTACAATCAAGGTGGAGTCTTCAATCTCCCCCTTGATGGAAGACAAAACCTGTTTCAGTATTCATAATATAGTTCCAACAATCATTATAAGGATATAAGCATATTATATAATATGAGCATAAAATGTTTAGATCACTAAGTTTTAAAACATCAAGCACTTAAACAACCAGTGCCAAAATGCAGCAACCAAAACATTCTCCCCCTTTTTGTCTTCCAACAAAAGGGTAGAGAGAGATGAAAATGTCTGAAAACATCAACCAAAAGCTAGAAGTTTTAAAGGACGACAACAAAATAAGAGTTTTTAGAAAGTAGAGCAAAGAGGGTGGGAGATCAAGGCCTTGAGTCAGAATCCCCATCTGCAGCCTTCTTCTTCTTGCTCCTTAGAGCTTTCTGGATGAGGATGGCTCAACAGCAGAAGATGTGCCAGGGGCGCCAGGAGCAGCAGGATCTTCAGGAGGGGCGATGTCAGTGCCTTCCTCAACCCATTCGCCAAAAGTCGGGTACTGCTTGTTGGGTGGAAGATACTTCCTCCTGACCTCATCTCTGACCTCTTCCTCCACCTATCCAGGGCGTCTCTGGTGACCTTGTCTCTTTCCATTTCTGCAAGCTGTCTCTGACGCTCCACATCCCTGTACTTCTTGACCACACCATATTGCTCGACTGTGAGGATGGTGGGTTCATGGTGAGTGGGGCGTAGAATTGGGCTTTTCTTCACTTGATTTTCACAGTTTAGGATGACATTCCCTGTCTTCTCATGCACATGATCGAAAGTTTCTTGTTCCACTGGCATGATAGAGCCTGTAGCAGTGTAGGTTAGAGCATTGAGAAGCATCATCTGATCTAGCTTGCAGTTGACCATAGAGAGTAGCTCATGAGTCTGGTCCTAGCGAATCACCACATCTGACCACATTCTGCTCAGATCAAACCTAAGGTCTTGAATCTCAGTCTCCACAGCAGCCAATCTGTCCTCGTTCATATTGGGTTCAGCAACCTGTTTTCCTTTCGAATCTTTCTTTAGAAACCATTGCCCCCTCAGGTTTTTGACAATACCTAATCGCTCGAGACATCCTTCATTAATGATCCCGCTATAGGTTTGCTTTTCTTCTCCTGATGTGTCGATGTCAAAGGCTTCAAAGATTTTGGGCAAGAGGTTTGCATAGGGTAATGGCATAGGCCGAGAGGAGGTAGAGGCATGGGTCATGTAGTCGAGAATGAGTTTGGGCAAATCAGGCTCATATCCGTTCATAATTAGGAAAAGGATATCGAGAAGATTCTCGGTCACCAATTCTCTGTAATGGATGCGTGGGAAGATACAGCGAGCCAGAATAGTGAAGATGAGCTTGGCTTGAAGGTTTAGGGCAGTGTGAGTGGGTTTGAGGGATGACGAAGATCCAGGGCCTTGAGATTTTAGGAAGAATTCATCTCGTGCTCGTGAGAGACACTCGAATCGGCTTGGGAATTCTTTTGTGGGGATTTCAGTAGGAAGGTCAAGAATGAGAGCAAGGCTTTCGGGAGAGAGGCGAATTCGAGTGTTCTTGACCTTGGATACTAGGGTTAGGGTTCCATTTACCCGATGAACAGTGAGATTGGCATAGAAAAGTCGAGTAAGCTGGGGATAGGCAAAATTGTCGGGGTTAAGGACAGTCCAGAAACAGGTGGATTTGAGGAGGGAAATGCAAGGCAAGGGCATGGATTGGAGAAGGGAGAAATCGACAGCATCACAGAAGCATAAACTTCGGTTGCAAAAGTCTTGTTTCCAGGACTCTGCAACCTCTTTAGAGCAAAACCAGTTGGGGGAAATGTCAGAGGATACCTGGGGAGGACAAGCAGGAGCAGAAGTGGCTGGAGATTTGCCTTTGGATTTCCTGAGCAGAGGTGGTGGCGATGGTGAGTTCTCGCTGGAATCTTCGGAATGATCTTCAAATTCTTCCATAATCTGCTTGCCCTTGTTGGCCGGCATTTTGTATCTCTTAGCAGATGGAGCAGGAGGCGGGGAGGCTGAAGAGCGCTTTGATCCCACCATTTTTGGTTAAGAAGCAGGGAGGGTTTTTGGAAATCGGAGAGAGAGAGAGAGAGAGAGAGAGAGAGAGAGAGAGAGAGAGAGAGAGAGAGAGAGAGAATGGAGTGGATTAGACCGAGAGGAAGGGAGGATTAAAAAGCAAAAATCTGGAAACTGAATCGTTTCTCTATTTTTCAAATCGGCAAGTACAGATTCAATAACTCACATGAATAGTAAGTAATGATTATCTGATTTTTCTAAACCCAAGGTGTCAAATCCTACTTGCAAAAATTAAAGAGATTGGAATAATTTTAAAATGGAAAACGAAATATTTGAAAACAGATATTTGAAAGAGATAAAGAAAATCAAAGAAACTCTTGTTGAATATCCATAAGATACTAACAGAGTTTGATCCAATATAATTTTATTCGGATGATCATCTCGGAACCTTATGAAGTCAAGGCCTTGAGATATCATTTGAATTCTGAACTTTCCTATAGGGAGTGATTACTCCCCCTAAGAAAGTGCTTCCCTATTAAGCATACCCAACTCCAGTCTAATATCAGCTAACTGAAAATCAGTAGATATAAAGGATATTGATACATCACCTTTCTCCACATGATCTTTTATGAAATGATGTATCACATCAATGTGCTTGGTTCTCGAGTGCTGCACCGGATTTTTAGTGATGGAAATAGCACTAGTATTATCACACAATATAGGAATACCTTTAAGATCAATTCCAAGGTCTCTGAGATGTTGTGCTATCCAAAGGATCTGAGAGCAACATGCACCAGCAGCAATGTACTCGGCTTCTGTAGTTGATAAGGCCACTGAATTTTGTTTCTTGGAGTGCCAACTTATCAAGGAAGATCTTAGGAGTTGGCAGCAACCAGAGGTGCTTTTTCTATCAACCTTGTAGCCTGCAAAATCTGCATCTGAGTAGCCTGTTAAATGAAAGTTACTCTGTTTGGGATACCAGAGCCCAAGGTCTTGAGATCCATTTAGGTATCTGAAAATTCTTTTTACAGCAATAAGGTGAGACTCTTTGGGGTCACTTTGGAATCGAGCACACGTACAAACACTGAACATTATATCAGGTCTACTAGCAGTAAAGTATAGGAGTGAACCAATCATACCTCTGTACTCTTTTTGGTTCACATTCTTACCATTCTTATCTTGATCAAGGGAGAGAGTGGAGCTCATAGGGGTCTTTGCTACCTTTGATTGTTCCATTTTGTACTTCTTAAGCAGATCTCTGGTGTATTTCTCTTGATTTAGAAAGATTCCCTTACTTGTTTGAAGAACTTGTAAACCGAGGAAGAAGTTTAATTCTCCCATGAGACTCATTTCAAATTCTCTGCACATAATCTCAGAAAACTCCTTGCAGAGGGAATTGTTAGTAGCACCAAATAATATATCATCAACATATATTTGAACAATCAAAAGATCATTTCCACGAGTCTTGATGAAGAGAGTTTTATCAATCAATCCTCTTTGAAAACCATTTTCAAGAAGGTATTTGGACAATCTTTCATACCAAGCTCTTGGGGCTTGTTTGAGACCATAGAGAGCTTTGTCCAATTTATACACATGATTAGGAAATTCTTCACTTTCAAAACCTAGTGGTGGAGCAACATAAACCTCTTCTTCCAAGAACCCATTTAGAAATGCACATTTGACATCCATTTGAAATAGCTTGATGCCCATGAAAGATGCAAAAGCAAGTAACATACGTATGGCTTCTAACCTTGCTACGGGACCAAATGTCTCCTCGTAGTCTATACCTTCTTCTTGATTGTAACCTTGAGCAACAAGCCTTGCTTTGTTTCGAATGATCTTGCCTGCTTCATCCAATTTATTCCAAAACACCCATCTAGTTCCTATGACTGATTGGTGCTTTGGTCTGGGTTGAAGAGTCCATACCTTGTTCCTTTCAAACTCATTTAGCTCATTTTGCATGGCAGTGATACAGTCCGAGTCCTTGAGTGCTTCAGCTGGGGTTTTTGGTTCTACAATAGAAACAAAAGCATAGAAGGCACAGAGATTTTTTAATCTAGATCGAGTTTGTACCCTAGATGATGGATCAAATATGATGTCTTGAGCTGAGTGTGAAGAGGCATGTTTGAACTTTCGTTGCTTTGGACCCTGATCGTTTGGGATAGTAGCAGGCCTTTCTTCAAGGTCTTGAGTTACAGTTTGAGAGTTGGATTCTTCAATGACTGAATCCTGATTCTGTAGTTCCTTCTCAAGGTCTTGAGATAGCTCGTTGGTATCTTGGATTTGTTCTTGCATGTTTCTTTCTTGGTCCTGCTTATTTTCAGCTTTGTCCTCTTCTTCTCCATCCGAATCATGATGATTTAAATTGAGATTTGCAAAACCTTCACTTAACACACCATTATTGCTTTCGTCGAATACCACATGGATACTCTCCTCAACAATTTTGGTGCGCTTGTTATAAACTTTATAAGCTTTGCTAATAGTAGAATAACCAAGGAAGATACCTTCATCACTGCGTGCGTCAAATTTCCCAAGGTTATCTTTGCCATTGTTATGAACAAAGCAAGTACATCCAAAAGGTTTGAAGTGGGAAATGCTAGGCTTTCTTCCTTTGAAAAGTTCATAAGGAGTCTTTTTCAAAATGGGGCGAATTAAGCATCGATTCAAGATGTAGTTGGCCGTATTAACAGCCTCAGCCCAGTAGAATTTTGGCAAACCATTTTTCAAAAGCATTGTCCTAGACATGTCCTCCAAAGTGCGGTTCTTTCGTTCCACAACTCTGTTTTGTTGAGGAGTTCTAGGTGCTGAAAAGTTATGTGAAATTCCATAATTAGCACAAAACAAATCAAATTTAAGTTGATCAAATTCTCTACCATGATCACTCCTAATGGAGACAATAGGTATGTTTTTCAAGGTCTGCAACTCCTTACAAAGTTTAGAAAACTCGAGCAAAACCTCTGATTTTTCTCTTAAAAAGGAGATCCATGTAAAACGAGAGAAATCATCAATAATAACCAGGATGTATAGTTTACCCTTTGGAGATTTGACACGCATAGGTCCACACAAGTCCATATGTAACAATTCAAGAGGGCAAGAGGAACTTATAACCTTTTTAGGTTTGAAGGAACTGCGTGTCTGTTTACCTCTTATGCATGCATTGCATAGATCTTCTTTCTTGAAGTTCAGATCAGGTAATCCTCTAACAAGATCTCTTGTTTTAAGTTTATTGAGGATGTGCATGCTTACATGACCTAGTCTTCTATGCCATAGACTGGGGTCTTTTGTCAAGGCCTTGAGACACTTGAGTTTTGTTCCTGTAATGTGGTTAGCGTTTACGGCATAAGTGTTATTGTGCCTATGGGCAGTGAGAATCAGATCACCAGTCTCTTCATTCCTGACTTCACACTTGTGTCTGTCAAAACCAACTTTCTTTCCTTTGTCACACAACTGAGAAACACTTAAGAGGTTATACTTCAATCCATCAACAAGATATACATCCTTAATGCAGCTATTTGAATTACCAATATTACCAATACCAATAATGTTACACTTCCCTTTATTACCAAGAGTAATTGTTCCAGTGGCTTGCTTCTTAAGATCTTGAAATAGAGATTTCTTTCCACTCATGTGTCGTGAGCATCCACTGTCCATTATCCATTTTGGCTCTTTGTTCTTGGTGATATCCTGCAAGAGAAACATCATCCTTTCCGGCTAGACCAATACAAAGTTTTAGATTCATAATGTGGATAGACCATATTGGGTAGTCTTGTCCCTTTAGGAACCCAAACTTGTTTTATCTGCTCATTAAGTGGAACTGGAAATGTATTTCTAATGATGTAAGGATCTTTTCGCCTATATGGACAAGTTTCCTTAACATGCCCTTTCTTGCAACAGTGGAAGCAGGTAGGCGAACGCCAATAGCCTTTAGCTTTAACAAAAGTGGTACTAGGTTTCTTTGGAAAGTTCTTGTTGTATCCAATACCACTTTTATTAATAGAGAGTTGTTGTTCACCCAACATTCTATCAAGATTGGCTTTAGATTTGGTGAACTGAATTAGTGAAGTATGCTGGTCTTGACACTTATCGATTAGCTTAGCCTTCTCTTTCTCTAAGTCCTCATTACGATTCTTTAGAGAGGATAGGCTTTGCTTGAGATCAGAATTCTCTGAGCTCAAGGTCTTGACTTTAATGTCAAGGGCCGACCGAGAAATTTCAAGATTTTACATTTCCAGCGACATATCACTAATACATTTCTGTTGATCTATTAGCTTTTCCTCCAAGGTGTTGATTTCACTGTTGTAAGCATCTTCATTAGAAATCATATTTCTTAGGACTTCGGAAAGAACATTAGGGGGGCTAGACATTAGGTTTCTTAACACTTGTTCAAGGTCTTGAGTCTGTGATCCTTCGTGTTCAGCCACAAGACAGAGATTTTCCTGCTCTTTTTCAGTGTCTGAGTCACTTGATGAATCTAAGTCACTCCAGGTTGCAAGCATAGCCTTTTTCTTTTGTTCATATTTCTTTAACTTATTTCTTTTCTTCATAGGACAATCCTTTACGAGATGATCTGTCTCGCCACACTCAAAACATGTTAGCACTTTTGGCTTCTTTGACATGTTGGGAGACTTGCCTTTGAATCTAGATGAATCAGTATTTTCACGGTTGGAAAATTGTTTTTTCATCTTCAGAATTCGAGCTAATCCCCGTGTGATGAGAGCAAAGGGATCATCTTCGTCGTCTGATTCATCACTCTCATATTGTGAGTGATCTTTCTTAGTTTTGAGAGCAAGGTTCTTTGTTGTTGAGGGTACTTCTCCATCTTCCTCGTTTAGTATCATCTCATGAGTAATAAGTTTTACGAGAAGATCATCTAATGGTAGTGTAGAGAGATCTTGAGCTTCCTCAATTGCAGTAACCTTGGGACCCCACTTGATTTTTGGGAGGCTCCTAAGAACCTTCCGAACTTTCTCCGGGTTGGAGAAGGTTTTTCCAAGTGAGTCGAGGTTGTTTACAATTTGAGTGAATCTCGTAAACATCTCCTTTACTGTCTCATCAGGATTCATCTTGAATAGCTCGTATTGCCTGAGAAAGATATTAATCTTACTCTCTTTGACTTGACTGGTGCCCTCATAAGTAACTATAAGCTTGTCCCAAATTTCCTTGGCACTTTTGCAAGCTGAGACACGGTTAAACTCATTAGCATCGAGAGCGCAGTACAGTAGATTCATAGCTTTGTAGTTCTTAGCAATGTTTTCAAGATCAGTTTGATCGTAATCAGATTCAGTTTTATCCACTTGCTTTCCATCGACAGTCTTTTTTGGAACTTGTGGTCCATTCTTGACCAGGCCCCATAGCTCAAGGTCTTGATCAATGATGAACATTTGCATCAGTGATCTCCAGTGGACAAAGTTATTGCCACAGAAAAGTGGAGGTCTGTTGGTTGACCTTCCTTGAGCAAAACCTCCATCACCTATGGTAGACATGCTGAAAACTCACAAGATTGTTAAATCAACACAGTGAGCCAAGCTCTGATACCAATTGAAGAGTCTATAAGGCGATGAATAATACTCTAGAAGGGGGGGGCGATGAATAGAGTATGGACGATTTTCGCAACAATAGAACTTTAGTGCAACTTGTCAAGACCTGGATACAGGCTATCAGGACTTGATGAATTAAAATCGAATATGATAATGTAAATGCGGAATATAAAAGATAAACACACGAATTGTTAACGAGGTTCGGCACCAACTTGGCCTACGTCCCCGCCTAGGGTTATCCAACCCGTAGGATTCAAACACTTCTTATTTCACTTCACTTGAGCCTAGAACTTCCTAGAGAAACTACCCTTTCTCTATACAAAGCCTCACCGCTTCTATTCTAGCTCTCAACCTTACAAGTGAAATAAAAGCTTACACCACACACCAAGTGTGCTTTGATCGAGTATGGAATACTCTAAGTGTAAAATGAATGACTTGTACAATAAGTGCTAGTGTTTCTCTCAACTCTTAAACAATGAACAACACTTAGGCTTTTGGAGAATGTAAGAGAAACTGGATATGACGAATGCTTTAGGATGCTATGATTGCTTGAGTGCTCGCTTCGGTAGATCCCATCCTTCTTAGCCTTCGTCTTTATATAGTCGGAAAACTTGTAGAGCTTCTTGGAGGGAGAACCGTTTGAATTTCAAATTCTTTTCCAAGACATTTGAATTCTTTCCAGAAGTGATCCTTCCAATTGTGTGCTTTCCAAGATTGTTCCTTCAATCTTCTTCATGATCACGTATGATCAGATATGGATCGGTTCTTTCCTTGTATGGCAAATGAAATCCTAAAAGAACATACATAATGTATCTAGCACACAAAATGGGTTAGATGAGAAACACAAATATAAATCGATTAAGACCAAATCACATCTCATAGCCCAATATAAAGCCCATTATAATTTAGGCCCAACAGGATTGGCCTCGGATTCTTTCCTGTGAGAGAACAAGTCAATAGAGAAATGCATAAGTGATATTCCAAACATTTTAGTCTGGATTTCAAGACCTTGAAACCCAACTTTTTGTCTTTCATCATCCTTTAGATCACATGTACGTTAGGTCTCAAGATCTTACAATCAAGGTGGAGTCTTCACCCAAGATAAGCATATCCTTTACCTGAACAGGAAGTCCAGGGGGTTTGTTTATTGCAATTATCGATGAATCCTGACAAAAAAAAAACGTCGAGAAGTCATAATAATGCCACAAGCACTATCCACACTAACAAAATCGAGCTTTGAACCTTATACAACACAAGGTTGTTGATATAGTCTAGCTCTTCTTGATTGAAACGATATTCAATCTTTTTGGCAGCTGGTGGCGTCTCAACTGTTATAGGGAGAAAGATTGTATCCCCTTCGTTCATCAAATCCTTGGCAGTGACCTTCATAATATTAAAACCAATATCAGTCAAGCAAGCATTCCTTCTAAAATAAACTACAAAAAACATAGCAGCCAAGTGCAAGAAAATCATTGATGATATCAATAAGAACAACTGCCATTGTTACCCTTTTCGGTTGAAGCTTTGAACCTTCAACTTTGACACTCCCTTCTCCTGAATCATAGTTTTCTCGTCTAACCTGTTACAGCACAACAAAACCAAGATTTTGCAAGCAAAAAGTTATATTCAAAGATATATTCCATAATGCACGAGGGTTCATACACTCTCCTGATCCTGAATTTGACACATTTTGCAACCAATTCTCTCTGTTACACAATTATAATTTCAATCCAACTGCATTCAAAGGAGGTAGATGTTCAAATTTTGATTGTGCTATTGATCATACTTTTTTTCCCTCTTTTTCAATGTTAGCAATCCAAGATGAAAAACTAAATGGGAAGAAATTTATATTAACTCTGCCAAATCGCAGATCTAATTATTTTTATATAAAGAAAAATAATAGATTGAAGCAGATCTAATATCAAATTGAGAAAGGGCATTTGAAATTGAACGGATGAAGATGAGAGGGGACTCACCTAAGGAAGCTCGACAGTTGAGGAAGTCGTGGGGCGAAGGATACGATGGTCCGACGAGATCTTCGAGCAAAACCCTAGATCTGTTGAAGGCACGCGTGAGCGCGAGAGGTTGAGAAAGAGTGTGACAAACGCAGAACTCAGATCACCATGGACGAATGTGAAGGCAAGCATGAGCGAAACCCTAGATCTGTTGAAGGCAAGCGTGAGCGCGAGAAAGGAGAAAGGGACGAAGGTGGCGGGCCGGCAGCCATGGACGAGTCTGGAAGGGGAAGTGGATGGGGGTAACAACTAGAGCTGGCAAGTCGGTCGTTCGAGTCGGGTTCGGGTCAGGCTTGCTCGGGTCGGGTCAATTTGGGTAAAATTTGTGGTCGGGTATTGGTCGGGTCGAACATTGGTCGGGTCGGGTTCGGTCATAATGAATTTTAGATTGGTCGGGTTTCGGGTTAAGTCGGGTCATGCCCATTCGGGTTCGGGTCAAAGCGGGTCGGTCTCGTTCGGGTTTCGGGTCAAGAGGCGGGTCGGTCTCATTTGAGTTTCGAATCAAAGTGGGTATAGCGGTATTGCCGGTATAGTTGGTTTGAGTTTTCGGTCGAATCATATTTGACCCATTTGGAATTTGGATAATTAGGTTCATTTTAACTCGGTTGAATACTTAAATATGTAATTTACTTAAAATAAATGATTTTAACTCGGTTCAATACTTAAATATGTAATTTAATCAAAATAAATTATTTTGACTCGATTGAATACTTGAATATGTAATTTTGACTCGGTTGAATACACTCATTGTTATTGACTCATCGGTGGTCAACCGATTTTCAAAAAAGTCATAATCGGAAATTCGAAATTCGGCAACATCGTTCTTTTTTAAACATTTAAACCAATTGATCGGTGCTATAATTAAATCAAATTAATTGTACATTTATGTTTTAACCTTATTTTAACTAGCAAGTTGCAAATGGAATTATTTGTGGTTTGACTATAACATTGGCCCATATCATTTTCAATGCCCATTTCATTTTTAGCTTTTGGCCCATTAGTTTTTTTTCATTATTATTATTATTAGTTTTTAACAAATCTAGATATAAATAATTAATTCTATCAAAATATAATAATATAGATAAAAATAAAATAACAACTACAAAATTATTGATTTGGATATAAATAATTCTTTCCACAAAAAAATAGAATTATTATACTTATATTTATGAAAAAAAAGAATTATTCATAACCATAATTATGAAATTTAATAGAATTATTATACTTATATTTATAAAAAGAAGTCCATTTGTAAAAACCGAAAACTACTCGAATTAATAGAATTATTAACACTAATAGTCTAATATAATTTTTTAGGTGAAAAAAACCCTTAAGAGTTAGCGTTATGAAAATTAATAGAATTATTAACCCTTAGTTATGAAAAACAATAGAAGTATTATATTTATACTTATAACTTATAGGTTATACCTATTAAAAGAAACATGTTTAAAAAAACTAAAATTATAAATAAAACTTATAAATACTTGACTCATTGACTTATCTGATTATCTATTGATTTTACTTGAGTTCTTATTCATATGATAACAATTAACAAAAATAATTGGTGTTTTATATGTTAAACTATAATCATAAACTTGTGTTAAAATTAAAAAAAAAAACATTTAACATTCAAGTATTAAAATGTTGATGTTAAATAACCATTTCAATTCGGGTCGGGTTGGGTCGGGTCGGGTTGAGAGTCGGGTCGGGTTCAAAGTCGGGTCGGGTTCAGAGTCGGGTCGAGTTTGGGTCGGGTCGGATTTATCTGTGTTCGGGTCTGTTTCGGGTCGGGCCGGGTTCGGGTCTGGTTCGGTCTCGGGTTCGGGTTATGAATGACTCTAGATTTTCCGGTACCGGTCCGGTTCGGGTTCGGGTGAGTCAGGTCGGGTTTTCAGGTCGGGGCGGATTTTGCCAGCTCTATACTGCCTAATTAATTTTGAAGGTGTGTTAGGACGGTCAATAAAATTTTTAAAGGTGCTAAAGACTGAATCAAATCTTTAATAGGTGATATTTCACCAAAATTTCTCAATAAATAATTATCCATGTATTTTGTCATATAATTAATGAATGTAGCAAAAAATAGCTAATTAATACCTTTAATATGGAAATTCGGATCATTCTCATGAATTTAAAACTTAAATAATTTAAAATTATTTGAGCGTCGAGATATTGTTACAACTCTACCATAACTCGACAATTCGAAAAGTCTATTACCACACATCATTAGTTAAGGGACATACCTTCAAGAAGAGTCAATACAGGGATACACCTATCTGATCCCAACGATGAATTGAAGGACTCTACGAAGTTACTCGTTGTTTCTAGTGAATGCAGGTTGGAGTCATACTTGTATCTTGCCCAACATTCCATATCTCCTGAAGCCAACGCACAACACCCAACCCAATTACCTTCTCCACCCTCTCCATGGCCTTCCTAAATTTGAACTATGAGTACGCTTCGCTTACCGCCCAAAAATTTTCATGGCTTCGTTGTCCCAGGTAGCTCTTCTTGAAGTTGGAACATAGGTGATTGCAACAATATCGCCTTGGAGCCGTAGGCCACACCTCTCCTAGTGCTGGTTCAACCCCCTACAGATTGTACATGATTTAGAATTATAGCATTAAAAAATTTACACATTTTTTTCCAGCTGATTACAAATTTATAGAATTTCCAGCTGATTACAAATTTTCAGAATGCAACGTACATAACAGAAGAGGAAATTACCTTTCGTCGATCAGAAATGATACACCAAATATCTCTATCTGTGTCCACAAGTAGTTATCTCAAATGATAGAAGAAAACACGAGAACTATACTAGCTAGTATATTATTTTTAAAAAAAATAAGAGTTTTAGTCTACGTATCATCCCTGCCATTTTTTAGCTCTTCCAACAAATCAATTTTTTTTTCTTTCCTTTACGTCTTTAAAACTAACCACATTTTTTTAATTTTTAACACATTTACTAATTATTAGACTTAATTCAAAAGATTGAATTCAAGCTAATGTTTACTATTAATCTATATGTAAATTGTTATATCTATATCTACATCTACATCTATACCTATATATATCTATTTATGTGTATTTTTTAAATGGAAGAGTTTTAGTCGATGTGTTTACTATTAATCTATTTTTAATTAGTTATTTAAGCCAATCAAATTTTTTTCTTTAATTATTTTTTTCATCTTTCATTTATATTTTTAAATCAATCACATTTTTTCTTCTATTTTAACACATTTACTAATTCTGCGTACATACATGTAGTCCCTCTTGGAGCAGGTTTTAGGAGTCAAGTTGTATGTACCGAGAGGGTATTTCTGATTTACCGGAGCGTTTCCATAGGAAAATAGTCATGCACACATGCACACCTCATTGATTTGGTAAATAAAGAGCGGCCATTTCGGGATTCGAACCGGGGACCTATGGGTACTACCCACAAGTCCTTTTCGGTGAGCGATTCCGGAATGGTCATGCATTAGTAGGAGATAAACCCTATTCTAAAAGCACTCAAAGCCACAATGAAAAACCAATAATGCACGTGAGAGGAAAGGCGGTAACTAGAGGATGAAAACGAGAACTAAAATAAAATTTGTGAAAAAAGGATATACTTCCCAATAGCTAGCCTTCTTCAATTTGAATAGCGGTAATAAAAAAATTTAATGAAAGAGGATTAATTCTTTTCAAAATGAATGTAGATTAAACTCTCGATCAGATGTTGTGTTGGAAGAGAAGAGCGTTTTCAATTCAACTCCTCAATTCGATTGATCGGATGAACTTGGATTACAATTTATAGAAAACCTAATCTAACCTAACCGTAGAAACTTGTAGTTACCACTAATCAAATAACTAATTCACCCTAAAAATACTCCAACGGCAATATCCCTTACATCACACAAATTCTAACTTAATTGATTTTCTAATTTTAAATCACTAATCTAACATCTCCCCTTGATTTAAAATTCCACAAAATCACTTTTTTTTTTTTAAATTTAATTCAGACGTTGCCTGCAGATGCATCATCATCTTCTTCGATCAACTTCTTCCGGACGCACTTCATCGTCTTCACCTTTAATGAACTTTCTCATCGTCTTCAAATTATCTTGATGCACTTCCTCATCTTCAATTCTCGATCGAGCGATGCACTTCTCACTGTCATCTTCAAAATCAGACATTCATCGGAGCCTTTCAACTTCGTTCTCCGACTGGACTCTCCTCATCGGAGCCCTCTTCATAACTGCCATCTCCGGCCTCTATTCTCAAAGCCTTCAAATTGCCTCTTCGGCCGGACTTTCTTCTCCTCCGGACGCTTCATCCTCTCCGGACACAACTATGACCTTCTCCTCTGGACGCTTCAAATCTCCGGACACAACTATGGCCTTCTCAGACTCTCTTCTTGCAGCCTTCAAGTTTGACCTTCTTCGGTCTGGATCAGACTCTCTTGTTGGAGCCCTTGTCCTTCGGCCGCCTTCTTCGATCGGCCACATCTTCTGCCTCCTTCTCGTCAATGGTGCCGCCCTCATGGACAGCTTCATGCCCGGATTCTTCTTCTCGGACAGTATCTCCGGGATCTTCATCTCCGGATCAGCACTTCTGGCCTTCATCTTCGGCCTCTCTATCTTTCCTGCCATGGAAAGATTCGACACATGGATTACCTCTCTTGGCCTCCTCATGACTCCATTGTTTGGAATCTTCTTCAACAGACGGAGTGCCATCTCTAGGCCTCCTCATCATGATTCTTTTGCTCGGAACCGCCCTCAACACACAGAGCACCCTATCAGCTCCTCCTTCAACAAACATGGAGATCCATCTTCTAGGACTCCTTCATGATTCCTTCAATCGGAATAATCTTCAACAAAGATATGGCGGCTTCCTCCTCTTGGGAAGACCTTTCATGGAGCACTCTCTCTCAATAGATTTCTTCAATAGGATCGAACCCCGGAATGGGATCTCGAACCCTAGCTCTGATACCATGTTGGAAGAGATGAGCGTTTTCAATTCAACTCCTCACTTCGATTGATCGGATGAACTTGGATTACAATTTATAGAAAACCTAATCTAACCTAACCGTACAAACTTGCAGTTACCACTAATTGAACCACTAATCAAATAACTAATTCACCCTAAAAATACTACAACTGCAATATCCCTTACGTCACACAAATTCTAACTTAATTGATTTCCTAATTTTAAATCACAAATCTAACATGTTGTGCATGTGACATTGTGATTTTGTATATTTAAATTTGTTGCAGTGATTAAGGAGTGCGTGGAGTGTCCAAATAATTGCACTTCCGCAGCTGTTGGAAACACTACAATATACAAATGTGTCTTCCCAAATCAACAAAATAAATCATCGATGCCAATATCACTTGGTAAGCATTTACACAACTTCTTCCTCTTCTTTTAGCTTTTTGGTCAAGTACTCAAGCTATATAAAATGAAACGCTTTGATGTATTTTTAGGACTCGGAATTAGCTTGGGATCAATACTTCTGTTTGTCACGTTTTATGGCTTGTCTCAATTGATTAGAAAGAGGAAGGAGATCCGACGAAAGCAGAATAATTTCAAGAGAAATGGTGGGTTGTTATTACGACAAAATATGCCAAGTAGTGAAAGTTCTGTTGAGAGAACTAAAATCTTCACTTGTAGTGACTTAGAGAGGGCGACTGATAACTTTAACGAAAATAGAATACTTGGTCGTGGAGGTCAAGGGACTGTCTACAAAGGAATGTTGGTAGATGGAACACTTGTTGCCATTAAGAAGTCTAAAAAAGTCGATGAAAGTCAACTGGGACAGTTCATTAATGAAGTAGTTATTCTTTCACAAATTAACCATAGGAACGTGGTTAATCTATTAGGATGTTGCTTGGAAACAGAAGTTCCTTTGCTTGTGTATGAATTTGTGCCCAATGGAACTCTCTTCCAACATATCCATTATCCCACTGAAGATTTTCAATTCACTTGGAAAATGCGTTTACAAATCGCGACTGATTCGGCAGAGGCTCTCGCATATATGCATTCATCGTCACATGTACCTATTTATCACAGGGACATTAAGACTTCCAACATACTCTTGGATGACAAGTATAGGGCAAAAGTTTCCGATTTTGGGACATCCAAGACGATTTCTATTGACCAGACACATGTAACAACATGTGTTCAAGGGACATTCGGATACATCGATCCAGAATTTTTTCAATCCAACCAATTTATAGGAAAAAGTGATGTTTATAGTTTCGGAGTCGTCCTTATTGAACTGATTTCAGGCAAGAAGCCAATTTATGTAGATAAATCTACAAATTCTAGAAGTTTGGCATCCGAGTTCCTATCGCATATGGAGAATTCCCATTTATATGATATTGTTGATGCTAATATTCTAGAAGAAGCTAAGAAGGAAGAGCTAGATGGGATAGCTGATCTTGCCAGAAACTGCTTGCACTTGAATGGAAAACTGAGACCTACAATGAAAGAAGTTGCAGTGACATTACAAATGATAATCTCAAAGACTTATTATACTAGTGGCATTAGCCCTTCATCAGTGTCACATTTGAAAGGAAAGGAAAGTTTTATTGTCCAGTAAGCTGTAATTCAAGCATATATACTTCAAGTGATCACTCTAGCTCGATCCTCAACATATACAAGACCAACTGCGCATTGTTGTCAACCCACATGTGTGAAATTCCCTCTCATTTACCTTATCTTATTGGTTATTTAGTTTTTCATGTACTCTTCTTGATTACTAGAGTTTGATATGCATTTTTGTTGTGTGGGTGTGATTCGTATGACGTCTCTTGTAACATGCTTTATATATATGTATTACGTATATGTTTGTTGGTGTTAATTATTGAGGTGAAAAATTTTTAAAAAGTGAAACACATGTTATCAGAGTCCATAGCTATTTGATTTGTGGATTCAATCAAGACACAAAGAAGAAACTGAAATCGGCCATAGCCATGATTTCTTGAAGAACATGAAGAACTGGGAAATGTTTTGTTACAGAATTGAATGAACTGAAACAAATCAACGTCTTTTATAGTCTTCAGCTAATACACTACTATGGACAAGATAAACTGGGTTGGCCCATAACAAATGGCCCAACTTGACAAACAGGCACATCTCTACCATCATCCCCTCTCAAGTTGGAGATGGAGAAACCAGACCCAACTTGTTGGTGAGAGGTAGGAGATGGGTGCTCGACAAATTCTTCGTTAGTATGTCGGCGAGCTGATTGGTAGTGGAGACATGGTGCAGGGAGATAAGACCTTCAAGCAAGTTCTCCCTTACGAAATGGCAATCCAGATCGATATGCTTTGTGCGCTCGTGGAAGACTGGATTTTTCGCAATGAAGATTGCTGCCTGGTTGTCACAATGCAAAGCGATTGGCTTGATTCAAGGAACACTCAGTTCATGAAGCAAGCGGCTTGACCAAGCAAGTTCTGTGTAGGCTCTTCGCATTGACCGGTATTCAGCCTCTGCAGACGACAAGGAAATACTTTGCTGCTTCTTTGATTTCGATATGGAAATCAAAGTATCTCCAAGCAACACAACGAATCCACTGACAGACCTCCTGGTGATCGGGCATGAGGCCCAATCTGCATCACATAAAGCTTGGAGTTTGTAATCTGGACTCTGACTCAGCAATAAGGCATGTTTCATAGTACCTTTAATGTATCTCAGCACATGTAAGCCGGCTTCGTAGTGAGGAACTCGGGGACGCTGCATAAATTGGCGCAAGTGATGTACAAGGAAGCTAAAATCAGGTCTAGAGTGGGTCAGAAAATTTAATTTCCCAATAAGCTTCCTATATAAGGTAGGATCAGTCATTAGATCACCTTTATCTAGCAATAATTTATGTCCCAACTCTAATGCAGAAGCCACAGGACGAGATGCTTCACAATCAAACTCCTTAAGTAACTCTAGAATGAATTTATGTTGGCTTAGAAACATACCTCCATCAACTCTGTTGAATTCCATTCCTAGGAAGAAATGAAAGAAGGCGAGATCTTTGATTTTGAATTCAGAATGTAATTCTGCTTTCAGTGACACAATCTCTGATTCATCATTGCATGTTAAGAGAATATCATCAATGTATACAACTACAAACACTTTAACCACACCATTCTTTTTCAAAAACAGTGAATAATCATTCAAGGACTGATCATACCGTTTGCTCTTGAGAAACAAAGACAATCTAGCATACCATTGTCTTGATGCTTGCTTTAAACCATACAAGGACTTGTTGAACTTGCAAGCTTTATTCTGCCCATCAATTGTCAACCCTTGAGGTATCCTCATGTATACTTCTTCATGTAAATCGCCATGTAAGAAGGCATTATTTACATCTAGTTGAAAGAGATTCCATCCTCTCTTCAAAGTTACTGAAACAAGGGTCCTGAAAGTAGTCATTTTAAAAGTAGGAGAGAAAGTTTCGGTGTAGTCAATCCCGTGTTTTTGAGTGAAACCCCTTACAACAAGTCTAGCCTTGTGTCTATAAATACTGCCATCTGATTTAATTTCCTCTTCACCTTATACACCCATTTGCAACTGATGGCTTTTTTACACTTTGGTAAATCAACTATGGACCAAGTGTTGTTCAATTCGAATGCATTGAACTCTGCAGTCATAGCCTCTTGTCGCTTAGCAAACTTGCAAGCTTCTTCATAGTTATCAGGCTTATGATCTGGAATAACTTCAAAGTTGTTGTTATGACATATAGGAAACTGCACTATGGATGTCAAGGTATGAACACAGAAATGACCAAAAATTTCTTCTGAAATTACAGCAGCATGCACATAGTCATTCAGGTATCCAGGCCTAGATGAATGTCTATCTGATCTCCTAACACCCGAGCTACTAACATCAGTAGAAGGACCAACAACTAAAACAACTGAAGGTGGAACAACTGAAGATGAAACACCAACTGAAGGTTGATCTGCCACCTGATCATCAGTAGCTACTGGATGTTGTATGCCAAAACTTTGAGAACTGAAAGAAGATTGAGTGTGACATGGAAATATACACTCTCATGAAACACAATGTCTCTAGAAATTTGAACCAACTTAGTGTCAAGGTTGAATACCTTGTAGGCTTTCTTCCCTGTGGGATAGCCTAGAAAAATACAGGAGCTAGCTCTAGCTGCAAATTTGTCTCTATTATGTTTCAAAGTAGATATGAAACATAAGCAACCAAAATTCTTCAACAAATTGTAATCAGGATCTTTTCCATGAAGAACTGCATAAGGAGATTTACCTTTCAAAACTTTTGAAGGTAATCTGTTCATGAGATGAGCTTCATTTAGCACACTATCCCCCCAAAACTGTCTAGGTAACCTCTAGAATATGCATGTGCTTCCTTTCAACGACCCCATTCTGTTGAGATGTGGCTAGTGCACGATGTTTGATGAATAATACCCATGTTGTTCATGAAATCTTTCCCATCTGTGCTTGACCCTAACTCAAATGCATTGTCAGACCTGATCACTTTGACCTTCTTGTCAAACTATTTCTCAACCAATGCTACAAATCCTTTGATAGCAGACAAAGCAGTACTCTTGTTACTCAAGAGTTGAATCCATACTGATCTTGTGAAATCATCCACTATAGTGATGAAATATCTGAATCCATCATATGTTGAGGTATGATAAGGCCCCCAAACATCAATGTGAATCATCTGAAAATGATAAGTAGTGCATATAGAACTGACAAGAAAAGCAAGTCTAGATTGCCTTGCTCTAGCACACACATCACATGATGACAAAAATTCTTTATTCTGCTCATTAATCTTTACAAAAGGCAACAAGCTTAGCTTGTAAAATGGAAGATGGCCGATTCTAGAGTGCCATACAATTGTATCATCTGAGCTACTGTTACTGACTTTACAAGAAACATCAAAATGATGACAAACATTACTTGACTTATCTAAGCAACAATCAACCTTGTTATTGATGATGAACTTGTCAACACTGGGACTTGTACTTATCCATTTGACTTCTGCTTTTCCATCCAAGTAGTAAAGATGGCAATAAGCATCTCCAATAACCATCTTCTTAGTCATGGAGAGATCCTGTTAGAAGCACCTTGTTGGTGAGAAACTTACAATACATTGCAAATCTCTGGCAAGTCTCCCTACTGAAAATAAATTGCACTTAAATTCAGAGACAAACAAAACCTCCTTCAGACTCAAACCATTCAGAACAGGCACAGTTCCAATAAACTGAATCAAAGTAACTTGCCATGTATGCAATGTAATGCTATAAGGATTTTCTAACTTAGATTTTTCTTCAAATAATGAAGCATCAGAACACATGTGGCTTGTAGCTCCACCGTCGATAATTCAAGTAGCTTTCGAAAAAAAATGAACAATTGATTTCACAGTACCTGTAAAACCAGAGAAGTCATCTTCTATAATAGTGCTTCCTTCGTCACCCTTACTGGGCATATCCATAAGTTGAGCATATTGCTGATGAGTGAGCTCTGGAATGACTGAATCTGTAGTTCCCCCATCATCCTGACTCCTGAGTACAGCCTGCGAACCTCTTCCCTTTGGTGAACTTTCCATTTTTGTCAGGAAACCCATGGAGAGTATAACATCTATCAATAGAGTGCCCAGTCTTTTTACAGTGAATGTAAAACCATGATGACCCTTTCTTGGAGTACCCAGTAGATCCTGATGAAGAATTTGAACCAGAAAAACCTCCATCAGAATTGGAAGACCCAGATGACCCTGGAGATCCAGAAAACCCTCTAGATCGTGAACTCATACCACCTGAGCTCGATTGTCCCGAATTCAAACCACCAGAATTCGAGCTAGAATTAGAACCAGAAGAACTTGCAAGAAAAGATGATCCCATATCAGAATTGACACCAGACTGAGATCCTCTTTGATCCTCTTCTTGTAGTAGAAGTGAATACGCATCACTCAAGGAAGGCAAATGATTCATCATGAGCAGATTACCTCTAACAGCAGTATATGATTCATTTAAACCCATCAAGAAATGAATCATTTTCTGAGTTTCATCATACTTAGCTATTTCTTGCATAGCACCACATGTGCAGACGGAAAATTTCATCATGTTATTCATCTCATCAAGTAACGCTCTGTACTTTGTAAAATAAGTTGAGATGGAAGCATTACCTTGTGCAATCGTCACAATCTCTTTCTTGATACTGTACATTTATGTACTACAGACCTTGCCATATCGGAATTCAAGCTCATCCCAAATTCCCTTTGTTGTATCAATATACACCACGTTGCTTCTGATGTTTGAACTCAGCCCGTTGATCAACCAAGAAATTACCATGTCATTGCAGCGCTCCCACTCACTGACTCGTGGTGCGTCTGACGGCGGATATGGCAATTTCCCGTTGATGAATCCCGATTTGTTTTTGGTAGAGAGCGCGATTCGCATGAATCTTCTCCACTCTCCAAAATTCCGTCAATCAAACCCATGTGTCACCAATTGCAAGCCAGAATGATCACTAGGATGGAGAAATAACGGATCTCGTGAATCTGGAGCAGCTGCAGCCATGGTGAAAATCAAGAATCCCTTCCTTCGATCGTCACAACATAAACGAGAAAGGGAACCAGAAAATGAAAACGAATTTGCGAAAAATAAATCAAAACGAGTATTGATCTTGATCACTTCTCTGATACTATATTTGATTTGTGGATTCAATCAAGACACAAAGAAGAAACTGAAATCGGCCATAGCCATGATTTCTTGAAGAACATGAAGAACTGGGAAATGTTTTGTTAGAGCAAGCCCAACAGATGCTGTAAAATAGAGAAATCTCAAGAATTTAGAGAAAATGAGTGTTTTAGAGCCCCAAATGTCCCTCTATATTGATCTCTAAAATAGAGAAATGTGAGGAGAGAGGAAAATTTTCTCTAAATTTAGAGAAAGAAAGGAGTGAAATAGAGAAACTGTAAAATTAAATTTTTAGGGGAATCTAGGCAAGAAAGGCACCGCTCCATCAATTTGTTCAACGAAGCACTTCGCCTCGCTCTAAATTTACTGACTTCTGGCTTTGTCTTCTACCCCTCTCTGTCGCTCGCTTTCCTCTTTGTAGTACGGATGACGCCAGAGACAAGGCATGCACATGGAGGATCCGGTGGAGGAACTTGAAGCAGCAGCGTCATAAGAGTCCTCACACATGGCGGCAAATAGGCTCAATACAACATCTTCGGCAATCTCTTCGAAGTCTCCAACAAGTACGTTTCTCCTATTCGCCCCGTCGGCAACGGCGCCTACGGAATTATCTGGCCTGTTATTCTACCTCTTCTTCTTCTTTTGATGAAATTAGATGTTGCATTTCCATGTATAGCTCTTCGGTGTCCTCTGATGTGTTCAATTTTGTTGTTGCATGGAACGTACTGACTTTTTAAATTTGCGGCGTACTCTTCGTAGTTGCTTCGATTCCTCAATTTTTAGAATTGAATCTGGTTGGAAGACATTCAGTAACTATTAATTTGCAATTTCTATCTAGTTTCTATCTAATTTATCCATTTGACATTGCTGTCATAGAAACTTAATTTTCTCAAACTTGTTCCTACATGGAGATTGTCTAAGTAGGTTTTTGGCTTGGTGTAGTGCAACTGCAAATGCTAAGTCTTTTACTGTATATATATAAAATAAATAAATTTATTATATTATAAATTTTTACATTTATTATAGCATCTAATAAATGTAAAATTTTGTATAATAGAGAATCTGTTGGAGTTAAAGTCTAAATTTTTTAGAGATTTTTGTATTTTGATCTCTATTTTTTACAAAAACTGTTGGGGTTGCTTTTACATAATTGAATCTCTATATATAAAAGGGTAAATTACACATAACCACCCGTAAATTATGGTACTTTTCACATAACCACCCATAAAAACTTAAATTACAGTAAACCACTCATAAATTAGGTATCTTTTCATAAGACCACCCACTCATTAAACATCTACTTGTTTTGTTTAAAAATATTAAAATACCCTTTATTTAAGCTTATTTGAATTTAATGCAATGATTTGTTTTCATAAGACTTCCCATTTGTTAAATAATCCGGTTTTACTTTTACACTTTTAAAAAAGGATAAATTATAATAAAATTATTCATGTTCGACTAATTTGTCAAATGATATGTATAAGCTTAGCTTATTTTTCAAATGATATGATTTTTAATTTAAGATATGTGCAAATTTACCCTTCTTTTAAAGCAACAATCTTGTTTTATTTTAGAGCTTATCCCTATTTTATTCAACATTTGAAGGAGAGAAGACTGTTAGGAGCTATTGCAAGTCTCGACTCTTCACATTGCAAATCCAATTTATATATATATTGGTTGGAGTAGTTAGGGTGGGTTTGAATTCCATTCCATTTGAATTATAATTCAATTATTTACTTCGGTTTATGTGAGCAGTTGGTTGTATAACTAAAAATCTTATAAAAACTGAGGTAAAATAGTAATTTAACCAAATAATCACATACATCGGGATAAAACTATTACATTATATATAATTATTAAATTATGGAATCCAAACACACCCTTAATTTATCTTAAATTTTTTGTTTACCAAATACGACCTTGTCTATTTTACATTATAAACACAATACAATTGGAATCCAAACACGCACTTATATAATGTAACATCTTTCCTTTACAAAGTACAAACAAATAAGCTTGAATTATGAGTATTTTAGTCGTTTTAAACAAAACAAATAGAGGTTTCATGTGTGGGTGGTCATATGAAAACAAAACAAATTTATGGGTGATTTACTGTAATTTAAGTTTGTATAGGTGGTTATGTAAAAAGTATCATAATTTATGAGTGGTTATGTATAATTTACTCTATATAAAAAGAGGGAGTCTGCTTATGAATAGTAACATTTTTTTCCAACTTTGCCCTTTAATTTGAATGTATTTGCAAATCCAATTAACACAAGCACAGCCCAATTAGAGGCACTAGCCCGGGTACTTTACTAGAGGGACAATATATGATGCGTAGTCAGGAAGGAACGTGGGTTTTTTTGGGTGCCCAGACGTCGAAAACAGTACCTATGCCAGCCGTCCCTCATATCACCACCGGAGACCTTGTTCGCAACGATCTGTCGAGCTCTCCTCCTCCGGTCCTCTTTTCCAATAGGTTAGTCATCCTCCCCTTGATTTATGATTTGAAAGAGTTGATTGGTAGAGTTAGCAACTCATTTTTAGGGGTAGTGTGTTAGTGTTTGATTTTCTGAAATTTGGCTCTGAAAGTGGGAGAGATCTGAATTTATGGATCCAATTCCACTATTTATATATCTACTGGAATGTGTGGAAAAAACTCTATAAAACTTGGTATGTTTGAAACTTGTCTTCTATGTTTCAATGATGCACTCAAAGTGTTTGACAAAATGCCTATAACAAGATTTCTAATTATTTCAATTATTTTTTTAAAAAATTACACTTGTATTTGTTATATGGGATATGCAAATACGTTATCCATGCATATTTTGACAAATTGAGTGGACAAGTTTTCATACAAAAATTATAAGGTTGGAATTCAAAGATTTGCCAATTTGAGATTGACCCCCAAAAATTTGACAAAACAATGAAACATTAATAAGAAATAGATGAAATTACACTAAACTTATTATGGAAATAAATTAGACTATACTGTAATTTGGAGTGTCATTATCATTAAGTTATGAGCTGATTGTTGCCAAATACTCTTCTGTTTTATCAGAAGATTTTTTTTTTATCAAAGTATGAAAAGGTGAGAAATGCAAGCTGGCTGGTGTGACATTTTTTTTTGTAAAAAAAAAACTAAAAATTCTGCCTGCGACCTAAAAGGCTGAATTCATAAATCCTACAAAAAAAGTTCTACTCAAGATCTCAAAGGTTGAATTCTCAAATCCTAAGGCACTATTTTAAGAGTATTATTATTTTTTGGAACTTAAAATTTTGGGTAAGGTTAAAACACTCAGAAACTAGGTACAAGTGCTAGGTTTGATTTATTCATATCAACATTTGGAAATCAAGATATAGCTAATTAAATGTGTGAGCAAACCATTCCGTGGATTAATCTTAATTTACCGGATACAAGGTTTTGGATGAATTGTCTTTGTTGAAGTGTTTCTGTTTACATCTTGTTATATATAATTCATAATCTATAATCAAATATTCATAATGCTTATACATTCATGTGATATGGGAGATTGATGTGAAAGTAGAACATAATATTCCTATATGCATTTGTCTTAGGATGAATTAGCACGATGTTATCTGTTATTTTGGTATTCTAATGCCTAGGCGACTAATAACATCTTTCAAATCTTGAGAATAATCGCGATGTTGTCTATTACTTTGGCTGCCTATAAGCTTTTGATTGCAGATCTTTAAAAATAAACTATAGTTCAGTTTCTTTACTTGGGATGAAAGGACCATTCGCGAAGATGTTCACTTGGTATATATGTGATGTTGTTTGTGTATTCTTTTGCGCTTTTCCTTTACATAGTTACCAATTACTCTTTCTAGCATTTGGTGCATGAAAATTTTACAAATGTAGGTGCTGGAACATGGACTTAATTTTTTAACTACAGGTGACAATCATTATATGACTGCAATTCTAGCCGCAAAACTTCAAGAAGCAATAGGATTTAGGATTTTGAGCAAGATAAACATAACAAGTATGCAACTTGAAGGGAAACTGTGTAATTACCTATCCCATTTGTGACAGAAATTTAATTTATTATCTCCTGTGTTACGTGACCTAACATAGTACGTTGATGCACCTAAATTTTATGTTCTCTATTTGGCAAATCCATGTAGATGATAAATATTATGTTTGTACAAATGGAGCAAGGCTTTATTCAGTATAACTTTCCATTTTTCTCTCATGTTACACCTATTTATATTTTTAGATAGCTTATTTCAGTAGATAGACCGACTGCTTTATACCTTAATTATAAGCTAGCTAAGTTATGTGCGACTGCACAACATTACCAACGGAAGCTTTCGTTTTTGCCGGAAGTCAGAGTTCTAGGAGACATCTTCATGGTTGTCTATTTCTAATACTTGATACTATAAGTCCGATAAGATCTCAGCCAATGGTGAAGGCAATGGTAGTGAAGCAACAAATGATGATTAAAAGCCGAACCTGAATAAGTTAAATGAGCTTGAAGCAAACTTGTCAAAAGACTAATTGTAAGCAAACCATTTTGCATTCCATGTACTCAGCTAGATTGTAAACATACCATTTGATTATGATGAATCTACTCTATCTACCAAGCTTTTGTATCATTAAAATTTCTTTCAGGTTTCAAGTTATCATCTAGATTTTTTAATCACTTTGTGACTGTCAGTAGTTTATGGTTAGTAGAAGAATTAATTTCATTTAATGCAAATGAGTTAATTAAACTAAGCTTAAACTCTCACATAAAATGTAATTTCCCATGTGCTTCGCACGTGGGAACGTAACTAGTAAACTGAAACAAATTAATCAACGTCTTTTATAGTCTTCCGCTAATACACTACTATGGACAAAATAAACTGGGTTGGCCCATAACAAATGGCCCAACTTGACAAACAGGCCCATCTCTACCATCAATAGCAAAGACCTAACCCTGACTGAGTAACTGTATCCTTTTTATTCATATGAAACCACATTCATACGGGAAATCACAAACTGAAAACAAGCCCTTTTTCGGTTGAGTTGCGCAAACTAGCCAGCCGAGCTCCAGAATCAGTTATTGTAAGCGGGTTCACAGCTCCCAACTTCAATACCATTACCCGCACATTCATAATCAAGTACATTATAATTCAACAGTTCACAAGCTAAACTACTAGAGCATTTGAATCTTGCAAGTCAAGCCCAAGTAACATGTAACGGCCCGAGTTTATAAAACTCGGGTTGTGTTTCGAAGGTCGGATACCTTCCTTCGGATCTTGCGCACCAAGTACGGGTTGAAAGTTTTAAAACAAATGTCAGAGTTTTAAAGGGGATTTCGAACCCAAATCTCGTAAAACCCGTTGGAGACCCGGCGTTAACATACCTACCCATCCTAATATATTCTAAGTCGTGGAAAACATTTAGTCAACCAAGTAATAATATGAAATTGGTATAAGATGTCACGGCGAAGCCGGGTCAAAACTAGAATATTATAGGTCTAAATTTGGAGTTCACTATTAGTCTCTGAATATGCTCCCAGAGTACCCATCGCCAAACAGCACCCATCACAACATCAAAAGCATGCATATATATACCTACAAATAAGAACAGGGACATGAGTCAAGGCGAGCCACGCATGCGGGACCGACAGTCCTCGCTGAGGCCGCATAATATGCGCTAGTCCTAATAAATATGTTTCTAATGCAGTACATGAATTTTAAGCAATCAAGCTAGCATGCTGACAAATATTGTTTGTTTCTGTAAATTAATTTTTTCTCTTTAAATGAACAAAACGATATCATTTTATCCTATAAGATATTGTTTTAGCTGAAAATGAATTGCTTGAAAACCTAATGAGTCAATATATAATATGTGGTGAACTTGTTGTTCTCTATCATAGCATTCGTGTAATAATGTGTATCCAATTGTTAATTTAAGTAAAATAATATAGTGATTTATTAAAATACATTTGAAGTGGTGAATTTATCTTTATTTTTCAAACGTTCATAATTTTTTTTACTTGACTATCGAATTTAAGATTATAATAAATGAAAACGAAGTTATTAACAAATAGAAAGTATATAAGTAAATCGTAGGATGAGATGGGGCACATGCTTCCCATGCCCTCTACTAGCTCCGCCTCGGCTCGATATATATCAAATATCCTCTATGCCTATATAAAGCTTAGGAGTAACACTAACACCCATAATTTATTACTAAAAAAGTTTCAAATTTATTTGTTGAATTGGTCGAGAAGTACGTAGCCATGCATATTGTCCGAGCCTTAAATAAGAATACAAGTTTATTTGGCATAATTTGGAACCGTAGATTAGCAATCGAGTATGCAATTATTCGTTGAATTGAGTGGATGCTTGGTAATCTCTTTGGCGTGTGCTCAAGGATTATATGCCGGTGCATAGGTTCCCACCTCCAAACCATTGCCTGCATGCACGTTAATTAGTTAATTAATTTTTTAAAATTAAGAGCTAATTAAAATCAACAAAAGCTTTAATTCACTTGTAACGTGAACGAGAAAATCCGATATGATTGAATTGTGATAGGGGCCGTTTTGTTATAGTTTGAGGCCTTGTGCAATTTATATATTGAGGCCTTTTTTTTTTTAACTAATCAATGTCGTTCCGTTCGACATGACCACTTCAAATTTTGTAGGAGGCATTCTATCTTCATAAATTCCAACTTAGTGATTTCTAAAGTAGAAAGATACAAAATAATTAAAAAAAAATAATAATTTTGATCATCTAAGAAACTAAAAAGTACTACCTTCGTTTCAAAATAAATAGCATTTGACTTTAATGCACGCTTTCTAAAGAGGTAAAAACTCTATAAAATAAAATATTAATTTTTTAATCAATTTTTTCAATAGGTTTGAAATTATTAAAAAAAGCTAATGAAAAAAATAATATTTTATAAGTTTTTAAAACAAAAAAAATCTAGCTGCTCTGTAAAAATAAATTGTTAAAAAAAAGGGCTGATAGGCTGCTTAGTAATTTGTTAAAAAAAAAGTGGGGGATTTGGTTTATTTTGGAAATAAAAAGAGGGGGGGATTTGGTTTATTTTGGAACTCACGCCGAGCTTCTACCAACTGAACTACCACGACATTTTGTCATACTTTTCAATTTATTTATATATATATATATATATAATCTATACGAGGCCCTCAAAATTTCGAGGCCCCGTGCGATTGCACGTTTGGCACATGCCATGCGCCGACCCTGATTGTGATTCACAGTAAATTTTAACACCACGTACTATGGAGTTGCTCAAGTCTGTATAAAAATGCTATTGGCCTAGAGGTGGTAAAACCTGAACTCAAACCCAAAAATCCGACCTGATCGACCCGGAACCAATGTTCTGAACACCGATCCAATCCGTCCATTTTGGACCCGAAATCCGAATAACCAATAACCAAAACTCACCCAAATCCGAATGAATCGAACTCTATTCAACCGAAACACAAACCCATTATAACTGAAACTCGAAATAACCCGAACTTTAATATACATTCCAGTAATTTTTTTAAAATAAATATTGAAATAATGAAAACTTGAGACACTCCAAACCCGAAATAACTGAAACCCGAGACAACCGAAACCCGAAATAATCGAAATCCGAATAACCGAAACTCGAACCCGACCCAAGCAAATGACCAAATTATTAGATATTACCCAAAACTCAAATAACCCGAAACCCGACTAATTGAACCTTGCCACCTTTATACTGGCCATTTATTTTTTAAAAGTATTCATTAGTATTAGATTAGTTAATTCACCGGATAATATTTAAGTCAATAGGAATGAGTACGTACCATCAGGATCAAAGAAGAAAATTTGCTTGTCCCCGTTAGGTTGAAAGTTCTCCCAAAACTCAATTTTCTTTTCCTGCATATATTCATTCGATCACATGCAAACATAATAACTACAGTATAAGATATATATTTTGTTTTGGGGTTATTTAAATAATGCAAGTGCATACGTACACACAACCATTAATATCAAAAAATATCATCAACTCATCAATATCGATCAATCATCATCATCAATCAATACTAGTATATATTAAAGCAGGATTCATGTGGTGCACTTTTTTTAATTTTCTCAATCATAAGTAATAATAATTTAAAAAAAAATCTTTTTTGATTTAATTAATATTTAATACATCAACATACATTAAACTTTTCTTCTATAAAAAATATATCTTTTCATGTAAAATTCTATCAATTACTTTAAGCATTTATGTTTAAATAACATTTAATTTTAAATTAAAGGCTATCTTATATTTTATAAAATTCGATCTACATGTTGTGTTCTCCTTAATTCTCTCAATTATAAATGATTTTTTTATTTAATAAACAATTATAAATACATAATTAAGTTAAACTATATGATTTTTTTTTCATTTGAATAATATAATTGTGACGAAAATGATTCTAATAGAGCTTTACGTTAATATCAATTATAAAATAATTAAAGAAATTTATGGGTAGACATATTTCAATAAAAATGCATCTAGATATACTTAATTCATTTCACCCAAAAATATAATATAAATATAAATAAATTAAAAACTTTTAAATATTTATCTATTAATATTTTTTGATGAGTACATAGATGAAATAGTTTTAATTTATATTTTTTTATTAATAAGTAAAATATTTATAGATAGATTACACGGAGTAGCTTATAATGACTTTACATAAATGATGAGAACGTTATATAGGATGCTATGTATTAGCTTCCGTATATAGATATAGATAGATATGTATGCAATTACCTTGAGAAGGAGAGCAAAGGAGTCGAAATTGGAGATGGAGAAGGCGAGATGGTGGCCTCGGCTGAGGGTCTTAGGATCAGTGAAAGGCCAGTGCCTTTCAGGGAGGTTGAAGGAGGGTTCCCTCTCCACTAGATGAAGGGAGAAAAATGGGGGAAGGCTGAGAAACAACACGTCCACCCCTTCAAACGTAGGCCCCTCCAACACCTCAAACCCCAGTATCTGCAACCACCGAATAAAATCGATCTAACATTTAAAAAAATCTCGTCACCGCTAGCTTGATCATCAAATTCGCTGCCACTCTTAGGTACACATTAATGTCCATAAAGTTAAAATTAATTGATAATTTTGTATGTTTTTTATGCCATTTTATATATAATTAAACTGTAATATGTACTTGTTGAAGCATCTTAATTAATTCCAGGAACGATAGGATGTATAAATGAAAGCTGGGGTGGTTACAGGGTACCTCCTGGTAGAAGGTGGCGAGGCGTTTGATGTCGGGCGACTCCATGGCGATGTGGTTCAGGCCTATTCCTTTCGCTGCAGCTGCCATTGATTTCAGTATCAGATCGACTTTATTTTGGGGTGGGGGAAGATCGACTATCAATTGTTTGATAGATGTTGCTTCTCGGATGCTAATTTTCGCTTCTTATATCTGACTTGAGGACCCAATGATGCTTGCAATTGCTTATTGCATTGGATGTTAGTTGAGGGCCCTGTGATGTTGTCAATTATTACCTCCCCTTTTGGTTTCCCTGACTCTCAGTTTTGAATTGACACATGTTGGTAGTCCTTGTCTCTTCCAACTCTGTTGATCAACTGATTTCCAAGGTCACTTGTGCCTTCACTTAAGCGTATTCTTCTTGCATCTTGTATTGTTTTCATGAATATCCCTGAGGGCCCAATGATGTTTTCATTACCATCGTCATGAGTTGAGGACCCAATGATGCTTCATATTTAGATTTACATCACCTGATTTTTCATTCATGTTTCTGTTGCAATGTTGTTGGTTGGGAAACTGGTTGATGTGCATATAATTTGAGGGCCCAATGATGCTGTGGTTTCATATTTCCTTTCCCTTGCCCTGTCTCAGTTTTGTATTGACATGTCAAGACGGCCGTAATTGCCTCTTCACCTATTGTGGATCAACTGATTTAAAGGTATATGAAGTGAGGGCCCAATGATGTTTTCATTATGCCTATTTTGATTGCATGAGCTTGCTGTTGCGGGTCGGACTATTGCCTGAGGGCCCGATGATGTTTGAATTACTTGTATATGCAGCTAGGGTGAACTCAGTACTCTTTCTCAGTTTTGAATTGACATGAGAAGCTGCCATTCAATGGCAGCTGCTCATGTTGATCAACTGATAGCAAGGTCACTGAATTTGTAGCTTGAGGGCCCAATGATGCTACCCACCAGTGGGGCTGCCTGAGGGCCCAATGATTTTCATGCACAATTCCCAGCTGCCTGAGGGCCCAATGATGTTTTCATCAACTTGTTTTATCTGCTATTGTTGCACGGCCTCGTTCATTTCAGGTCTGTATATGAACGTGAGGGCCCTATGATGTTGGAAGACAACTTATTTCACCTGTCACATTGTCAACTACTTGGAATATGGCTACACTCTTTGTATCCTCTCTTCCTCTACCTTATATTGCCTTTGGCTGCGTGCAAATTTGTGTCTGTTATGTTTGAGTTGCTCTTATTGTGATATGTTTGTACTGCCTTTTTGTGACTGTCCGTGGTGGGCATGATATTGTATTCAGTGGAGGACCTGAAGCCTCTCCATATTTGGCCATTTCATCTGCCTGTTCTTTCATGTACTTGTTGGGCATGTTGTTTTTATTTGACTGAGGCCCCAATGATGGTAGATATTGCCTGTTCATTCATGTACTTGCTGGCTTTTGTTATTTAATGTTTCTGTACGCAATGTTAATGGTTTTGTAACTAGTTCAGGTTTATGTGAGTTGAGGGCCCTATGATGCTGTTATTTGCTGTTGATTTTATTTTCCTGAGGCCTCAATGATGCTAGATTTTGCTTACAGTCTGGCTTTTGTTATATCATGTTTCTGTACACAATGTTTTTGTTTTTGTAACTAGTTGAGTTGTATATGAGCTGAGGGCCCTATGATGCTGTGATTTCATATTGCCTTTTCCTATCCCTGGGTCAGTTTCGTATTGACATGTGAAGTTGGCCTACCTTGCCTCTTCACCTCGTGTTGATCAACTGATTTTCAAGAGCAATGAAGTGAGGGCCCAATGATGTTTTAATTATGCCTATTATCTTTTTCGATTCTACCTGTTATTTGCTGTACTACTTGGGCATGTTTTTGTTCATTCACTGAGGACCCAATTATGATGTTTTTATTTGACTGAGGCCCCAATGATGGTATATATTGTCTGTTCTTTCATGTACTTGCTGGCTTTTGTTGTTTAATGTTTCTGTACGCAATGTTAATGGTTTTGTAACTAGTTAAGGTTTATGTGAGCTGAGGGCCCTATGATGCTGTTATTTGCTGTTGATTTTATTTTCCTGAGGCCCCAATGATGCTAGATTTTGCTTACAGTGTGGCTTTTATTATATCATGTTTCTGTACGCAATGTTTTTGTTTGTGTAACTAGTTGAGTTGTATATGAGCTGATGCTAGATTATTGCCATTGTTATGATATGTTGCATCTGCCTGTCCTTCCCTTTAGTTTCTGATCGCAACGCGCCATTAGTAGCAACTAATTTGTGAAGTCCTTTCAGGATGTATCCTTACTCTGACACCGACACCGACTCGAACGCCTCCTACCAGAGTGGCGACCCAAGGAAGTACTTCTGGCTTCACTCTGACTACGATTATGGACGTCGCCGTGCAGAGAGGGAGCTGGAGGACGACGCCACTTCGTCTCAGCGCAGAGAGGACGCCGAGGAGAACAACGCCCTCGTCGACTTCGCCCAGACCGAGCTCAATGTTGTGAGGGAGCGCAACAGGACCCTCATAGCCCGGGACGCTGCCCGGGTCATCGAGCTCCAGGCGACTAGGGGTGAGCTCAACAACACGAGGGTGGAACTCCAGACCGAGAGGGTCCAGAGCTCCAGCCTTGCCGCCCGGCTAGTCGCTTTAGAGGCCAGCAACAACCAACTGGTGCAGAGGATAGCAGAGCTATGCGCCTACTTGTGCGCAAGGTGGGTCGATCACGCTGGGGAGCAACTCCGGGGCGCTGAGCTTGCCCGTGTCGCGAGGATCCGAGGGTGGCTCCTCGTCATGGCGATTGCGGTGATGGTCGTCCTGTGGTTTATGGCGTAGCCAGTCCTCCCCGTCTTCAAGACCTTTTTGGAAGATCTGTTTGGCATCCTACCCGTTTCTCTTCCATTCAGATACAATGTTTCCGGTTATTTGCCCCTCATTTTGTGCATGTAGTTGGGGTTAGATGATGTAAGAACAACTTATTTCTCCGTCTCTGTAGCATGCCTGCGAGTATTAGTGCAGGTTGTTGTGTTAGAACAAACATTTCCCTCGTCCTGCTTGCCTACGACATTTTGTGCAGGTTGGTGTTTCCGTCTTCGGAGGCAAGCAGGGCCGGCATGTTATCCTCCAACACTAGTTGGATTAATTATTATGTAATGCTAAACATCGTGTAATGCTATAATGATTATGTATATATGTTGCATCAGTGTCTCCGTGCAATCGTTGTAATTTTGCCGTTTGTATGAGCTTGGCGTTGGGAGGGACGACACGAGTTTATAATTGTTTGCAGCCATATTGCAAAACGACATGATTACACAACCAGCACTTCCATTGTATTCATCTGCCATGTCTGAAATCTGAAGCCAAATTTGCAAATTGACATTACTACACACCACATAAGTACACAATTGCAAAATGACATTAGTACACACCACAAAAAGACTGCCATGATTACTTGTAGTTACACAAAAAGTGGCCAATGACGCTTGTATGGAGTTCCCGGTTCATGGCATGCGCCTGTCGTTCCAAATCTGGCGAGCGATTTCGTCCCTCAACCCCTTCATACCTGTGACAGGGCCTCCATCCGCGTCCGAGTCATACAGGGGGTCGTCGTCCTCGTGACCGATTTCCTCTTCGTCGTCGTATGGGTCATCATCATCCTCCACGTCCGCCGTCGAAACATGCATGGTGAACTCCGTGAACCGTGGGTCATCGTCGTCTACAATCTCGGCCTCCGCAGCAGATTGCCTCACGTAATTGTGGAGCGCAAAGCAAGCTATGATGTTGTTGAAGTGGGGGTCCTGAGGCCGGATGATGTCGCATGCGAAGCCTCGGTAGCCATTGCATCTACACCCACACACTGCGTCTAGAACTTGGCCTATGCTGTCGGATATGGTGTATGAGGATCGCTGGAACCTTTCACATGCATTCCGATGGCTGGCCCCCCACGCCATCGTGTTGACGAATATTGCAACCTTCTCCATCACGGACATCTGTGTGGATGGCCGAAGACCGTATTGATGCTCAAGTATGCCACATAGCCGCACGAATGGACCCTTTTCCATCCTGAATGCGTTGACGCTCCTTGTCTGCGAATGATGCGTGACAATGTCATCGACCCAACGCGCACCCGTGTACAGACCGATGTATTGGGGGACTTTATGCACATGAAGGAAGTAGTGATGCATAATGGGGATGGCATGCTCTTGGAGGAGGAGGCAAGCGATAACAATTCTTCGCCGTCGTCGACGCCTACGACGGCGACGCTCATACCCCCTGGGTTGCAGCCTGCATGTGAAGGTAACCATAACAATGAAGCGTCATTCGGAATGGAAGGATATCGAAACTCAATAATCTAAAAACTGAACCACACAGAGGACACAACAACATACACTAATTGAAAACACACACGTTAAGGTCCCAAACGTCACAGAGAGTATTAATGCTATGGGACCTGTAACGCAAACAGTTTCACATTGTTCACAAACTCAAATGCTGGAAACAAAATCCGAACGAAAAGTCACATTAGTGCAAAGTAACAAGTATAAGGACCGAAAATGTTTAAGGTGCAGAGGAAGCGGTGATTTTGGAAGTCATGGGGGACAAGCGGACAGATGCTGCCCGTCGTTCGTCGAGTACAACCACCTCAGCCACGCCAACCGGGACTCGTTTGTCTCAATCTGCAGGAACACCTCCCGCCTTTCGGCTGTGGGAAGGGCCAAGCAGATGCACCACATGGGATCCCCCGTCTTCATTAGCCCATCCGCCACCATGGTTTTGACAATGTCCATTACCTCCCGGGTGGTCCCATGAGGTTTGTTGGATGACACCTCCTCCCTCTCCTCCCTCTCCTCCCTCGCATCCCTCTCCAGCATCGCCTTCAGTAAACTATTGGTGTCTTCCGCCAAATCGATATGTCGCGATGCAAGCTTGGAGCCCTCCGACTTCCGAGTGTTGCGTTTTGGAGCGACGGTTGATGCACCAGACCCGGAAGATGATATACCCCTCTTTTTGCTGATGGATGGACCAGTTGAAGGACCAGACCTTGCCCCATGTGAAGGCTCGGCGGCAGGGGCCTTGTCAGGTGAGCTCCAATCGATTTCCTCTTCGTCGACGATGTCGTTCATTGCATGAGACATAGATGGAGTCCGGGTCTGACTAGGGAACAGCTCATCAAACTCCTCCTCTACCCCATCATTTGGGGATGCCTTTGGGTCACTTGCATTGTCTTTGCCATTCCCATGACAACCATCTTCGTCATCGATCGAAATGCACTCCGGCCGCCTTTCGGCGTGGGGGGGGTTCCTGAGATTCCCGTGCCGTAGGGTCCATGGATGGAGCGAAGCAGTACTCTCCGGTCGCGACGGTGCCACCGTACACTTGGTCAAACAAGTCCTCCAACTCAGGAGGGATGCCCTTCTTTCGGAACTTCTTGAAGTTATGGTCGACCTGCTCAATTGGAAATGAAGGCAAATGTGTGGAACATCCGTAATGGCAGGGTGCACACTCAAGACGACACAAACACAAAAGGAGAACGTACCACGATTTTCTTATCCCACCATTCGTCAGACGCCATAATGGTTCCTCTAACGGGATCCCAACCCAACCCCGTCTCATCCTTCTTTAGGTCCTTCCAACAGTTGTAATAAGTTTTCATATCCCGAGTGCGATTCTTAAGGGTGTTGGTGTTGCACTTCTTCCCCGTCATTTCCTCAAACTGAGCAGTTAGGGGAGCCCACAGGAAGGCTTGCTCCCTTCCATTTTTTTTCTGGTATGCTAGGAGAACTCGCATAAGCTTGATCGTCAGGTCGTACGACCAGTAGAAGGCGGCTGGAACGGGGACCTTGTCGTCACCACTGGCGAGTGTCTTAGCTTTTCCCCTACGATTAGTCGTCGCCTTTCGCTTACCTTTGTCATTGGGAACGGGCGTGGAATCCATCGCAATCTGGAATGGAAGGATGACGAAGAATGCGATGGGCCGATGGACGTCGATGCACAAAAACAACCGATTTTTGGAAGCAAAATTCATATTCAATTCAACTTCAATCCAAGCGAAAAAAATTCAGACCAAAATAACCAGATTCACGAATCACAACACAGCAACCCCAATTCACTTCAACTCAATAGGGGAATTCATACGGTAATCATCAAATTCAGGAAGCACAACACAACAACCCCAATTATCTTCGACTCAATAGGTGAAATCATAAGGGAACCCGCCCAATCCGAAAACTCTTGTGGATTGTCACAAGATGTACTCAACCCCCGCCCGCAACAATCATGCAATTCATGAAGAACACTGGACTCCATATGAAATCCGGCCCCAATCATAAACAAACCCCCATGATTCCCCCATTTCAATTCCGAGCTAACCCTAACAAATTCAGAAATTTTCGATTCGGACTAGTAGACGGGAAGAAGGGAACAACTTACATGGTATGTCGCGATGAGTCCTCGCTTAGTTTGGGGGTGCCACCGCCGCTGTCGGCTTTCCGGCGCCGGTGCTGGGCTTCCTTCCTTCTTCTCAGTTTCGAAGCAGCTTCAATGGTCGCCGCTCTTCCTCGGCCTCCTCAGGTGACGGCCTCCACCAATAATGTGGACAAGATTGTGATTGGAATAAAAATCAAGAGGGGTATGGGATGGGGGCAATTTGGTAATTTCATGTGGGTTAGTGGGGTTAATTCGGTCTTTGTCCCTCACTCCATTCACAAAAAAATCAAAATACAACCAAACACAAAACCCAAAAAATTGGGTGTTGACTTTTCATCTTTTACATCTCAAAAATCCCTTTCCATCTACCACATCCCATCAAATCCACCAAATCCCCAAAAACCCATCCCGTTCCCAAACACGCCCTAAAACGGGATTATTTTTGCATATCTATGGCCATGTTTGGGAACGGGATGGGGTAGATGGATGGGAATGGAATTGTGGGGATGGAAGGAATGTGGATGGAATTTCGGGGTGGATGGGGTGGAATTTTTAATCCAGTTTAATCCCATTTGTGTTTGGTTTTGATTTAAAGTTTATGAGATGGATGACACTGACAAAGACAAATTTTTGCCCACTAAATAACATGAAAGGACAAAATTGCCCTTAAAAAATACCCCTCAACTTCAAACCCCCCAATCCCCCATCTTCACTTTCACTTGTCGTTAGCTCGAAAGGAGATTGGGAAGACATACGACGTCGGCGGCGGCGACCTTCACTCCGGAAGCAGCCAATCGCACCTCCGGCCTGCCCCAGCACAACCGACGGCTCCAGCGACGTCGGACTCCATGTAAGTCTTGATTACCTACTTGTGCGTTGTTCCTTGAGTTCTCATAGATTTTCGATCTAGCAGCCATTGTATTCCCTTTTTCTCTAGTCGGGGAAATCGACAATATAGGAAAAGGGGGTTTTCGATGCACTGCTGAGTAGAGGATATTGGGATTTTGTTGATAGCAGATTGGGTTCAATTTGGATAATGGGAATAGTCCGAACGAGATTGAAGATAAACCATGTTCGCTTAGGGTTAAAATTTTAGAATTTAGGGTTACAGAATTGGCGATGTTGTCAACTAATAGAACAAGTTAGAGTTACCCTTCGTAACGTTCTAACGAGCTGGCAACTCATTTGTGGTGGATTGAATTGCATTACTGGGTTCAACTGCTTGAGAGGAAACTCGTCCATACTGTGAAAATGTTAGGATAATGAATGATTTCTTTGATGGGTGTTAGTTTCAGTGTTAATATTGACATTATTTCTTGCGTTTACTGATTGTCTCATGTTGTCGTACATCATATTTCCGAACACAAAACCGACCTATTCATTCGATATACTAGCGACCCCCGTCGACTGCAAATCTGGGACCTGCCCATATGGAATCCTCTGGCAAAGCGAAGGGGAAAGGCAAAGGGAAGGCCAAGAAAGGAGCGTCTGGTTCTGAGGACAAGAACTATGTCCCCGCTGCCTTCTACTGGTCTTTGGAATTGACAAAGAAGCTGATGCATGTGCTCCTCGCTTATCAGCGAGAAAATGGTAAGGATCAGTCCTTCAAATGGGGGCCTATCAACACCGCATTCGAGGCTGCCACAGGTAAGAGGTGCAACCAGTACACTCTAAAGAACCGAACTCGCGACATGAAGACGATATACCAAGCTTGGGGTAAGTTGAAAAAAGGGGAGACCGGACTCGAATGGGATCAGGCAGTTGGCATCGTAAGGGCACCTAACGAATGTTGGGACAAGAAAATCAAGGTATGATGTGCTCGCCTTCCTTTTCCCTTACGTCAATGCAAGAGAGACTACAATGAACCGAAACTCGTCACGTGAGTTGAATTGCACAGGAGGATAGCAAATTTGAAAGGTTCCAGAAGAAGGGGATCCCTCCAGAATTGGAAGAGCTGTTCGACCAGGTGTTCGGAGGAACCGTAGCCACCGGCGAGTATTGCGTCGCCCCCTCTATGGACCCGGAGGCTATGGCTGTGCAGGCCCACAACGAGGCTGAGAAGGAGAGGCTTGATGACCCCTCAGAGGTAGATGTTGATGACGATGCTGATGACCCCAACGGGTCACAATATGAGGGTGTTGAACGGGAGTTCGACGAGTTGTTCAACACCCATCGCGTTGAATCTGCAACGCCCTCTATGCAAAATGTTGTCCAGGGCATTGTGGACGACGTTGCCTCACCCTCTAGCCGTGCGCCTGGAGCTTCAAGCGCAGGGGCATCACAACCCTCTAGGCCTAAGCGAGGCCCTGGTTCTGAGACGACCTCCTCCCGTAGGAACTCCAAGCGCAACATTCGCGTCTCGGAGGGGACCATGTTGTTCAAGCGCAACGTCAGGGTCATCAAAGACAACACACGTGACATCATTGACATGATGAAACAGGATAAGGGGAAGGATGAGGTATCGTCCAATACCCCCCAAGACTCAACGAAAGAAGTGTTGGATGTTGTGAGGTCGATGGTTGGGGAGGGCCTTTTCGGCGAAGGAGACCCCCTATGGTGCTTCAGCTTAGCCATCATCAAGTCACCCGAGCGACGTGAGGTCTTCATTCAGCTTGACAGCAATGTTGCCCGACTGAAGTGGCTTCGGTGGTTGTATTCCACCAACGACGGTCAGTTGCTTAGCGCCATCCACCTAGACTTATCGTGAGCCATCGCCGAAAGTCCTGCCTCTCACATACAAGAACATTGTCCGCTTAGCGCCTTCAATTAAGAAATTAGGAGACAGTTTAGAATGTGTTGGAAGACTTATGTTTCTGTTTGCTTGATCTGTTTGTTTATTATTGCTTTCACATACCAGCTCATGAAAATGGTAGATACAATTATGTACAATTTCCGCACCTGTTGTGTGGCCTTAATAACGGTTTTCCCCCTTGTAATAAAGTTGTTCAATGTTGTGTGTTAATGCATCGTTCTTGTGGTTCCTCAGCGTAACTCAATGATTTTCCGCATTATGTTGTGGTTCATTGTCATAATCATCGTCGTCTGTGCATGCAAGACGAAGGAAACAGTCACCGAACGTCGTCGTCGACGTCGCCGCAGACATGCGAAGGGCGTGGCAGGAAATTTCGGCATCCTTGGCATATGGCTCACCATTGCGAACCACTACTTCAAAAGGGTGCACAAGGTACCCCAGTTCCTTGGAGACTACACTAGGGCATGATAGGTAGACCAGATCCTCACCCATCGGTCAGACGCTATGAGCGTTAACGCATTCCGAATGGAGAAGGCGGCCTTCACTCGACTGTGTGGCATGCTGGAGCACCAGTATGGTCTTCGATCGGGGGTCAATGCAACTTTTTGTGATGGAGAAGGTTGCTATATTCATGAATACCATGGCATGGGGGTCCAGTCAATGAAACTCCTGCGAGCGGTTCCTCCGATCGACATACACAATATCAGAGACAATATCAGAGGTACTAGACGCCATGTGCGGGGGCAGATGTAACGGGTTCCGCGGGCTGGCTGGGGACTTGATTCGGCCTCGCAACCCTCATTTCCGAGCCATACTCGAGCAAATCAGGAACGACAACCGGTGCTGGCCGTACTTGAAGGGCGCAATTGGCGCAATTGACGGCACACATATTGAGGCGATCATGCCGAAAGATGACTAGATCCATTTCCGATGCAGGAAGGGTACAACAACGTATAACGTCATGGTCGTCTACAACTTCGACTTTCGATTCACATTCATATCCGCCGGTTGGGAGGGAAGTGCGCAGGCTGCACGGGTGTTCGGGCACGCATTGAAGACGTCGGCCCTTCGGTTCCCCCATCCACCGGCCGGGAGGTACTATCTATGCGACAAGGGCTACGCTTTCCGCAATGGGTACATGATTCCTTACTCGACGACGAAGTACCACCCCCCAACCTTCGTCGCATCCCAACTGAAAAACGAGAAAGAAGCCTTCAACAAGTCACACTCTTCCCTCCGAGAAGCAATAGAGAGGTCCTTTGGGGTGTTTAAGATGAAGTGGAGGATCCTGTAGTTGATGATATTGCGTGCTTCGCCCTCCACAACTACGTGCGGGATTCACGCGATGCTTCGGAGTCCGACGACGAAGACGATCCGAGGTTCATGGAGCCTTCGATGGGGAGTGACATCCCATCCGACGAGGACGGCGATGAAGACGCGTACGACGCGGGGGAGGATGTTGGACATGATGACGATGACCCCTTTTTCCCGCACGACGAAGCTCCGGGGTAAAACGCAGAGATGAAGGCGCTTAGGGACGACATTGCTCAGCAGATTTGGAACGACCGTCGCGGAGGCAGGTAAACCTTGGATGGAAAAGGCGCTAAAATGTGGCCGCACCTCATTTTTTGTAAATTGGGTACATGGTTCAAACCACTATTTCATATGGCCATCACCTTTTTGTATAAGCCATATTGACAAATGCCTATTTTGTTGTTGGTAGGATGCAAACCAGTACTTCATGTATGAAGTGCGGAATAGGCAGATAAAGGCTAACAAATACTCTAGCAAGGGGAGAAGTATAGAGTATAGCAGCTTTTTGCAAATGCAGAATCTGGTAAGACCTTACCACCAGAAGTAAGATCTTATCTGTAAAACAGAAGCAAGTTAATCCGAAATAGCAAATAAGTTGTAACGAAGAGACAAGCAATAATGTAAAGAACAAAAAGTAAAGGATACAATACTTGTTAATGAGGTTCGGCACAACCGCCTACGTCCCCGCCTAGGGTTATCCAACCCGTAGGATTCAAAAGGCTTTATTTCACTTTCTTAAAAGAACTAGAATTACAGAGAGGATTCTTCTTCTAAACACTCGAAGCCTTGCCCGCTCCTATCTAGTAACTCAACTACCTTAGAGCCCTAGAAAACTTTAGAAGATCTATCCTTCTCTCCACTTGTAGCCTTGCCCGCTTCAAATCTAGATCCCAAGCTCTCGTGACAATAAAGCCTAGTGATGACGTTTGAGTAGATGTATACTCTTAGTATCACTTGAATGACTTGTACTATGAAGCTCAATAAACTCTCAAAAGATAAAACAAGAAGATCACAAGGAGAGAAAGAGAGAATCAAAGGATGATCAACAATGGAGAATGCTTTGCTTAGAGGATGAATGCTTCAGTTCGTCGTCGTGTGTATTCTATCTCCTCTTCTCGGCCTTTATATATGCGCAGGGGCTGAATAGTTGCTGTTGGAAAATACCCCATAAAATCTGAATTTGTGCCGTTTGAAGTTCAAAAACTTGGCTTCAACAGGTCCGAAAAAACAGCTCCAAATCTTCAACGTAAAGTGATTTTGGCTTTCTAGAAGATGATAGATTCTTCACCAGAAATTCAAACATTTATGCCCCATAAAATCTGCATAAAAGACCCTTAACAAACAAATCCATTATTGAAATAAATCAATGACAAATCAGCCAACAAAAAAGACATCAAATCTCCAACAACCAAATCTTCTAGATCGAACAGCAATATTTTAACAAATAAATATATCCAAATTATCCAAATAAAAGATAAAACAAATAAAAGCATATAAAAATCGATTGATATTATTTGGCTTCCAGCATATAAAAATATACAACATATAAGCATATCATCAAGGAGTCAACAATCTCCCCCTTAATGGAAGACAAAACAAATATCAATTATATATAAATAAATAGCATCGCAGAGCATCATAAGTAGCATAATAGCATAAGCAACATAATTTCTCCCCCTTTTTGTCTTTAGGAAGGGAAGAAATCGAGTTTCACCCTTTCAGCAGCAGTCAAGACCTCGAAACTGATCTCCAGACCTTGAGATGTTAGTAAACAACATTACTCCCCCTACGATAATGCTTCCCTGTTCAACATACATATTAAGCTCCCAAAAACAATATTAAACAGAGAGAATCATTAGTAGCACATAACATTTATATATAAAAAATTATCCTTTATCACCAAGAGAGATTGTTCCAATCCATTTAAGCTCTTTGATCTTTGTGATATCCTGCAAAACGAACAAACATCAACCTTTCCGGCTAGACCAATGTACAAATTTAGATTCATAATTAGGATAGACCATGTTTGGTGGTCTTGTCCCTTTAGGAACCCAAATTTGTCTTATCCGTTCATTTAAACAAACAGGAAAGGTATTTCTAATTATGTAAGGATTATTTCTTCTATTTTTTTTTGATTAAGTAAAAATTCGGATGCGGAACCGCTATCCAACAGCATCCTTTCAGATGAGGTCGATGAGACCTGGGTCATTGTATATAGATGGGGTGGAGGCAATATGAGCAAGGTGTGCAACCTTATCCGTCACATAATTGCCGTTACGAAGGATGTGTGAAAACGATACTTCGTAAAACCCCGTAAGAAGGGTACTAATATCAGCCATGATTAGCTCAATTTCCCATGGTCATCTAGTTTTAGACTGCAAATGATTGATAATGGTGAGTGAATCCCCTTCTATTATTATTTTAGGAAATCTCAAATCGAGGGCTCTGAGAACCCCCCTTCTTAATGCCAATGCTTCGGTCATTAGAGGGGTTTGGTATCCAACTATTTCACTACCCATTGCAACTGAATTCCCTGTGCTGTCACGAATGATGTAGCCTATCGAAATCTATCGTTGGCCAGATGCAGAGCCATCAAAATTTAGTTTTAATTTCCCAGTAGGCGGCTTTTTCCATTTTTCCTTCTTCCCTCTATTCCCACTTTTCTTGGGGGGATTTGCTTGTCTTTGTGTTTTGATTTCGTCATCTACACTTTGCTTCCCTACTTTATTCCATTCATTAATGTATGATTCCACAAGTTTCACAAATCCTATTTCCTTCGGCACTTTGTTGCTGGAAGATTAGTTTATTACGAATCAGCCAGATGGTCCATCAATGGAATACCAATTTCATTTTTTGCTGTGTGTCAAGCAATCTGCCTAATTTGGTCATTAGTTCCTCTGTATTCCTTGTTATCCTGATATTGTCTTTGATTTCGGATTTCACTTTTGGTGATAAACTTGAACAACAGAAAGAGAATCTGCATTCGAATAATAGGTGGGTAGTGTCTTCTTCGTGATGATTGCACAAGGTACAATAAGGGGGTATTGCAATTCCTCTTTTTGCGAGACGGGCCGCTGTTGGGAGTCCATTCTGACAGACTTTCCACATAAAATTCTTGATTTTAGGCGGAATGTCCAAGTTCCAGATCCACGCATTATTGTCGTTATTTAATTCTGTTGTTTTCTTGTTGAGTTTGTACGCACTAGACGTTGTAAACCATCCTTTTCTGTCTGGCCACCAGTACATTCTGTCTTGGATTCGATTTATTGGGAGTGGGATATCTGTGATTTGTTGCGCTATACCATTTGGTACTACCGTTCGTAATTTATCCAAATTCCATGCTCCATTAAGTATGTACTGATCAACTGTTTCTTCCCAGTTGACCTTTGTTGGGTCAAGACAGGCATTTTGAATATCCTTCACAGGGGCCCAGTTATCAAGCCAGAACTTGATTGTTTTTCCATCGCCGACTGACCACGCCAGACCTTCCTTAAATGGCTGAATGAGTTTTCTTAGTTGCGTCCATTGCCATGATGCATTTCCTCTCTTGTCAAACTTAATTAGTGGTATAGACTTTAGATACTTGTGTTTGATAATTTTGACCCAACAGTTATCCGGTTCCGCAATGATTTTCCAAATGAGTTTCATTTGTAGTGCCTCGTTCATTTCTTTGGTTTTCCTTAATCCCATTCCTCCTTTCGCTTTTGGTTTACATACTCTGTCCCATCCAATTAGGGGTTTGTATTGGAGGTCTTTGTTCCAGAAGAAAGACCTATTGATTTTATCTAACTCGGTGTGAATTGTCACCGGGAGCATAAAGCTTTGCATAGCAAATAATGGTTTAGATGCTAAATTTGAGTTTATTAACACTGACCTCCCGTGTTGAGATAGTGAGTCAACTCTCCATTTTGCCAATTGGTTAGTCATTTTTCCGATGATTTCTTCAAAAGTGCTTTTACTTACTCTACCGTCGACTATCGGACAAGTTTCCTTTACATGACCCTCTTTGCAACAAAAGAAACAAGTAGGAGATCGCCAACTTCCTTTTGCCTTAACAAACGTGGTATTAGGTTTTACAGGAAAATTCCTGTTGTATCCTATACCACATCGGTTCAAGGAAAGTTGTTGTTCTCCAAGCATCTTGTCGAGAGGGACTTTGAATCTAGTGAATTGCACCAGGGTTGTTTGTTGATCTTGACATTTTTCAGATAATTTCACTTTTTCAATCTCAAGGTCATTGTTATGAGCCTTAAGAGAAGAGAGGTTTGCCTTAAGTTCGGAATTTTCCGATCGTAAGGTCTTACCCTCAGTGATAAGATCTGAATTTTGACTGTCAAGATCTTGCAGTTTCTGCGACAGCTTCCTTATGCACACTTCTTGATCCTTTACCTTCTCTTTCAAGGTGCTGATTTCTTTGCTGCAATTTTCTTCAATGGAAATCATATTTTTCAGAAATTCAGAGAGAACATCAATAGGACTAGATATAAGATTTCTTACAATACCATCTAGATGTTGATCGTCTTGGTCCATCATCAAGCAAAGATTTACTGGATCATTTTCCCAATCCGATTCACTTGCAGAGTCCGAATCGTCTTTTTTTCGATCACTCTTCTTCTGCTTGTTCTTCTTCTTTTGAGGACACTCCTTCATCAAGTGATCTATTTCACCACATTCATAGCATGTTAGAATTTTTGTCCTTTTATTAGGGTTAGAAGACTTACCTTTATGCTTTGATGATCTTGGATATTCTCGGCTTGAGAATTGATTCTTCATCTTTAGAATCCGAGCAAGTCCCCTTATGATCAAGTCGAAGGGATCTTCCTCATCATCATCACTTTCGTCGTCCTCTGATGGCACATCCTCCTTCATTTTGAGCGCCAGATTCTTTATACTGGAGGTTGGTTGACCGTCCTCTTCGTTGAGGACCATCTCATGCGTGATAAGCTATCCAAGAAGGTCATCCAACGCTAGTGTTGTAAAGTCTTGCGCTTCTTCTATGGCGGTCACCTTGGGACCCCATTTAGATTTGGGAAGGCATCGGAGTATCCACTACTAGAAAACTTCAATTAGACAACTGTTGTCAACAGATGTCTTTCAAAAAAATTTCTGACCTCTTTGTGCGTGTAGTAAAAGATCCAAACTTTTCACATCGGTTATAAACAGATGTCTTTTCTTCATTAGAACCCCTCAAATTCGGTTATGACATATTCACCTATTGATGATTATCCATAATTTGTCATTTGAATACCTGTGAAGATGTCCTCCTAAAGCAAAAAAATGACATTTACATCGGTTTTTATAAAATAAGTGACGTCCTAAGACTAAAAAGACAACAATTATTTTTTTAGTGATCACGTTTATAATTGTGTCCTATATATAATTTATGATTTTATATTGTTTTAATTTAACCGATCACATGAAATATAGGCATAATTGATGTATTTACATATTATCGACATCGCATTGAGAGTATTCATTCTCTGTGTATTAATTTCATGTTCATTATACGTGACATTATTGTATTCTAAAATAATGCAATATTGTGGTTGTATACACAGAAGATGTCGTTTCCCACATTTATATCAATTTTTTCAAAATTAAATGATGTTATTGCTACAGTGACACATTGATTTATTTAGTAGTTAACGATGTTACTTTGACAAATACATATCAGTTCTTATATCATTTTGATGTTGAAACAAGTGTTGAATATTGATTTAAATGAATGAACTGATGTGTATAATTATACTGGCACCTATTTCCATAGTCTGATCCGATGTTAAAGGTAAATGCATTACTAATTTCATATATAATCCGATGTTGTTGATTTGGATACACAACACGCATTTGTCGATAGTACATCACTTTTGTTTGTTCTTCGAAATGATATGTCGAACAATAAAAACATGCACATAAATACTAGTAGCATCATATTGTAACATCTACAAAATACGCCGCCGCTAATATCATAGCCACAACATTGGCTAGCCACAACATCTCAAAAAGGGTAATTGGCTAGTCCATATCCATGACATTCATTACCTAGCTTGCCAACATCACAAAAAAGGGTAAGGCTAGCTGGAACGCCTATATCGATCAATGTATGATGCACCAACATTCATACCCTAAATGTTTTAAAGCATAAGACCCAAAAAAACATGGTTCAGCTGCATGGCAAAGATTGGATATACTGAGCAGGTTCAACTCGAACTTCATCGATTTCTTTTTGAGTGTACGATGGACGGGTCCTTGATGCAGCCCACTGAAGAGATGGAAAGAACATCCCATTATAAAACTAAAACTGAACACACAACCGATTAAAAAAAATAAGGCCATTTTATTTATACCTTTGTCGAAAAATAATCTCAAATAATTTATATTTTCTTGAAATGCAAGTGAGCGGCACATTGTCAACTATGATAATGATTAAGTAAGCAGCTGAATTGAAGACAAACATGCCAGGCACAAACATATACCCATTTCAGATGAACTGATTGTTCCTGATTGCTCTACCAACACAGTTCTGGCCCTGTGGAGATGAACAATAGACCCTTTTATTAAGCCTTCTATAAGAACATCTTCAACTCGGCAGATATGTGGACAAAAACAGATAGCTAATAAAGCAATCTTGTACTTCTCAAATTATGTCTTCTAACTTCTCAAAACATATTTATTTATCGGTACCTGAAGAGTGAAAGCCAACGAAGAATTCACATTGCAATCTTCAGGGGGATGTAGTAGTTCAACAGGACAATCTTTTCGGTCACAATAAAGTTTTGGTGTCCTATAAAAACCATTCAAACTGCCACAAAAAAGTAAAAAATGTATCATTAAATAATTTTCAAAAAAAAATAGTGACTATAGCAATACAGCTAAAACCCAATCTTACATATCATCCTTGGATGCATTTTTTAAAGGTCCACGCAGAACAGATCCCGGCCCAACCTTCAAAAGATACAGCATAAATTTTAACATTTGCAAAAAAGGAGTCAAAGGACTACATTATAAGTAGTACATAATACAAAAAAGGAGTGAAAAAGTGACATTTTAAAGGTCTACATTATAAGTAGTGCTTACATAATACAACAAGGGTTTCCAGAAGGAAGAATACAAGACTACCTACAGCCCAGCCAAAGAAGGCATTGAAGCCATTACCTCTTCTAAATTAAGGTCTGGAAGGAAAAAAGGTCAACTGGTGAAGAAGACTCCTCAAATATAAAAGTAGGTAACCTTCTGAATGTTTACAGTTTCAAGCAAAGAAAACCAAATTCAACAATCTTATTAAGAAATAAGAGCCAAGGTATTGAATGGCCAAATATTAAATTTATAGAAAAATACTGGAAAAAAAAACACTTCCATAATTTATACACCTTCCTAGGGAGTTCATGCCATATGACACATGTTTAGAGAGCACACATGAAGCAGGAAGAAAATACAGAGCTTTCAATGTCTAAAGGAACCATATCTTTTGCATAACCTATGCAGTGTGCAATCAAGACCACTGAAATCGGATGTCTGATATAAAAAAAATTAATTTTTTTTTTAACAAAAAAACTATTTTCATGAAGAACGGTACAACTAAAAACAACATATATAATGTGTCGTAAAGTGAGCAGGAAAATAGAAATGCTTGTAGGAAGTGCAAAGAAGTTCGATGATCCCACATAAGTTGGACACATGTGACCAAAACAAACAAAAAAATGACAGTTATATATACATTATTTAAACATGGTTTTGCTGTGGAACTCGTGCTTACATGGATACCATAAAACAGAGATAATACTAGACGCTATGCTTCAATCACATCACCGGGACCTGTCAAGTTTAATAAACCTTGGCCATGAACTCCCAGATTAGCATTAGCGCGAATAGATGATGCTCCTTGAAAGAACATAAATGATATAATCTCACGATAATAGCATTAAACAATTGTAACCAAAGAATTTCTCAAAATGATAAGAAAAAGATTACCCTCAAAACTAGTAGATTGCTCGCCTCAAGCAAAGATGCAGCAACAATTACATCTCCCCCACCGTCAATAAGCAGCTGAGAGTTCCATATCAAAAACATTTTTATCGACATTCGCAGTGCCCCATAAACCTGAATTATCAAGAATGTGTTACCATATATCACTTCTATTAAACCAAAATCAACAGAATTGTCACAACAAAGAAGACATTACACTTCTCACACTAAAAGAGAAATTCAAGTGATAATATAGAAGGAAAATTAACTATAAGCAAAAGACCAGATCCTTGAGAGGAACAATTACACATGAAAACTTCACCTGTGAGACAGAGATGTGTACTAATATAAAGTTCAGAATACACAAGACCACCAAGGGATATAGTATGACAGGAAACCTTTTAAAACAAAGCACCCAAGGTTCCATTTTATGTCTCAGCAGATGACAATTGATTTAGTTTTACTTGAGCAGATCTTAACGAAGGACAAATGGAAACATATCTCATAAGCAGTTTGCAAATTGCTAGCATATCCAGACCAAACAGATATATGTCAAGCTCAACTCTCCTCATTATAGACAATAGGTAAGTAACAATAATACCATTTAGGTTTGGGGAAAATGTTATAAGAATATTGGGGCCAGCATTCCTTCGAATATATGTTAGAGCAACATTAAAGCAAGTCCATTGCATCAACTTTACAGTCCCATTAAAACTGAAAGAGAGAGAGAGCTCCTTAATTACTGAATCACTCATTAACACTTCCTCTGCCAACAACTCGAATTCTGATGAAGAATAGCGTTGTAGTCCAAAGCTCAACACTCTACCTGCCTCCAACTTAATTTGTCCCTGGACATACATATAGATGACAAGGACATCAACCTCTTATGAGCCTCATGTCGTCATTGTGTAAATAGAGCTACCAGGAGAGGTTGCAAACAACAAAATGTAACTAGAAGATGCTTAATCACCATAAGATGAGATTAACACAAGATTAAATGCCAGTTAAGTAAGATTCATCAGCACAAAGTTAATAGATTCTATATGTGCAAACTTGCTTGGAAAACATGGTGGACAAGGCACGACAAAGTGAACAAGAAGAGATGAAGATCACAGATGACCTGAAGTCAGAAGATCTGCCACAGATTTGATCACAACCAAGCCAAACAAAACGGTTCCAAGAATTCTACCTCCTGGATTTGTTTTGCCTTTGGTTGAACTTCTCGTTCACATGTTCTACAATAAGAATTAATAATATATTTAAAAAAATTGACAAAGCATAGTATACTTTGGTTCTAAGAATCCAATTTATACCTAAAAGCAAGATCGTTACCTGACTTTTGCTGATGCTTCAACTCATTACTGATATATTTCCATCATTCTCTTTGCTACAAAAGAAGTATACACTAATATTATGCAACACAACATCAATGAAATGCAAAGAAATGAAGAACGGAAACAAAGAACTAAAGACAAATTAAGAAGGATGATAATTTCAGACTTGTTACTTTAACTTAAAACACACTGATTACTTTTTAACCGAATCAGACTTGTTTGGTCAGGCTCGTTCCATTAAGGAACTTGCTCAAGCAACTCTCTCTTTATGATAGATTGATCACAAACACTCAATATGGAATTCAAAAGAGATGGAGTAAACTAACTGGAGACATCTAAAACCAAGGAGAGCTATACACGAAAGGTTATCTAATAGCGTTAGAAAACCCAGGGAGCTCAAAGTAGCAACCATGGCAATGAAACACCAAAATTGGAAGGAAAAAAAAGACTTAAGGATGAATAACAGATTGATAACATGTATTGGCTGAAAAGATCGGTACGGAACAGGAAAAAATGATGCCTCCAAGGCTCCAAAGGAGGCCGGGAACGGTATGAACAATACATGAAAACCTTCAATGGATATTTGTGTGTGATCTGAATGAGTCTTAATAAACACGCAATGCCAGGAACCAACAGGTTCAATTAAAACAGCATTTTTTTTTCAAGTTCATCTGACTTATGCTTAGCAGATTATGCATATGCCATAAGATTGATCACAAAATCTATGAAACTTCTAACAAGCAGTATAACAGTTAACGAAACAGAAAAGCTACAATTTTTAATCAATTATCAACAACTTTGCACATCCCATATGCATTAGCAAGCTTCCTCATTCACTGCAAAAGTACTCAAATCAGTAAATGGTACTTGGTTACATTTCGCTTTAACTACTTGTTAGTAGCTAAGAAGGACTCATGTCTCGCTCTTTACCTGTCTGACAACAATCATACTCAGGGAGCTCATTTTCAACTAAAAGCCTAAGGTCCTAAAATTTCATACAATAGCAGATTATTGGATCAAAAGATCAGGTATTAGAATGATCATATGCTCATCGAATCTTGTCAAGAATAGACCCAGTGCATTCAGAGTGATTGGGATAACGATCAACTTACGAATTAAGATACATCCTAATGATGATCGATATGACACTTGTATCAAATAAGATACAAACAATTACATATATAACACAGATGTCAAATATAATATTAAAAATTGGAGAACTTAAACATCCGGTAAAGTGAAGGTAACATATATACAGAGTAATCGATTTATTTCAAGAAGAACAACAACAAACCCTAGATCTACAAAAAAAAAATCGCAGTCCAAGAACCCTATATTTCCAAATCAGAAACTGGAAACCATTTAACAAATCTAACCCTAGTTGATCCCTGGTAAAGTGAAGAGGAAGAAGGGTAAAACCTGGAGAGCATATTTAGCAGCGTCGGCATATTCTGCAACTCCCTCTCCTCCATATCAGCCGGCAATCCCAGATATAAAATTGCAAAAAAAATCAAAACCCCTAAAATTGGCGCAGAAGAAAAGCAAAATCAAAAGCGAAATTGAATAACAAATAAATTACCAGCGTTGTAGGAGAAACATTGGCGGTGAAATAGATGGATGGAGGAGGGAACTTTGACAATAGTGACTCAGGCGAGGGGGACACCAAGAGAGGGATTCGGGTGTAGAGAACCAATAGATGGATGGAGGAGGGAACTTTGACAATAGTGATGGAGGGAGGGAGACGCCGGCGAGGAGGAGATGAAGAGATGGTGTGAGTGGCCAGAAAGCAGGAGGGGATCTCAAATCTGAAGAGGGAGACGACGACGAGGAGGAGGTGAAGAGATGGTGTGATTGGTCGGTGAGGAGAAGGAGATTTCAGATCTGGAGGGAGGGAGACGGCGACGGGAGGGGGTGAAGAGATGGTGTGAGTGGCCGGCGAGGAGGAGGAGATCTCGAGTCTGGGGGGGAGGGAGACGGCGGTGAGAGGAGGGGAAGAGATTGTGTGAGTGGCCAGAAAGGAGGAGGAGATCTCAGATCTGGAGGAAGGAGACGGCGGCGAGGAGGAGCACTGAAGCCAAGAGGACGACTGCCGGAGGAAGCTCGGATCTGGATGGAGATGGTCGAACATGAGGGCTCGGATCTGAAGAAGTAGAACATGGTTAGAGGTGGTGAGGGAAGAGAAAAAAGAGAGAGAAATATGTTCAAGTGTTATAAATTTTAAGAAAGTGGATAAAATGGGGCAAATTATTTTCAAAGTGTTAGAAGCGGAAATTTTTACTTCAAATTTGAAAGCCCGGGCTACAAATTTTTTCTAAGTATTTTCATCCCGCCTTTTCTCCTAAACGCGCTCGTTTTTTATTTTTTTGAACTAACAATTTTACATCTGTCCATACATTTGACCATTGTGTAAACTGTTTTAAACATCACAAAATAAATTATCGATGTAATAAATTAATTTAACATCTGTTGATTTTTTGACAGACTTAAATCACATGATGTTTAATTGCAGTATTCTAGTAGTGATCTTTCTAACTTTCTCTTCTTTTTGGAAAGTTTTTCCCAATGAGTCAAGGTTATTAATGATCTTCGTAAAACGGGTGAACATTGCTTTCACTGACTCATCTTGGTTCATCTTAAACAATTCATATTGTCTAAGATAGATACTCATTTTGGTCTCTTTGACCTGGCTAGTCCCTTCATAAGTGACTACCAACTTATCCCAAATCTCTTTTGCAGTCTTGCAAGAGGAGATGCGATTGAATTCATCGGTACTTAACCCACAATACAATGCGTGGATGGCTTTGAAATTCTTAGCCGTACTTTCCAGATCCATCTATTTGTATTCTTCTTCCGTCTTGTTCACTTTCGTCCCATTGGGTCCATTCTTCTTGGGTATATTAGGCCCTCATGTAATAATACGCCAGAGCTCTAGATCCGGATCAATGATAAACATTTGCATCAAGGATTTCCAATGCATGAAGTTGTCCCCAACAAAGAGAGGTGGACGAATAATAGATCTTCCTTGACCGAAGCCTCACTGACCTAAACCTGCCATGATTAGACTCACAGATAGTAATATCTAAGGTACGTGAGTTAGGCTCTGATAGCAATTGAAGTGCGGAATAGGCAGATAAAGGCTAACAAATACTCTAGCAAGGGGAGAAGTATAGAGTATAGCAGCTTTTTGCAAATGCAGAATCTGGTAAGACCTTACCACCAGAAGTAAGACCTTATCTGTAAAACAGAAGCAAGTTAATCCGAGATAGCAAATAAGTTGTAACGAAGAGACAAGCAATAATGTAAAGAACAGAAAGTAAAGGACACAATACTTGTTAACGAGGTTCGGCACAACCGCCTACGTCCCCGCCTAGGGTTATCCAACCCGTAGGATTCAAAAAGCTTTATTTCACTTTCTTAAAGGAACTAGAATTACAGAGAGGATTCTTCTTCTAAACACTCGAAGCCTTGCCCGCTCCTATCTAGTAACTCAACTACCTTAGAGCCATAGAAAAATTTAGAAGAACTATCCTACTCTCCACTTGTAGCCTTGCCCGCTTCAAATCTAGATCCCAATCTCTCGTGACAATAAAGCCTAGTGATGACGTTTGAGTAGATGTATACTCTTAGTATCACTTGAATGACTTGTACTATGAAGATCAATAAACTCTCAAACTCTCAAAAGATAAAACAAGAAGAACAAGGAGAGAAAGAGAGAATCAAAGGATGATCAACAATGGAGAACGCTTTGCTTAGAGGATGAATGCTTCAGTTCGTCGTCGTGTGTATTCTATCTCCTCTTCTCGGCCTTTATATATGCGCAGGGGCTGAATAGTTGCTGTTGGAAAATATCCCCATAAAATCTGAATTTGTGCCATTTGAAGTTCAAAAACTTGGCTTCAACAGGTTCGAAAAAACAGCTCCAAATCTTCAACGTAAAGTGATTTTGGCTTTCTAGAAGATGACCGATTCTTCACCAAAAATTCAAACATTTATGCCCCATAAAATCTGCATAAAAGACCCTTAACAAACAAATCCATTATTGAAATAAATCAATAAAAAATCAGCCAACAAAAAAGCCATCAAATCTCCAACAACCAAATCTTCTAGATCGAACAACAATATTTTAACAAATAAATATATCCAAATTATCCAAATAAAAGATAAAACAAATAAAAGCATATAAAAACCGATTGATATTATTTGGCTTCCAACATATAAAAATATATAACATATAAGCATATCATCAAGGAGTCAACACTTTAGTTGATGATAACTGAAAGCTTAGACCAGATCCTCACCTTTCGTATAAGACAATGACAAATCTGTTATGTTGTCGGTAGGATGCATACCACTACTTCATGTAATTGGCAAATGCCTAATGTCATTTTGTATATTGGTAGGATGCCCATCAGTACTTCATGTAATTGATCAAAACTGGAAGCGTATAGTCGTCACCTTTTGTATAAGCCATATTGACAAATGCTTATAATGTTCACTGATGTTGTCTACGACATGATCGAAGGAAAACGATGAAAGTAAGGCAAGAGCAAGTGTAGTTGAGGAATATACATATCATACATAACTTACGGAAACTGCTTTGCTTACAACAGTTAGGATAATGCACCATTGCAAAAAGGTGCAACAACACTCAGCTTACAAAAAGGGGTAAGCACTGCCGAGGTTTCACAAACATCGTTCCTGACTTACATCCGAGGCCCCGAAATGCACAAAATGGGGGTCCAAATCCAGAGTTTTGTTAGAGATTCACAACTACCATAAACGAAATACAACACTTGCAAATCTTCACAAAAAGTGGTAACAACAGCATGGAGAGGCTTGATGTCCTAGGATAATCCTGCCGAGAAGCCTGACCAGGCAGGAGAGCCTCTGACACCGGAGCTGGTCGCTTGCGTGCTCCACCCAGCGGCCACACATGAAGGAGCACAACTCGGCGACCCTCTGCACGAGATGGTCGTTGCTCGCCTCAGACACGACGAGCTTGTTCGTGAGGGAGACGTTATGGTCCCTGGTTTCCCGCAACTGAGTGTTCGTTGCTATGAAGGCGTTCTCCCTGAGGGCGTCTTGGGCTAGGAGCCCTCGGATCTTGGAGCGCAACTCCTTCAGTTCGTCGGCAGCCATGGCCCACAGTGCATTATCCTCCTTGACGTCCTCGGGGTCACGACGCTCGGACTCGGCGTCGTCATCTTCCTGTACCGCGTGACGACTGGACTGGCCTTGCTCGTATGACGTCCTAAGCTAGGGATACTTGCGAAGGTCACCGCTGGCGTAGCTGCGGTCACTGTGGGAGGCGGTGTCGGACTCGGTTTCGGAGTAAGGCCACATGATTCCTACGTTGACATCGGAAGCATATTGTCGAAATCAGAATAAGCTCAAACATGGGAGTTCCAGATGAAAGCACAACGACTTCCAGATAAAATCAATCATACAGACAGAGATACAATCAGTAATAAGCATTTGTTTAAAGGAGGGAAGAATATATGCAGTGGATATGCATAAGAGAAATAACAACGACATGCAGATGAAAGCAATCATAAAGATAAGAAAAACATTAATAAGCATGTAGGAGACGGAAAAATGGCAGTAAACACAGATATGAATGGAATGAAGTGAACACATATATGAATTTTTAGGATTCTTCTAGGAAGCAAAATATTGTGAGAATGGACAAGAAAGCAAAATGTAGAGGAAAGCTTGACAGGAGGTAGTGCAATCGGTTAAGAACCAACCCCATATCCCTAGAGTGTCTCATACATCAGGAGAGAAGCAACAAGAATCAGAGGAGAAGCAACAAGAATAAGAAGAGGAGCAACAAAAATATCATGGTGTCAGGCAACAAAAATATAGAACCAGGGCCAAGAAGTTCATACCGTAATCAGCTAATAAGAGCCGCTAGACCACAAAAAAAAAGTATTGAAACAAACTGAAAAATGTCAATTCATATGGGCAGAGTCTGGCAACTTACTTAGTCTGTTGGTCTAATATAGTAACATATAAAATAAGCAGACATTAAAGGTGCATTTGTACAAAAATAAATAGGGGTTAAGACTATCACCAAATCGTTCTAGCTTAAAACCTCCATAGATTGGTGCATATTAACCTTTAAACCATCTGAGACAAGGAAAGACAGTCAAGCCACAGACTTTGCGAGAACTGGCAACAACACAACACACACATTCTTACAGCAAAGAAAAATCAGGGTAACATTAAAAAAAAGTAACACTTCACCTATCAAGCAAGGGATGGAAAACGTTAGTGATCCATAGGACTCTACATGAGAACTTGAAAAATAACCAACACATCAACATAGTTTACAGGAATTTTTTTTGAAAAGAGACATAAGAAGCTAAGGCCATAGTTGAAATCATGGAAGAAGATCGATACAACATGGGGAATTTTTTATCCAGACAGTACATCAATTGTAGTTGACAGGAAAAATGAAATCGGAAAAGGCACATAAGAAGCTACTGGCAAAGTGTCAATCATGCAAGGGCAATTGAAAATAAGGTCAACCATGGAAGTTCAATTCAAATAGAGTTCAATTCATATGGGGATGATATCATGATATGAAAGCCATCAAAGAAACAGGATGAAAGTAATCAACTTCAGTGCATTATCTAATCCAATTGCAAGCAGTGACCACCCAATCAAAATTAACAAGCAAGATCCTGATTGACAGTGGATTCATGTAGAGTGATCAGTTGGGACAAAACCCCATGAACAAATGCAAACAAACAACGATTAAACAAAAAACCGAACATAACCACAAAAATGAACATATAAAGATCTGCCAACAATGGTTGTAGATGCAATAGTAGAAAACCTAAGATGACCATAATTGTAGCAATAACATAGTCATGTGGTATAACTTATAAGACAAACCTATTTCATCTTTGATTAGTATGTTATGAAGACAAAAAAACATAACACATGATCAAATGGAAACTGCAAAGCATGAAGAGATACAACTGGTTTGCATATTTTTGTCCCATGAAAACTACAAATCAGAAAGAGTGAAATCCAAATTGAAGCTCCAATGAGGAATAAAAAAGTATGTTATATGCAGGTGTTCGTGCTCGTAATAAGACATCAGACATCCATTATTGTAATAAAACACAAAGCTATGTGCAATGAACTCTTCAAAAAAACCGGCATGTTTAACTGTTGGGTGCAATGGCAACTGATATGAAATCAAGCATCTTAGAAGTCCAGATTTTGGTTTCAGTTCGTCATTATGCCACATAGGTTGTTCAATCCAAAACCCTAAACTTACCCATTTGCAGAAAATCCTTGGGATTTCAATCGAACCCCAAACATGGAAGGCAAAATCGAAGCTTTCAATGTAAAACTCTAGAACCCTAAACATGGAAGCCAAAATCATAGTTTTCAATCGAAACCCTAAACGTTGAACAAAACCCTATATTTCTTCAATCGAAATGGGAAAAACTGTAAAACCCATCAAATTGGAACCGAAACTCGAGCACTAGTGGGAAGAAAACCGTAAACCCATAGATATTGGAGATGAACGGGATTACCTAGCTTTCAATCGAAGATGCAGAGCTCTCGGAAGAAGATGATGATCGTCGTTCTTTGGAGAAAGTTGAGGCGTGTGTGAGAAGAGTGGAAAGAGTGAAATCGGATTTATGAGGAGAGAGGGAAGGGGAAGGGGGAAATCTGGGACATTTCCCCTTCCCATCCCGTCCATCCCCCTTGAATCAGGTGGATCTCTCACCCCGTCTCACCCCCCGCACCCCCTGCTTCCCATCCTCCTCCATCCCCTCGCACCCCTTGCCAAACGCGTCGGCGCGCGCCCCGAAAACCCATCCCCACCCCCGACATCCCCTCCCACCCCGTGCCAAACACGGCCTATATCTATATCTATATTATCTATATATACATATACTAAAATCGATGCATTGTTGCGCCTATGTGGCAGCGTGTGAGAGTGCATCTGCTTACGTGGCGACACGTGAGTGCATCTCGCAAAACTTTCTCCCGTAAAAAAAGAAATCTAATAAAAATACTAAGATAGTTCTAATCTGTATAATTAAAAATAATTATTTTATTTTACCATTAACTCATATAATTGAATAGATGGAATATCTTATAAAAGCGTAAATATTATATAAGGTAACAACTATATCAGTATAATTAAACGCAATAATAGTAATAAATTTGGCATATACAGATATACAAATTGTCATATAAGTGTATCTCCCATCTGGATTATAAATAATCTATCCAATGGACGGTTTATATATAAATTACACCATATGGACAGTACCTAAAAAAGAAATTAGGTTCACCCAATTGTCATATGGACGAATTTTATGGCAGGTATTTAAGGTCTAGGCGGCGGATCTTGGTGACCTTGAAGGCCTTGGCGGATGGGCGAGGTAAGGGGTTTAGGTAGGGGTGTAGGTGGGCCTTTAAGGGGGTTTTTTAGAACAGTGATCATAATTACTCAAAATATTAATGTATAGATTCATAGTACCAAATATTTGATAGGTGTTATTTTATTTATATCTATATTATGTTTTAGTAGAATGAGTTATTTAGATCTAGATTAATTTTAATCTTATATTTTCAGTTATTAGTTTAATTATCATAATGCAGTTCATATTTATTTATTTATTTTATTATTTACAATAGGATTTTTTTTATAATAAATGTAATTTTACAATATTGTATTAACATATTCCCGTGCAGGGGACGGGACATACACTAGTGTATCATATTCTAGATTAAAGTGGTATTATATTTTTGGGTCACGTCAATTAATATAAGTTAATATAGTTGGGTAAAAAACTTATCTTTTTAGATCAAATAATCTATCCAATATAACCTTATATCTTAATTTGTTTTTTTATTATAAATAATCAATCTTATATCTTAATTACATAGAAAACTTAACTTTTTAAATCAAATAATCTATTCAATATTTCGTCAAAATTGAATATAATATATCTAATGATAAAAAAAAAACGTAGGTAGTAAATCAAAACGAAAGGAACGTAGCATATGCATAAATTCCTCATCCCATTATTATATCTAATGGGGTTTTTTTTTATCAAATCCATTATCTCTCTGTTATTGTTTAGGTTTTGTTTTTTTTTTTTTGGTGGGAAATTGTTTAGGTTTTGTGTTTGATTAGAAATGGGTTAGAAAAGAGATTATGAAATCGTGCAATCTGAGCTATCCACTTGAAAATATTCATATTATACTATATAAATGAGTTTAATAATCAAATATAATCAATATTGGGCAACAAGTCCGCTTAAAATAAAGTTTTTTTAATTAATTATTAACAATAACAATCACTCCCTCCGTTTGTAAATAATTGACTTTTTTAAGTCATGCACGATTTTTAGGAAAGTACAAATCTATAAAATCATATTTTATTTATTATTATTTAAAAAAATAATTAAATATTTATATTTTATATAGTTTTTATTATTCTAAAAAACGTCCATGACTCGAAGAAGTCATTTATTTAAAAATGGAGTGAGTAACAACCATATATTTTTATTTTATACTATATACTTAATAAAATATTTATAAAATCAATATTCTAAATAACAAGTAACAACCATATTATGTAGCATTATCATTTATGTACAAATTCAAGTATGCCTCAAAATTCGTGAGTAGGGTAAGATCGCAATAGCTCTTTGTACCGGTCTGATGCTTGCGCCAGCGGTTTCCCTGTCTTTTCTTTAAAAGTCGTAATCTTCTGTCGCAGCATCGCCGTCTTGGAAGGCGGAAAGAATTTGTTGAGGAGCGCATCTTTAATTGTAGTCCATGTTATGAGTGATCGTGGAGTCAGTCCCTCGAGCCATTGTAATGCCTTCCCTGTAAGAGACCAACAAAACGTTTTCAGTTTGACATACTCTAAATTTTCGCCATCGGCGATAGTTTCACATAGGTCAACAAACGCCATTATATGAGTAAGAGGGCATTAGTTAATTCTTCCTTTAAAGGTATGCTTTTTAATTTCAGATAAAAAGGAAGTTCGAATTTCAAAATCAAAAAGGGATAAGAATAGCTGATTCAGGCACAGTGAGTGTCGGATGCATGTAATCCTTAGCCGTGGTAGGATATCGGGCGAGCTCAGCCTGGTCTTGTCTCTTGGCTTGTTCCTCACGATCGGCGCGGGCCCTCTCCGTAGCGAGAGTAGCGACATTATCATGTAGCTCTTTCCTAAGTCTTTCGATCGGCTGAGCCTAAGTTTCGGCAACCGTCATGATGCTTTTTAGCTTTGAGTGAATATGAAGATAACGTTTGGGATCTTCTAATCCTTTGACTTATGGTGGTTGACTAGCGCGTCTCATACACCGATAAAGTAACACTCAATTAAGTAGAACGTGAAATATAGCTACCTAGGGCACAAATGATCGCTTCCTCGGCTACGGCGCCAAAATTTGATGTAGAAGGAAATCGAATTAAATAAATATAAAATATGCATTCAATCGAAACCTAGTCCACGCAAATAAATTCAATACTTCTTCCTGCTGCAGTGGAAGGTGATGTGAGCCTATTTTGCCATGTTTTATATTGACTTCTATATCGATTTCTGCATGCGTTTCATACATTTGGGCTAGAATAGTACAGAATCTATGTAGTTTATGCTTATTTGCCAAATTATGGAATCTACACCAGTTTCTGTTTAATTTTGCAGAAATCGAAGCAATTTACAGGAGTACTAAGAAAGGAGGAAAAGCTCGAAATCAACTACAGAAGTCCGAGGTCAAGGAGCAGCAGAACCAGGACAAATCGAGCTGAAAGCAAGGAAATGCCAAATTGAGCAAACAGTCGATTTCTACCCAGAAAGGTCGATATCGAGTTACCTTACTCGATATGGAGTCAAACAGTCGATTTCTACCCAGAAAATGCCAAATTGAGCAAGCTGAGGAGAGTTGGTCGATATCGACTTCATCTAGTCGATATCGAGTAACCAACATCGGGTCAACGCCCCGAAATCGGGTCAAGAAGCTGAGCAAGAAGAGATGGAAGTCGATATCGAGTTAATATACTCGATATCGAGTAAAAACCAAGTCGACGTGCATCCTGTTGGCTGATATTGAGTAGCTGAGCTGAAACTGAGGAAATGTTGGTCGATATCGAGTAAACTACTCGATATCGAGTTGGACCACAGAAGCCGAAATCGAGTAGTCCGAGTCTTGTTAAGTTTCTATCGCGAGTCCAATGGTGATATCCACAAGATCAAATTCTATCAAGATCTATCAAGATTGGAAAAGGATTTATCCATAATTAGATATAATTTCTTTTAGATTTATTTATTTATTTCCATGTTTTAATCTTTAGATAAAAGATAGATAGATATAGATTTAGATAGAGTTTTCTTTCCTAATTAGAGAGGGAATGAAGCCTATAAATAAAGCCTTAGGGGCTGATTTCTGTGGATGGAATTCAAGTTACAATTAGTTACATAGAGAGAGAGTAGAGAGAGAGCTTGTGGCGAGAGCAAGGTGGAAAGGCGAGAGCGGATTTGGCTTGTTCGGTTGTAAGCTTTCTTTAGTTTTGTTTTAATGCAAAGTTATTTCCTTTTATTATTGATGTCTTTATTCATGATGAAGAGCGAGTAGTCACCCAACTTCTAGGGTCGGGGTGAGCCCGACGGTAGCCATGTGAGATGATGCGGTAAAGGTACAAGCTTTTTATGCAATTCGTCTTCTATCCCTATGAGCATGATTCTTTTGCAAAAGTTGAAGGTGATCCTTGTTTGTGTTATTGAAGCGAAAGTGATCTTACTACAACTTGGATTAATTATGTGAAAAGGGTTAGTAACAATTAGGGTTTATGCAAAAGTCTCTATCTTCCTTTTTGTTAATAACGAAAGTTATTTGATGAAAAACATGACCTTTTATGCCTTTATGTGTTATTTTGCATGGTTATCGTTGTGGTGTTGAAACCCTGATCTTGGAAGTCTTTAGTTTATTGAGTTAATTTCGTGTTTACATTTGTTTTCGTTCAAAAAGTTGTAAATTTGTGTTTCTGTTGTTACTCGAAATCGAAAAGCTTGGTCGACATCGAGGAGGATTTGGTCGATGTCGAGTTAGTTGGTCGAGATCGACAAATCTGTGAGTTTTTGCATCTGTCTAATCGATATTGAGCACTGTTAGTCGATTTTCTTAGTCGATATCGAGTAATTGCAGTCGATATCGACCAGTTTTCTGTGCTTTGTTTTCTTTTCTGCTTTTCTCTGTTATTTCTGTCTGTCTGGTTGATTTTCTGCCTGTGAGATTTCTCCGCTACCTGCGATCCGCTGACCAGCTTCCTCGAGGATCGATCCTGACTTCCCACTGCTACATCGGGAGGAAGTCTTGTATTCATTTGCGTGGGCACGAATCTGGTTTGATCTATTTCATTATATTTTAACCTCGATTTCCTCCTACAACAAATTGGCGCCGTTGCCGGGGAAGCAATCATTCGTGCCTTAGGTAGTTAGATCTCACTTTTTCTTTAAGTTTTGATTTTGCAGTGTATGCGCCGTTTTGGTCAACATCCTGAGTTTGATGCCTTGGACGCCCCGGAACGCCTTATACACGTCCACACTAAATTGAAAAGAGCCATGGCAGCCGCAGAAACACAAGAACAGCTGATACAGAGGCTTAGGGTGAAAATAGAAGCCAACAATGCTGCTCTCGCCGCTGAGAGAGCACGCACTGAGAAGGAAACTGAGCGAAGGAGGCAAGCGGAAGCTGAGCTTGCCCAATACCCTACCACTGCAGAGGATTACATGCAACCGACTCTTGTCGTGCCTGAATCGGCCATTCTAATCCCTGAAAATAATTTTGAAATTCGCACTCCTTTCCTGATTGATATTAAAAATAATGCTTTCTGTGGAAGATTTAATGAATGCCCTCTTGAACATATTACCAATTTTTCTGACACGTGCCATACTCTTGCTGAAGGTACTACTCTGGAATATGTCAAGATGAAGGCTTTTCGATGGTCTCTGGCCGGTCCAGCATTGAAGTGGATTGAAGGTCTCCCTTTACGATCCCTCACGACATGGGCTGCAGTAAGGCGGGAATTTCTCAACAAATTCTTTCCTCCTGCCAAGAGAGGGCTCCTCCGCCAGAAGATTACAGCTTTCAAACAAAAGCCTGTGGAGCCGCTAGCAAAAGCATGGGAACGATATAAGGATATACTGCGATCCTACCCTACATATGGACAGCCACCCTATGTCGTTCAGGAGATCTTCTTCAATTATCTTGATATGGCCGCTAAGGATAGGATCAACCAGTATACTCATTATGAGTATCTGACAATGCCACCAGCTGACGCATGGGCTACCCTCGACAGGCTTACCAACTACGACAATAGGTATGGGACTCCGACAAACTATGATGAGAATGTCTATGCCAGGCCAGCTCCATCCACGCCCCTCTTGAGCCTTCTAAGGAGATTGACCCAGATGTCAAGGAGCAATACTACAGAGATCAGAATCGCAAGCTCCTCAAGCAAGTCAAGTATCTTTCTGTCAACCAGCCCTGCATCGAATGCGGCTCACAGCGGCACACCACTACTGAGTGCCCACACACAGATCAAGTCAGGATGGCAGAAACCCACGAAAAGGTAGCTTACGCCGGGCGTCCCAATCCCTATATGGGGGACCAAAGGTTTCAGCAACCACAATGGAACCAAGGTGCCCCTGGGAACCCCCCGTCATACCGAGCTCCAGGACATCTGGAAAGGGACCAGAGGAAGGATGATGTACAACTCATCCTTGACGAGATGTGCCGGAATCAAGGGACCATCAACAATCAGCTCCAGAACATCAATACAAGATTTGGAGAGCTGGATATCTGAAAGAGGAACATAGAGGCCCAAATGGGTCAATTCGCAGCACGAATTTTACGACCGACCGGGCAACTCCCTGGGCAAACAGAACCAAATCCCAAGGGGAAGACCGGACACATCGCAGCTATAAAGCTCAGGAGCGGGCGACAGATGCAAATAGCCGATCAAAACACAGAGGAGAAGGATGCCGCAGACAACTCGACATCGAGCAAGCCAGTCGACATCGACCAAAACTTACTCGACGTCGACCAAACTCTCCTCGATATCGACCAGAATGTTGTGCCCAATCCCAAATCGACTACTGTACTCGATATCTACCAACCTGTACTCGACGTCGACCAGTCTCCAGCACCTCCGCCGAAGAAAAAGCTGTCTTTCCCAACGAAATCTCTAAAGGATCCAACAGAGAAGAAATTTCAGCGCTTCATCAAGATGATTCAGAGACTCAATGTCACCATACCATTCACAGAAGCTCTGAATGAGATGCCATCCTATGTCAAATTCCTTAAGGAGATCCTAAGCAAAAAGAAGTCAATGGCTGAGATCGTAGAGGAGTGCAGCCAAATGGACATACTTGAGAAAAGGCCAGATCCAGGTAAGTTTGCTATAACCATTGGATTTGGTCAATATAAATTTAATGTATTATGTGATCTTTGAGCCAGTGTGAGTATAATGCCTCTATCAATATGGTCTAAGATTAAGATAGGTGCCCTAGAACATGTGGATGCTAAGCTTTAGATGGCAAACAACACGGTGGTCATCCTAATAGGCATGGTGGACAATGTGCCAGTGCAAGTAGGTAAGTTCTTAATCCCTGCTGATTTCTTATTTATTGATATGGCGGAGGACCCTGCTTGTCCAAATATTCTAGGAAGACCCTTCTTGGCGACGGTGGATGCCAATATAAGCGTAAGGAAGGGAGTGCTCACTTTCAACATCAGCGATGAGGTAATTGAGTATTCCTTTAATAAAACTGAAAGGCATACAGGTCCCATGAAAGAGGTAAAGTCTATATCAGCTGGTTACATTACTTGCAGGGAGCCTAAGGTAAGAAATATGACTCCTGAAGAGCTAGAAAAGAGGGATATGGAAGCCCAGGTGGAAGAGATCATGGCCATCCTGAACGAAGAAGCAGAGAATCCAATCAACATAGACCCAGGTAAGTCGATTTGGACTAACTATTTTTCGGATGCTTTGCCAGGTCTTAAGTATGGGGTCAATATCGACCAGGAGAAATCAACAGAGCTACTGAACCACTCGATATCGAGTGCACCAGGTCGATATCGACCAGTCCATACCGAGCTGAGTCCACCAGAAATCGAGCTAGCTGGAATCGACAGAGGCAACTCGATATCGACCAAGCTTGGTCGATATCGACCAACAGAAGCCGACTCGATTTCTTCCCCGGAGCAGAAGCCAGCCGATATTGAGCCAGGTAACTCGATATCGACCAACCTTGGTCGATATCGACCTCCCCAAATCGACAAATCTTCCTCGGCTTTGACTGAGATTCCACCAGAAGCACAGCAGAACTCGATATCGAGTGACCCTACTCGATATCGACCAGACCCTCAGGAGCTTCCGATATCCGATTCTGCGAAGGTAAGCCAAGGTATGGATCCTTCTTCTCCTATTACCATTAATGATCTATCTATACATGGGAGAGGTTTGCCTTGGTATGTGCGCTTATGTAGGATTTCCAATGATGAGCCTAAAGAGTATGAAGTTGGTGACAAAGTCTATGTTGCCAAATCAAAGGATCATTGGTTTCCCAACAAATTCAACAAGAAGAAGATGGGGCCCTTCACGGTGAACAAGATCCATTCAGGAGGATTGCAGCTGATGAACAAGAATGGACTCCTATTTGAATCCCAAGCTACATGGGCCCTGCAAATGCCACCTTGAGCTTCATGGAGAAAGTCGGCCTAGCGACTATAAAATCTAGAGCTTGTAAATAGACATTTATTTTTTGGGATTTTTTTGACTTTGTTGCTTTTGGTTTTTGGTTTTTGGACATTATCTCCTATTGTAGGTATATCTCTTTTACATTTTTCAGGTACAAAGAAGGATAGAGTAGCAAGCCGATTTTGAGTAACAGTAGGTCGATATCGACCTTGCACACTCGATATCGACTAGGATCACAATAGCATGGGCACTCGATTTTGACATCCTGCACACATGTCTAGTGAGTTCTCTTTCTTTACCCTTATTTTCTATACAGTGATGACACTGTAATGTTAAAGTATGGAGTGGGGGAAGGGCTTACTTTATGCATATTTTGCTTTATTTGACATAATGTGTGGATATTTAAGGTTTATCTCTTGAATTGCTTATACATGGCTACTTTGGATTTCATATTAATCTATGTGCTTATATGCATGTTTTCCAAAGTTGATAAAAATGACCCCCATTGAAATTTTTTTATTAGTGTCATGGAAGTTTTTATTGAACTCGACGATGCAAAATTGGATTCATTAGAGATATAGCATGAAATTTCCTAGTAAAGGAAAGTCACAATGAAGTGCATTATTTTATGAAAATCATGAAAGGAGGTAAAATTTGATATTGCTTTTGACATGTTGCATGATAAGAGGATGGAGGACTTTATATTTCCATATAATGCTTATATGTTTATATTCCTAGCCTTACCTATGCTTATGCATTACACAAAAGCCATATTATATGCCTTATTTTCATATTTGCTCCACATGATCCAAATATTGCCATTCTTTACCTTATTTTCCATCTGGGGATTATGTTGAGAATGATGTTATATTATGGAGATGTTATATGGTCTTTGAGCTGTTATTATCATTATTGGAGTTTGGCAAGAATGTTTGATTTATATGGAAAATTGAATGAGTGAGAAAAAATCCGATCACCTCAGGAGATAAAGGTAGATCGACCCTGCTTGCTGAGATAATAGTTCAGTGAGATGGGACACACAGGTGAGGAGTCCAAAGCACTAAGTATCCGGGGCCATTCATGACACCCATATTTGCGACTCGCGAGAAGGCAGTGCTGAGGTTAGAGAGGTAAAAGCATAATATTGAAAAAAGCATTGAGGGATGAGCGAAAGGTGAGAAATCAAAGGAAGAATGAATGTGGTATGAAAGTTTGGAAATACTCCATTTCCCCGGATCATTAACACCACATTGCCGAAAATTGCCCACCTTTTAGCCTTTTACCAATCTACTCCTTATTGAGCTTAATTAAAGTCCTCTTGATTATTAATGCTTTGTCACTTATGAATCGTTTTGCATAACCCTCCTTTTGTGAGTAGAAGTTGCTTTTTATTACACATGCATGGATTTGTGACACTAGTACCTTTTCGAGGATGGTAATTAATTGCAAGGTTATATGGCAATGAATCTAATATGTTGAGAGTTTTGATTTCTTCCCCTGAATGACAATTAAAAGTATTGCTTGAGGACAAGCAAGCTTAAGTATGGGGTGTTTGATGTGAGCCTATTTTGTCATGTTTTATATTGACTTCTATATCGATTTCTGCATGCATTTCATACATTTGGGATAGAATAGTACAGAATCTATGTAGTTTATGCTTATTTGCCAAATTATGGAATCTACACCAGTTTCTGTTTAATTTCGCAAAAATCGAAGCAATTTACAGCAGTACTGAGAAAGGAGGAAAAGCTCGAAGTCAACTACAGAAGTCCGAGGTCAAGGAGCAGCAGAACCAGGACAAATCGAGCTGAAAGCAAGGAAATCTACTCGACAACAGATAGGTCGATATCAAGTTACCTTACTCGATATGGAGTCAAACAGTCGATTTCTACCCAGAAAATGCCAGATTGAGCAAGTTGAGGAGAGTTGGTCGATATCGACTTCATCTAGTCGATATCGAGTAACCAACATCGAGTCAACGCCCCGGAATCGAGTCAAGAAGCTGAGCTAGAAGAGATGGAAGTCGATATCGAGTTAATCTACTCGATATCGAGTAAAAACCAAGTCGACATGCATCCTATTGGCCGATATTGAGTAGCTGAGCTGAAACTGAGGAAATGTTGGTCGATATCGAGTAAGCTACTCGATATCGAGTTGGACCACAGAAGCCGAAATCGAGTAGTCCGAGTCTTGTTAAGTTTCTATCCCGAGGCCAATGGTAATATCCACAAGATCAAATTCTATCGAGATCTATCAAGATTGGAGAAGGATTTATCCACAATTAGATATAATTCCTTTTAGATTTATTTATTTATTTCCATGTTTTAATCTTTATATAAAAGATAGATAGATATAGATTTAGATATAGTTTTCTTTCCTAATTAGAGAGGGAATGAAACCTATAAATAAAGCCTTAGGGGCTGATTTCTATGGATGGAATTCAAGTTACAATTAGTTACATAGAGAGAGAGTAGAGAGAGAGCTTGTGGCGAGAGCAAGGTGGAAAGGAGAGAGCGGATTTGGCTTGTTCGGTTGTAAGCTTTCTTTAGTTTTGTTTTAATGCAAAGTTATTTCCTTTTATTATTGATGTCTTTATTCATGATGAAGAGCGAGTAGTCACCCAACTTCTAGGGTCGGGGTGAGCCCGACGGTAGCCATGTGAGATGATGCAGTAAAATATTGATGTACCACAACGACAACCATGCAAGTGAAATAATAGATTGCAAAAGATAGAAACTTTATCGATAAAGGACAAGACGTTCACCAAATCCGGCAAGTATGAATATAAACCTTTCGATAAATAACCCTAATTGCATCTATCCTTTTCATAATTAGAATTTATAAACTTCCGAATAGAAACCATAATTACTACCCAAGTTTCACAACATGAGTTCCTTAATTTTCCAATTAAAGGTGAAGCACAAAGGATAGAACAAGATAAAGTACATTTCTTTCGCGACTCATCAATCCACCGGCACAGCTATCGTCGGGCTCATCCCGACCCTAGAAATAGGGCGACTACTAGGGATGTCAATGGGGCGGGGACTCCCCGTTCCCCGCGGGAAATCCCCGTGGCGTGGACGGGGACGGGGATTTTAAACGGGGATGGGGGGCAAAGTGATTCCCCGCGCGGGGACGGGGATAGTAGTCCCCACCCCGATCCGCGCCTTGCCCCGTCCCCGTTGGGGACCCCCGATGGGGAGTATGAAATCCCCGTTGTTGTTTATATTTTACCTAAGTTTAAATAATTTTTCTTTTATTTTTAAACTTTTACCTTATAATTTACATTTATAAGATATTATATGTAATATTTATGTCTATTTTTTTACATAACTTTAATAATATCTTATAGTTTTCTATTAAATGGGGAGAACCCATGAGTTTCAAATGGGGAACCCGACGGGGAAACCCACGAGGAATGCAAACGGAGAAAATTTAGCGGGGACGAGGATTCCCCGATGGGGACGGGGACCCGACGGGGATGGGGACGGGGACATTTTTTATCCCCGCTCGTGGACGGGGACGGGGGAGATTTTGACAAATAGGGACGGGGAGGGGGAGGGTACTCCCCGCCTCGAACCCGCCCCGTTGCCATCCTTAGCGACTACTCGCTCATAGTAACGGAAGACATGATTGATGAATGAAAATAACTTTGCATTAATCTAAATTCACAACCTTTACAATCCTAGCACCCTAACTTTGGTATGAACGCCAAAACCCTAAAAGCCTGGAACTCCTAAACTCTCTACTTGCTTTGGAGATTGAATCTTTGAAATTGAATGAATGAAAACTAGCACCTAGGGCTTTATTTATAGGGTTTAATCCTTGCTAATCAAGGAAAGCAATCTATCTATCTACTATCTCTATCTAAGGATAAAATTCTAGATATAAAGAAATGTATCCAACTTGGTAAAATAGATAAATTCTATAGGGTAATTAATTGTTCAACCCTTTATGATAGAAAATAGCAAAAATGGATAAAATATCTTCTCCTTCATGTGCATGTCACTCCCACTTGAATTAGGTCTCGGAATCCGGCCACGTCGGCTCGCTTATGTGGACTCAGTCGATATCGATTCATCTCGATGGTTTCGAGTGTAGCTTCCACTCGACGCTGGGTCTACTCTCATTTGGACTGGCACTTCACTCGATATCGACTATGGAGGTCGATATGGAGTCATTCGTTTCCTGGCTCCGAGTCGCTTTGTGTTGTGTCGAGTCATCTGGTCGATTTCGACTGGTTTTCACTCGATATCGACTGAGTTGAGTTGATATCAAGTCATCTTCAGCTCCAAAGTGTAGCTTCCACTCGACGCCAGGTCTGCTCTCATTTCGATTGGCACTTCACTCAATATTGACTCTAGAGGTCGATATCGAGTCATCCGTTTCCTGGCTCCGAGTCGCTTTGTGTTGTGTCGAGTCATCTGGTCGATTCCGACTGGTATTCACTCGATATCGACCGAGTTGAGTCGATATCAAGTCATCTTCAACTCCAAATGTTGTGCTCCGCTTGCTTACTCGATGTTAGGGCTCTTCACTCGATTTAGCTCCGAATTTGCATTTCTCGGTTTAGCTCCGAATTTGCTCCAAATTCTGCAATATTAAACAAAAACTTGTGTAGGCCTCTATTTCTCTCAAATAAGCATAAACTACACAAATTCACTATATTTGCAACCCATAATATTTAAAATGACAGAATAAGAAGCTAAAATAAGTATAGAAACATGGTGTAAAATATGGACATCAAATCACCCCATGCGTAAGCTTGCTTGTCCCCAAGCAATAACTTGGATGGTCATTCAGGAGAAACCTACAAAAAAACTCTCAACATAGTGAATTCATTTTCATATTACCAAAACACTCAATTTCCATCCTCGAAACTGTACTAGTGTCTTCAAATCCATGCATGTGAATAAAAAGCAACATCTCATACAAAAGAAGGTTATGAAAATGATTTTCCTTGTGACAAAGCAACAATAATCAAAAGGACATTGAGTTGATGTAGTCGACGTCGACTTCATTCCTTAGCTGGTCGATTTTTGGCTCAGCTTCTACTCAACCTTGAGTTGCTTTAGTCGACCTCGAGTGCTTCGACAGTCTTCTTCTCTTCCCCGAATTTCTCGTAAATTGTCTCGATTTCTGCAAAATTAAACAAGAACTTGTGTAGACCTCCATAGTTGACAAATAAGCATAAACTACATAACTTATGTATTATTCTAACCCAGACGTATAAAATGTAGACAGAAATCGATATAACGTGCTGAGGAATCGAAATCGAGTGATGTTGTCGGTTGTCAGGAGTCAATATCGAGTGGACGACTCGATATCGACTGCAATCCGTCAATGTTGAGTGCGTAGATTTGGTCGAAATCGGGAGACAGACTCGATATCGACTAATAGACTCCATATCGAGTCATGTCCGGTCAATATCGAGTCACGTCGTCTCTTCTGATCTGATCGAAACCTTCAGGAGTCGATATCGAGTGGTGGACTCGATATCGACCAGGTTCACTTGATATTTGCCACTCGATTCCTAATATTGCTCATCTTGTGTACCTTCAGCGTCTTGCATCTATTAAGGAGCCAAGAAACTTGCACGAAATAAAAGAGACACACAAAAAATATAAAGAAAATGGAAATAAAAAATAGTGGTTTGCCTCCCGTAAGCGCTAGGGTTTAAGTCGCTAGCTTGACCTACTTTCCTTTTAAACCTTTAGTTCAATGCCAGGCTGGCGCGAATCTGTTCCTTGGGGTCTTCCTTATCATAGTATTTCTTGACCCTGTGCCCATTCACTTTGAAGGCAGTGCCATTGTTGGCAAGTAACTCCACTGCTCCATGAGGGAAGATATGTTGAACTATGATGGGTCCGCTCCATCGTGTCCTTAGTTTCCCTAGAAACAAGCGAAGTCTAGAATTGTATAATACTACTTTGTCACCTACCTCATATGTCTTGGGCACTAGCTTCCTATCATGCCATCTTTTTGTGCGCTCCTTGTAGATTTTGGCACTCTCATATGTCTTTAGGCGCAACTCCTCAAGTTCCTACAAGTCAATGAAACGTTTCTTACCTCCCTCGTCGAGATCCATGTTGAGCTCCTTAAAAGCCCATATCGCCTTGTGATCCAATTCGACGGGCAAATAACATGACTTGCCATGAACGCAATAGTAAGGAGTTGTCTGGCGAGAGAGTTTCTCGACCAAATAAATTTACAGTCAAGATCCCGCTATAGGATAGTGGAGTCAGGTTCGTCCTTAGGAGAGAAGTCAGTGGTTATAGGTTTAGTTGGTTTTGGGGTTCGGGGATAGCGGGAAAAGGTGGCGGGGGTTGTTGTCGACGTCGGCTAAGAGTTGGTCGATGTCGAGGGATGGAGGAGGAAGTGGTGGTCGATGTCGGATAGAACCTATGCAGAAATTAAAATAAAAAAATAAAATAATAATGGTGCAAACTTCTAAGGTTAGCGATCACCACAACAATAAATATATGTGTAAATTATAAATCACATAAAGATGCATGCTTTATATCAAATAACTTTCGTTATTAATCTTGTGGAGGGAAACTAGTTAAGTAAATAAATATGAAATATAAGAACTAAACTAACTTCCTATCGAAGCAAATAAAATACAAGAATCTCTCCCGTTGTGGTGGTAGGGTATTCAGGATCGTATCCACGAGGAAGCATGTCAGCGCTCGCCTAATCAGTTCCAAATTCACCCTCGAAATCGACCAAAAGCTAACTCGACGTCGACCAGAAGTAGTCGATGTCGAATTAAGCTGTCGATTCCATATGCAGACAGCACAACAGAAGACAAAAGCAGAGTCGACGTCGAGTAAAAGTACTCGATGATGACCAACAGTGTACTCGATGCCGACTAGAAGTAGTCAATGTCGAGTTCGTCAGTGCAGAAAAATTATAACTTTTGCAATAAAATAAAATTAGAAACAAACACAGATTGGTAGGATTCGAATTCAATATGACAAAAGCTTCTAAGATCAGGGTATCAACACCACAACAATAACCATGCAAGAATTATGCCAAAGATATAAAAGATTATGCCTTTTCATCAAATAACTTTCATCAACTTCTTTTCCAAAAATATTGCCAGAAGTGTGATCATGCCTCCAAAAGGGGTAACAAGAGGATGGTTCTCACTGCGCTGGTCACGAACCCTCTCACACATCCTCGAAAACAAGAGTACCCAGTATAGTACTATAGTAGACTCAGGAGTCAGACAATATATAAGATCAATCACACCGGGATCAATAACAGTAGTGCTCTCAGAATGATAGAAAGTAGAGCCCAAAATCCGCAGACACAGATGAAGAGCGGGATGAGTAATCATGTCATTAGGCCTGAAGTTCTTGAAGGTTTCAGGAATCCCTGTCAGATTCCTCCAAATCTCTGCTGAATCAAGAACACGCATGACATTCTGCCACTTCCTAGAATACCTCTTCGAGACACCAAAAGCAACTCCAATCGCAACATATGAGGAATTACAAGCTCTTCCTCTTAATCGAAATCGAACATCCTTGGACGAGATTACATCCAAAGTAGTAAGGAACTCCTTGATCAAGCAAGGGTAGGTAGGAGCCCTCCATGTTCCATTAGAGCGATCACCGAATCAAACAAGCCCAACCTTCTCAATGTGGTTTCGTCAAAGAACATGGTTGACCTGTAGGTGCGCTTCCCAAGTGCATTCCAGCATAGCACATCAGTATCATCGAAGTAAGTCGGCACCTCTTTCTTGATAGAATTACTCATGACTGAGAAAAGAGCAAGGCGAACATAGTAGATCTCTACAAAGCACCGAAAAACGAGCTCACTACAGGGACAGCGGGCGCCGTGTACACCGAACCTTGAATCCGAGTGAAAACATTGGATAACCGACGTCCACACCCTCCAAACTTGAAACTTTGACGAACAACTTAGTTTCAACCGCTTCTCAAGTGATAGATAAGGGAATGGTATGGGAAAGATTGATTTTTGTGGATGTAGGGTAATGATGGAAGGTGTTTTGATGGACAGAATCAATTGAAACACAAGGCTTTAGGTTTTTGGAATGGATTCAAGTAGGCTTTTGGGTTTTGTAGATTCCTTTGGAGAAAGCTTGGCTGATTCAGCATAAGGAGTGAAAATATGTGGTGAGTTGGAAAGGGAGTATCTATCAAAATGAAAAATATAAAATATTAGAACTAGACAGATAGAAAATAAAAAAGATAGAAAATCTAAATCCTATAACTAAGAAATATGGAAACTAACCTAGTTAAAACAATCTAATCGTATGATAGATAGAAGATAGATAGAAGATAAATAAACTAAACTAAGATAGAAAATAAATTTAACCTAAGATAGATAGAAATAATCTAAACCTAAAACAAAATAAAAAGAAATAATCTAATCCTAATAAACATAAGATAAAAGCAACCTAAACGAAACTAAACAAAAATAAAAAGATCGAAACACTTCCCTTCCAAATTTACAACAAATCCGGACTCGTCAAAGGAACAGGGGTGGCGGATGTCGTGTCCACAAAACATGACTCCGTACTCAAATCAAGCAAAACTCAACTCCAATTAAGGTTTAAACTTACCATCACTTCCGAAATTCGGCGACACCTACTTTATTCAATTGAAAAACTAATTGCAAAATTGAAATAATATTACCTAAACTACCTTGGGTTGCCTCCCAAGAAGCGCATTTGTTTCACGTCTTTGGCTCAACGTGATGCATTTCTCGATTAAGTTATTCCACCAAGATCCTCCACACTTGTCTTTTTCATGACAAGAGGGGGAACTTTAGGAATTCCTCTAACATATCCACCAATTGCATCCATCGATTCCTTTTTGAAATGAATTACTCCTAGAGGTTGCCCTGGATCTCCGTAATTTTCAGGCAATCTTTTCTCACAATGAGCAAAGGCGTCATAAAGAATTTGTTCATCTTCCCACTTACGATCAGATCTTAAGGCATGAGGAAAGGGTGGTGCAGGTCTTGAAACCTCAGAAGACCACTGTTTGGAAGATTTCTTCGGGGATTCAACAACGTCAGAAATCGGTTCCGTCACTAGAGGAGGCGGCAAACACCGTGGTGAGGGGTGGCGGGCGCCGTGTTCGCATTGTGTCTCCAATTCCGTCTCGTCCTCTTTTCCCATATCAATTTCTTCCCTAGGCCTCTCTTCAACATTCCTAGTGGGCACATTTACTTGTTTACCTCCTCTAAGGATCATGACATTAACATTCTCCTTCGGATTCACTACCACCTGCGATGGTAACTTCCCCGAATCTTTCCCTTTCAATTCTCCAATATCCTTATCCATTTGACTCATCATTTTTTCTTGAACACTCACCTTATCCAGCAATAACCTCAATGTCTCATCTCTGTCATCTTGTTGAGTGTTTCTCGAACGGTTCTCAAATTGCCCTCTCTGAAAAGGAACTTGTAGCTGATGGCCTCTGCCATTGAATCCACTTTGATAGTTCGCATTGTAGCCCTGATTGAAATTGTTACCAAAGTTGCGGCGAGGTCCATAATCCATAACATTCACATCAGCGGTGTCCTCCTGAATCAAGGTACACTTATGATTCGGATGAGTTGGATCTCCACAAACACCAGAAGGTCTAGGCTGATGAGATTGATTCATTTGCATATCCATCTTGTTCACTATCTCTGTAAGCCTATTTATGTCGTCCTTGTGACCATCTCTATAACTATTCAACTTATGAATTCCTATAACTCCTTGGTGTCTCCCATATTGTTGCGACGCATTAGCCAACCCTTCAAAAATCTGCATTGCTTCCTGAGGTGTTTTATCCAAAATATCTCCTCCACTAGTAACATTGATGAAACTTCTATGGGTGTCAAGCAAGCCTTCATAAAGATATAGCACTAGATCATCCTCGGGTATACCATGTTGCGGACAACTACCCTTAAGCTTCTTGAACCGCTCGGCATACTCATAAAGACTCTACGTAGGTGATTGCTCAATACTGGATAGCTTCTTCTTAAGTTTGTTGAGGCGAGTCACAGACACTGTTCTAAAAATCGCGCCTAGGCCCCCAGGCGCTAGGCGACCCCCCTCCACCTAGAGGTAAATGGCTGCCTAGGCACGCCTAGGTGTCCGCATTGGTCGCCTGGTCACCGCCTAGGCGCTAGGCGGTCCCTCGCCGCCTAGGATCCATCTAGCGCTTTTTAGAACACTGGTCGCAGGAAAGTGCTTTTCCAGGAAAGCTTTCTTCAATTGCACCCAAGTAGTAATGCTTTTTGGGGGTAGGTAATAAAGTCAATCACTTGCAGAATCTTTCAAGGTAAAAGGAAACACTCTCAACATCAACTGGTCATCGGTAACGCCTTGGGTTCTAAGTCTATCACATACACTCACAAAGGTAGCAAGGTGCTTGTTTGGTTCCTCCCTGGGCAATCCATAAAATTAGGGTAAAATAGAAGACAAATTCGACTTATACTCGAATCTTAAACCCAAAGGGAGATCATGAAGACTAATTGCAAGTGGTTGAGCACTGAAATTGGGTTCCTTTAGGTTTCTCAGGGTCTTTCTTGGCGGATCAACAACTTTGTCTACCATCATCTTGTTTGTATCAAACTTGAGCCTCCTTTTCAACCTAAGAGATCTTTCAATCTCATAATCAAAAGACAAAGGCAATGAATTAGAAGATCTAGTTTGAACCATACAAGGACACAAAAGACTTGAAGTAAAGAGCAATTGAAAGAGATAAAGAAAAGCAAACTCCTTTCTTCTCCCCGGTAACGGCGCCAAGAATTTGATGCGGGACGAACGTCGTTGGCACTTTCTCCCTTTATCAAATAGTAATAATATCCAAACTCAAACACAAAACTAAAAGATTAGGCAATCAATTACTTGATAAACCAAACAACTATAAGTATAGCGATGAAGTCCAGTGTCGAACCCACAGGGAGAAGCGATTTTCTATTCAATAACTCTAAGTAAGAATTGTTATGACAAAGCAATAATTTGTAGCAAGTAACCAAGATGTAAAAGTAACCAGATTTATGATTGAAAAGTAGATTGATATCAAAGTAGAAAAAAAAATTCACCTGTAATTCTCTGACAGTGGTTGGAATTCATGGTCCTAGGATTGATCTATCATTACTCGTAAACATAGGTCTACTTGACTAAAGTTGAGAGATCTGCAAGGATACAATCACCTTATTCAGTATCATTAAAGAATAGGATTAAGGACTCAAGTAATCAGACCAATTGGCACATTTATTAGACGCAATTAAGACAAATAGGCGCAAACCGAACTCAACCCTAATCGAATATCCACGACATAGATCAATTGAAATCATCCACTACAAAGACAAAGAAACATCACTATCTCAATACCTTTGTTTTCTATCAAGAAAACAACAACGAATTCATAGCTAAGATGAAATTCGTAACATGGTGATCAATCATAGAAAGGAACACAAATATAATCAATAAGCACAAGATGATAACTATGAATATGAATAACTAAATAGAATCAAATCCTCACAATCCAAACAACCATGTCATCGAATCACAGGCGAAACTATGAGTTTAGCAACTCATAGGCCAATTATCTCTCTCTCTAATGGTGTTCATAATCTCACACACTATCATGTCCTACTGCAAATAAACTAAAATAAACCTAATATAGACTCTCAAAGAGTCGGCCAAACCCTAGTGGAAATAGGAATAAAATATTAGGAAATAATGTTTTCGGATCCAAAATCGCAAACGCTGGAAACCGGCCCACGGCGGGCGCCGTGCAAATGGTGGCGGGCGCCGCCTATGCGGTAACGGATTTCCCTCGATTGACTTCAATAATCTCCAATATTGTGCTTCCTTGCTCCTCTCTAGCTTCCTCCTTAGCCTTCATATGCTCCAAAACATCTCTCTTAAGCTCTTACAAAGTCCCTTCAAGGTTGGAATGTAATTCTGCAGAATAAACACTAAAAATGCGTAGATTCCAAACTCAAATACTTCACAAGCAATATACAAAACTAGACTCAAACATAAGTAAAACCACTACCTAATTGCAATAAGAAATACGTATAATGCCTATATGAAATATGCATTATCAGTCCTTTGTCATCTCTATCACAAGAAATTTTACAAGGACAAAGAATTTACCAACCTTGACAAGGACATCATCAACTATACCTATAGGGATTACCACGGTGTTGTTTTCCATGTATAATTTGGCATCCACAGGCTCTAGTGCGCCAATCGTCACCTTGGACCAAATAGATAGGGGCATGATGCTTACACTTGCCCCCAAATCACATAATGCCTTGAAGCAGTTTTGTCCAAGTCCAACGGTGATAGCAAACTTCCCAAGGTCTGGTCTCTTCTCAGGGAAATCCATTTTCTTGCATTCGTTGGCAATCTCCATCATAGATCGCTTGTTGTTGAGGATCTCCTTGAGGAACTTGACGTAGGCATGCATCTCATGAAGAGCTTCTATAAAAGGAATTGTAACATTTAATCCTTGAAGTAATTTCTCAAAACGTCTAAACTTACCTTTTGTAGGGTCCTTCAGCGCATTGGAAGGGAATGAGAGCGTCTTTTTTGGTTTTGGAACCAAAACAGCTTTCGGCGACGATGCAGAGGAGTCAACATCGACTGGGGGCAACTCGATATCGGCTAGTGGCGACTCGATATCGACTGGTGGAATCGAGTGTACTGGTCCAGTCGGTGGAGCAGGAGACTCGGTATCGAGTGCATCTCAATCGATATCGACTGGAACTGAGTCGATTTCGGGTGGAAATCCAGCGTCGTCGTCTCGTTCTCCGATCTCTGGTTCATGTAGTTTGTGACCTCTCCTTAGTTGTACGACGGCGATATGTCCGTTCTGACCCTTGGGATTTGGATCTGTGTGCCCAGGGAGCTTTCCGGACTGTCGTGGAATTTGTGACGCTGGTTGACCCATTTGGGTCTCCATGTTCCACTTCCAGATGTCCATTTCTCCAAATCTTGTGGTGAGGTTGTGGAGTTGAGATTGCTTGGCGTTGTTGGCTTGCTTGTTTTCCGCTTGGTTCCTCCTTAACTCATCAAGGACGAGCTGAAGATCATCCTTTCGTTGGTCTCTTTCCGGGTCTTCTAGAGCTCGATAAGGTAGGAGGTTCATAGGGGTACCTTGGTTCCATTGTGGTTGATAGAACCGTTGGTCACCCATATAGCGATTTGGAGCCCATGTATGATGTTTCTTCGTGAGTCTCCGTCAGTAGGACTTGCTCCACATATGGGCACTTAGGAGTGGTGTGCCACTACGATCCACATTCAATACAAGGTTGGTTAACAGAAAGGAGCTTTACCTATTTCAGGAGCCTACAGTTTTGATCCTTGTAGAATTGTTCTTTTACGTCCGGATCGATCTCTCTAGAGGGCTCATACAAGGGCATGAATGGGGCTGGCCTCGCCTATGTTCTGTCGGAAGCCACATGAGTCCCATATATGTTGTCGAAGTTGGTCAACCTTTCTATAGTTGCCCAAGCCTCCGTCGGTGTTTGCTCGATGTATTGATAGTTGGTGTATGAGTTGATCCGCTCCTTGCTGGGTAAATCATGAGCGTTGTAGAAAATCTCCTAAATTATGTAGGGTGGTTGCCCATGAGTACGGCAAGATCACAATAGCTCTTTGAACCAGTCCCATGCTTGTGCCAGCGACTCCCTAGGCTTTTGTTTAAAAGTCGTGATCTTCTGTCGCAGCATCGCCGTCTTGAAAGGCGGCCGGAAAGAATTTATTGAGGAACGCATCTTTAACCGTCGTCCATGTTGTGAGTGATCGTGGAGTCAGTCCCTAGAGCCATAATAATATACGGAACTAGACTCAAAACATAGCAAAATAACTCGAATGCTTCACAAGAAATATACGGAAATAGACTCAAAACATAGCAAAATAACTACCTAATAACAATAAGAAATACATATAATGCCTGTATGAAATATGCATTATCAAATCCATCCACACTTAACTCTTGCTTGTCCTCAAGCAACCATAAAGCAAAACATCATCTACGCATCCCACAGGAAATCTTTCATAATTTTACTCATCAAAAGCAACATCATAAATAGTGCGAATATAATCAAACATATAAACGTCATCACATGTATATATGGGATCAAGTTGCTTGCATGCTCAAAAATCAACCTTACCAAGGATAAAATGTGTATCTCTCACTCTAATGTGTTTAGGCTTTAAGCACACACTCACCTTAATTCCATATACAAGCATCAACTCAAATATTGACATTTATATCACAAAATCTCCACCGGATACGTCAACGCAAAAATAAGGACATCAAGAGGACTTTCGCTCAATGGAGACCTTCATAGAAGATTCCACTCGGCAGGGTTGTAATGGGGCTTGGTGGAAACATAAGGGCAAGGAATTGTATTTGGTCATGTGGTGCAATAAATTCAGAGAAAATAAGATTCCAAAACTCCCAACATAACACAACCCAACTCAATAACATCAAGCTCACAAATGCACAACATCTCTCAATATCATCAAAAACTCCAAAATATCATCTCTCATCTCATCTAATCTCATCTCATCGTCTCACATATCATGCAATCTCAACACCCAACCAATAAGACTCATAACAAACATACATCCAATTCTTCCTCATTATGCAAAAATAAAATAAATGGCTCTTATTCTCTTTTTTTTTTCTTTTTTTTTCTGGATTTCTTTTTTTCTTTTTTTTTCTTTTCTTGAGCCAAAATACATGAAATTCAAATGCATAAAAATGAGGGACTAAATAAGCACATAACATTACATCTTCTCAAAACCATAAACCATAACATCACACTTTAGCTTCATTCTCCTCAATCTCCAAAATAGATTTCGTAACACACTCAAAATCTCAATTCCCCCGGAATAAGGGTAAGACTCATCATAGGCTAGGAGTAATAATTTTGTGGAGCTATCAATAAAAAGGCTAAAGGCTCAAATTGACTTCAATGCAAGATATAACATAAGGTAGACATGGATAAATATGTGGTTAAAAAGTTGTCACTATCATTTGAACTTATTAAGCAATGAACATGTATATAATCGGCCTTGAAAATAGATAAGCATGGCCATACTCAATGATAAATGCATAGGAAGAGTAAATCACACAAGAAAAGCAAAAGTAATAAAGATGTATCCCTTATAAGGCCAAAAATATCTCACTGGGATAAATTTTTGTTGAACTTCAAGCATACTCCAAAACTTAGATCATACATGCTCAATTACATATGCTTAATAATACTTCACTAAAAACCAATTTTCGGGATAAGATCAAATCATTCTAGAATTCCATGGAATTTATAAGATCATGCCAGTATAAAGTCAAAATAGGACAAACTCAAATTAAGATGGAAATCTTTGATAACACAATATGCAAAACAACAAAACAAGACTCACTTTTTTATCTTTTTTTTTGACATTTTTCCAATTTTTTTCATTTTTGACATTTTCTATAACATAAAAGAAATAACATAAAGGAAATAACAAAAAAAAAAAGAAATAACTTAAATTCAAACATGAACTAACCTAACTAATTCACTTCATTCTCTCCCCCCCCCCCCCCCCCACTTACATGTTGCATTGTCCTTAATGCAGAAAAACACAAAAATGAACAATGAAAAATATAAAAATAAAGGGTTTGAAGGAAGCAAATGACTAACCAATTACTGTGAAGGCGAGGTCTGGGGTCCAGACCGCTAATTGATCAAACCCATCATCAAGAGACAAGTCTCATGTAGTTGATCGATTTTCCCAACCAGAATCGCATGAGACTTTGTAAGCTTCATCAACTCGTCTGCCTGCTGCTTCTCAAATTCAGTCAATTTCTTTTCCAAGTAGGAAACACACAAGTCATCTCGGACTGTAGACGGTGTCATCTTGATCTGCATATCTTCAACATCGCTCGCAGGGGTCATAAGATCACCAGGCTTCCACAAATGAGTGTCAACAGGAACATGGCTTCGGCGGAAGTCTACTAATTTCAGCCTCATAGGTAAAATAGTAGGCAGATACTGATGATGAGACTGCTGGGGTCCAGATAACCACCGAAATCTCTCAACAACATATGGAAACTACAGCTTTTCTAGCATATGTGCAGACACAAGAGCATCAATGTCCCACGTATAAGAATGACTCACATGCTGTAGTGAACTAACATCAACACCATCAAATATTTCCAAAAGTGTGATCATACCTCCGAAAGGGGTGACAAGAGAATAATTCTCGTTGCGCTGGCCACGAACCCTCTCACACATCCTCAAAAATAAGAGTGCCCAGTCTGTTACTATAGTAGACTCAGGAGTCAGGCAATATATGAAATCAATAACACCAGGATCAATGATAGTAGAGCTCTCAGAATCATAGAAAGTAGAGCCCAAAATCCGCAGACAGAGACGAAGAGCGGGATGAGTAATCATATCATCAAGTCTGAAGTCCTTAAAGTTCTCAAGCATCCTTGTCAGACTCCTCCAAATCTCTGCTGAATCAAGAACACACATGGCATTATTCCACTTCCTAGAGCATCTCTTCATAACACCGAAAGCAACTCCCATCGCAGCATATGAAGAATTACAGGCTCTTCCTTGTAATCGAAATCGAACATCCTTGGGAGATATTAACACCAAAGTAGTAAGGAACTCCTTAACCAAGCAAGGGTATGTAGGAGCCCTTCTGCCAATAAAATCATGTAGCCTTCCATGTGCCATCAAAGCGATCAACGAATCAAACAGGCCCAACCGTGTCAATGTGATTTCATCAAAGAACATCGTGGACGTGTAGGTGCGCTTTCCAAGTGCATTCCAGCATAGCACATTAGTATTATCAAAATAAGTTGGCACGTCTTTCTTGATAAAAGTAGACGACATAATGCAATCTTAAGGAAAAACCGAAGAAAAACCACGAAAAACGACCAAAAGACGGGCTCGCTGTAGCGATGGCGGGTGCCTTGTAAGGGGCAGTGGGCGCCATGTACGCAAAACCACGAATCCGAGTGAAAACATTGGAAAACCAACATCCACTCCTCCAAACTTGAAACTTTCACGAAAAACTTGGTTTCAAAGGGTTCTTTGGTGATAGGTAGGGAAATGGAATGGAAAAATTGAATTTTGTGGATGTAGGGTAATGGTGGAAAGTGTTTTGGTGGATAGAATCGATTGAAATGCATGGCTTTAGGTATTCGGAATGGATTCCAGTAGGCTTTTGGGTTTTTTTGTAGATTCCTTGAGCAAGCTTGAATGATTCACAATAGAGATTAGTAATATATGGTGAGTTGGAAGGAATATCTATCAAAAAAAAAAATTAGGAAAATATTAGAACTAGATATAATAGAAATAGAAAAGATAGAACCACTAGTCCTAGGAAATAAGGAAACTAACCCTAAAAGAAAAATCTAATCCTTAGATAGATAGAAAATAGATAAAAGATAAAATGCTAACCTAAGATAGGTAGAAAATAATCTAACCTAAAATAGATAGAAAATAATCTAATTCTAAAAAGATAAAAGAGAAATAAATCTAATCCTAACAAGATATAAAAATAAACTAATCTAAAACGAAAAATAATCAAAAATAAGAAAGATAGAAACTTCCCTTCCAAGTTTACCAAAATTCGGACTCGTCAGGCAGGCAGGGGGCGGCGGTCTCCGTGTCCACATAATGGGACTCCGTTCTTCCAAATCAATCAAACTCAATCCGACACAAGTTGAAACTTAACGTAACTTCCGAAATCCAGCGACACGATTGATCCTACTTTATTGAATTGAAAGCTAATTGCAAAAATAGAAATACTACCTAACTACCTTGGGTTGCCTCCCAAGAAGCGCCTTTGTTTCACGTCTTTGGATCGACGTGATGCATTTCTTGATCAAGTTATTCCACCAAGATCCTCCACACTTGTCCTTTTCAAGACAAGAGGTGGAACTTTAGGAACTTCTCCAACATATCCTTCAGTTGCATCGATTGATTCCTTCTTGAAATGAGTTACTCCTGGAGGTTGTCCTGGAATTGAAAAAACCTCGACATTGTTAGAAATCAATTTCTCACAGGGAATAGCAATAGAATCATTTGAATTAGACACATTGTCATTTGACTTAAATAAAATCTCAATTTTCCTCTCAATGTCATCTTTCCTTAATCCAATATCATCTTTGTTAGAAAACTCAGGATTCATAGATTCGGTTTCAACAGAAGCATCTAACAAACCATTTGATTCATTCCTATGATTACTTTCATTAGAGTCAAGAACATCTACAGAATCATTGGCAGAAGAAACAATATGTTCAAATATAGAAAACTCAATCTTTCTACCATTAAACTCCATAGTTAGTGAACCTTCAAAACAATCAATCTTAGTCTTATCCGTTCGCAAGAATGGCCTTCCCAAGATAATCGGGGTTTCAGGCGTACCTTGTTCCATGTCTAGAATGAAGAAATCAGCTGGAAATATCAAGTCATTTACCTTAACCATAACATCTTCAACAACTCATCTATGCTTAATACTAGAACGATCAACGAGTTATATAGTAACACCAGTTTCAAACAATTAATTGAGACCTAAAAACATGTACAAGTTATAACACATAACATTGATTGAAGCACCTACGTCTAACATAGCTTTGGTGAAGCTAGCATTACCTATTGTACATGGGATAGTAAACATACCTGGGTCTCTGCACTTTTCAAGCAATCGTTTCTGAAGCAAAGCAGAAACATTCTCATTTAAACTTACCTTTTCTTTCCTTCGCATCCTTTGCTTGCGCTTCATCATGCATAGCTCTTTCAAGAATTTCACATAGCGAGGCACGGTTTTAATCAAATTGAAAAGTGCAATATTTACCTCACAATGAGCAAAGGTGTCATAAAGAATCTGTTCATCTTCCCAGTTACGATCAGATCTTAAGGCATGAGGAAAGGGTGGTGCAGGGTCTGAAACCTCAGATTACCACTTTTTAGAAGATTTCTTCGGGGATTGAACAACGTCAGAAATCGGATCCGTCACTAGAGAAGGCGGTGGGCGCCGTCTATTCAGTGTGTCTCCAATTCCGTCTCTTCCTCCTTATTTCCCAAATCAACTTCTTCTTTAGGCCTCTCTTCAACATTCCTAGTGGGCACATTCACTTGTTTACCTCCTCTAAGGATCATGGCGCTAACATTCTCCTTCGGATTCACTACCACCTGCGATGGTAACTTTCCAGAATCTTTCGCTTTCAATTCACCAATCTCCTTAGCCATCTGACTCAACAACTTTTCTTGAATACTCATTTTGTCCAATAGCAACCTCAATGTCTCATCTCTATCTTCTTGTTGAGTGTTTCTAGGACGATTCTCAAATTGTCCTCTCTGAAAATGAACTTGTTGCTGCTAGTATCTTCCGTTGAATCCACTTTGGTAGTTTGAATTGTAGCCCTGATTGTAATTGTTACCAAAGTTGCGGCAAGTTCCATAATCCATAGCATTCACTTCAGCGGTGTCCTCTTGAATCAATGGACACTTATCATTCGGATGAGTTGGATCTCCACAAACACCACAAGGTCTAGGTTGATGGGGTTGATTCATTTTCATAACCATCTTGTTCACGATCTCCATAAGCCTATCGATATCATCCTTGTGTCCATCTCTCAAACTATCCAACTTATGAACTCCTCTAACTCCTTGGTGTCTCCCATATTATTGCTATGCGTTAGCCAACCCTTCAAAAATCTATATTGCTTCCTGAGGTGTTTTATCCAAAATATCTCCTGTGCTAGTAGCATTGATGAAACTCCTATAGGTGTCAAGCAATCCTTCACAAAGATACATCATTAGATCATCCTCGGGTATACCATGTTGCGGAGAACTACCCTTAAGCTTCTTGAACCCCTCAATATACTCATAAAGACTCTCCGTAGGTGATTGCTCAATACCGGGCAACTACTTCTTAAGTTTGTTGAGGCGAGTCGCAGGAAAGTACTTTTGCAGGAAAGCTTTCTTCAATTGTACCCAAGTAGTAATGCTTTCTGGGGGTAGGTAATAAAGCCAATCACTTGCAGAATCCGTCAAAGTAAAGGGGAACACTCTCAACATCAATTGGTCATCGTTCAGGCCTTGGGGTCTCAGCCTATCACACACGCTCACAAAGGTAGCAAGGTGCTTGTTTGGTTCCTCCCCATGCAATCCATGAAAGTAAGGCAAAATAGAAGACCAATTCGACTTAGACTCAAATCTTGAACCCTCAGGAAGACTAGCTAATTGCAACACCGTCTTCTGCCATCTCCTCGTGTGTCTCAAACTCAAGCTTCCTCTTCAACCTAAGAGATCTTTCAACCTCAGGATCAAAAGACAAAGGCAATGAATTAGAAGATCTAGTTTGAACCATACAAGGACACAAAAGACTCAAAGTAAAGAGTAATTGAAAGAGATAAAGAAAAGAAAACTCCTTTCTTCTCCCCGACAATGGCGCCAAGAATTTGGTGCGGGACGAACGTCGTTGGCACTTTTTCCATTTGCCAAATAGTAATAATATCCAAACTTAAACACAAAACCAATAGATTAGGCAATCAATCACTTAATAAACCAAATAACTACTAGTATAGCCATGAAGTCCGGTGTCAAACCCATAGGGAGAAGCGATTTCCTATTCAATAACTCTAAGCAAAGACTCTTATAGCAAAGCAATGATTTGTAACAAGTAGCAAAGATGTAAAAGTAACCAGATTTATGATCGCAAAGTAAATTGATATCAAAGTAGAAAGAACATTTCACCTGCAATTCTCTAACAATGGTTGGAACTCATGGTCATCGGGTTGATTTATTAATTATTCATATTCCTAGGTCTACTTGACTAAAGTTGAGAGATCCGCAGAGATTCACTCATCTTATTTAATATCACTAAAGAATAGCATTAAGGACTCAAGTAATCAAGACCAATTGGCACGGTGACTCAACTCAATTAAGACTAATCAAATCTACACAACGTAGATCAATTGAAATCATCTACTACAAAGACAAAGAGACATCACTATCATCAATAACTTTGTTTGCTATCGAGAAAACAACAACGAATTCATAGATAAGATGCAATTCCTAACATGTTGATCAGGCATAGAAAGGAACACAAATATAATTAAGCACAAGATGATAACTAAGAACATGAATAATCAACTAGAATCAAATCCTCACAATCCAAACAACCATGTCTTCGAATCACATGCGAAACTATGAGTTTAGCAACTCATAGGCCAATTCTCTCTAATTGTGTTCATAGTCTCACAATAATTCTCTCTCTAACAACGACCAACCTCTTATGAAAATAACTGAAAAACAACTAATAAAGCTTCTCCAAAGTTGGCAAAACCCTAGTAGGAAATATAATAGAATAATATAAAATAATGTCTTCAAATCCAAAACCGTGTATCCGTAAAACTGGGCAACGGAGGGCGCCGTGCAAAAGGCGGCGGGCGCCATGCAAAGGGTGGCGGGCGCCGTCTATGCAGTGTCTGTCGTTCCTCAATTGTCATCAATAGATTCCAATGTCGTGCCTCCTTGGTCCTCTTTAGCTCCTCCTTAGCCTCCATATGCTCCAAAACATGCTTCTTAAGCTCTTCCCAAAGTCCATCCAAGGTCGGAATGTAATTCTGCAGAATAAACACTAAAAATGCATAGATTCCAAACTCGAATACTTCACAAGCAATATACGGAACTAGACTCAAAACATAACAAAACAACTACCTAATAGCAATAAGAAATACCTATAATGCCTATATGAAATATGCATTATCAAGCTCCTTCCTAAGTCTTTCGATCAGCTGAGCCTGAGTTTCGGCAACTGTCATGATGCTTTTTAACTTTGAGTGAATATGAAGATAACGTTCGGGCTCTTCAAATCCTTCGAATTCTAGTGGTTGACCAGCGCGTCACATACACCTATAAAGTAACACCGAAGTAGAATGTGAAATATAGCTACCTAGGGCGCGAATGATCACTTCCCTGGCAACGGCGCCAAAATTTGATGTAGGAGGAAATCGAATTAAATAAATATAAAATATAAATTCAATCGAAACCTAGTCCATGCAAATAAATTCAAGACTTTCTCCCGTTGTAGTGGAAGGGTCAAGATCAATCCACGAGAAAGCGTGTCACCGTATCCCAAATAGCTCGTATTCACGTTCGATTTCGACTTTAAAAACATGATCATAAACACTGTAATCAAAGGAAAATCATATGATAAGGGAAGCACAAACACTATAGGGGCTAATGAGAAGCCAAAATAAATGTGGTTACAGTTCTCCTCTAATACATGAATGGGTAAGAGGGTCATAGACACAGTAATCAAAATAAAAACAGTGTCATAACCACTTTCATGCCACCACTATAAAAACAAGGTCATAGACACTGTAATCAAAAGAAAAAAACCTATAGACGTTGTAACCAAAATAAAAACAGCTTTATAGACACTGTCACCACTATGAAAAAAGGATCATAGACACTGTAATCAAAGGAAAACACTAGAAAAAGGGAAGCACAAAGACTATAGGGGCTAATGAGAAGCCGATATTCATGTGGTGACAGTTCTCCTCTAGTATGAATGGGTAAGATGTACATAGACGTTGTAACCACTGTTAAAATAGGGTCATATACACTGTAACCAAAGGAAATGTGGTGACAGTTCTCCTTTAATATATGAATGGGAAAGAGGGTCATAGACACTGTAATCAAAATAAAAACAGGGTTATAGACACTTTAACCAAAATGAAAACAGTGACACAAATGTTATCACAAAAAAAAGGTCATAGACACTGTAACTAAAATAAAAATAGGGTCATAGACATTGTCACCAATATAAAACAGGGTCATAGACACTGTAACCAAAGGGAAAAAATTTGGTGACAACTTCGTTTTTTTACAGGGTCACTTTCACCACGCTTATTAGGGGTGAAACATGTGTCGTGACATACAAAAATTTTGGTGACAACTTCGTTTTTAGAGTTTTTTTTAACGGGGTCACTGTCACCACCCTTATCGCTACCACCACCCTTATAAGTGGTCACTTCAAATCTATGCCTTTTCATATTTGCACAAAATTTCATCTCAAAATCCGCCAATTTCTATCAACATATGGTAGGTCGTTACTTGTCAGACATAAATAAAACATTAAGAATGTAAGCTATGGAAGACCTCTTGGTGACAGCAAAATCAAGTGCAGTTTCATTGCAAAGCAAATATAAATTAATCAATAAGCGTTTACAAGTAATCCACATCTCAAATGGATAGCCCCAACATCTCAAATGGAAGGTTTCAATCACAGAATATCATCAATAGCATAAGCGAGTGCTTCAAGCCTTCAATTCAAACTGATTCAAAGTTCTATTGTTGAAATCTAGATCGATCGTTCGAACAGATCTAACTATGGCTCCTCTCTGTCTTCCGCCGCCGGCATTGACTCGCTGCAAATGATAGAGCAGATCAAAACCCTAGCTCTCAATCACTCGCCTCATTCAAATGATTCTGATGATGGCGCGCCGCTACCAATGATTCATGCCTCCCTATATCCAAGTAGGGTTCTGAAATTCGACTCGCTGGAAATGATTGAAGCTTCCGTTGCGAAAATGGTGAATTGCAGGTTGGAAAGAGATCGAGGAAGCAAAGATCGATGAGTGGAAGAACATCAATAGGGCATCAAAAGCGGAGGCTGCCATATCGAAAGTGAAACCGTTGTGCCTCTGTACCGTCTGTGCACAGAGAGCGGTGTAAAATTAGAACACAACTAGGAGTTAAGATCTCACGCACCCCATGGACAGTGGAATAGAAGGAAGGAGATAAGGTTATTAAATTAGAACAGGATACTCTTGGTATTATGAAAATTTTTTGGACAAATGCTATGAAAGGGAAAAGGGTGGGACAATTTGTAGCCTTTGGGCCAAATTTCTTCTTTATTCTTTACCCATTATGTGTAAAATAGAAGCCAAAGAGTCATTATGTGTACTGTAATTATAAAAAGTACGGTGTAAACATATAAAAAGTATTGTACTAATAAAAGCAATTATTCTACTCAATGTTGCTAACAAAGTACAAGCAATTATTGATGATTTAAGGCAAATCAAGTACGCACTAGTTAGCAACATTGAGTATTGAACTAAGGGTATATAATTTAGGTACTCCGTAGTTTGTTGTGCTCCTTAACATTTGCGAGGAAGGCTAAAACGACATATTTTGGTAAACGTAAACGGAGGGAGTATAAATATTTCAAAACTATATATATATAAATATAATATACTTTTATTATAAATTTTATCGTTTGTTACACGTCATGTCTTAGTAATATAATTATATTCAAAAACTCCAAATTAATAGCTTATATTGAAATGTTTAAAAATAATAAAATAAAGCATATATGTTTAATTTATATTTTTATTCTAATTACACATTGTTTATGTTTTTATTCTAGTTATATAATGATAATATCGATAATTTCCTTAAAAAAATAGGATTGAATTTTACAAACAAATTTTTTTATAATAATTTTCCGTCCTCTTAACTAATAATTTTAGGACCCATCATTTTTTTTAATACAAGGCATAGTGATGTTATTCGAACCAAATGAGCCGAGTATTGTTTGTTCATATTCAATTCATTTAGGATATGAACGAGGTCGAGTCGAGCCTAAATTTTGACTCGATTTTAAAAATGTGTTCACACTCGACTCGTTTAGGAAAAAAACGAACTCAAACCAAACATTTTTCAAGCTTTAAGCAGTTCTACTTGCTCATTATACAAGGAAATTTTAGGAATTTCATGAAATTCGAGCAATTCGAGATTAATTCGAACGAGTCGAGTTTTAGACCGAGCTTAAAAATATGTGTTTATACTCGGCTCGTTTGTAAAATGAATGAGCGTGAGCCGAATTTTTATCGAGCAAGTACGTGTCGAATTCGAACTATTCGTGTTCACATAACACCCTACAAAACGAGGATTAGGATCCATCACTGTTTGCACGTATAAACAAACCAAAATGTCTTTTATTTTTGTTTTTTTAATGAATGGATGGAGATCGATCGAGTGGCTTTTAAGATAGGGATGTGACTATGTCTATGGGAGGGAGGACTCTTTGTTATCTTTTGCCATCCAATATGGCAATATATGGCCCGCCCACGTGCATGCCAGTTCGTCCATGATCCATCCAATTGGAATGTTTGGTACGTATAACATTGAGAAAGATAAACGGAAACAACATAAATTATTGGTAGTTCATTGTTATAAATTTTAACTAGTATGATTTCTGCGCCATGACGCGTTTTATTAAAACTAAAACATAATATATAAAAATATTAATAACTGTTAAGATAAAAATCATAAAAAAAATATAATTATCTCAGGAATTTTTTTTTTAAATCTTATGTAGAGTATAATACATAAATATAGATATTTAAATTACTTAGTAATAATAATATCAATATCATTATAACATTGTTTAATTGTGATGTGTCATAATCCATAATTATTCAATGTTTTGAATTAAGCCCAATGGTTAGGAAATAAATTTGATTAAACCCAATAGTTATATTAGATTAAATTCAATGTTTTGAATTAAGGCCAATAGTTAGTAAAATTAAAGAAAAAAGAGAATTAAAGGAAAATGAATAAAAAAGGAGAATTAAAGAAAATAAAAAAAATGAAAATAATAATAATGATTAGTTAAGACTCCTAAAATGTCTCTAAGAATGACACATCATCCTAAACTCTTCTAAATTAAGAGTTTATATAGATTGTTAGTAAAATTAAAGAAAAAAGAGAATTAAAGGAAAATGAATAAATAGGAGAAATAAAGAAAATAAAAAAAATGAAAATAATAATAATGATTAGTTAAGACTCCTAAAATGTCTTTAAGAATGACACATCATCCTAAACTCTTCTAAATTAAGAGTTTATATAGATGATTAGTTAAGACTCCTAAAATGTCTCTAAGAATGACACATCATTCTAAACTCTTCTAAATTAAGAGTTTATATAGATATATAGATAGTTAGTAAAATTAAAGAAAAAAGAGAATTAAAGGAAAATGAATAAAAAAGGAGAATTAAAGAAAATAAAAAAATTGAAAAATAATAATAATGATTAGTTAAGACTCCTAAAACGTCTCTAAGAATGACACATCATCCTAAACTCTTCTAAATTAAGAGTTTATATAGATATAGATATAGATGGTTAGTAAATAAATTTGATTAAACCCAATAGTTATATTAGATTAAATTCAATGTTTTGAATTAAGCCCAATAGTTAGTAAAATTAAAGAAAAAAGAGAATTAAAGGAAAATGAATAAAAAAGGAGAATTAAAGAAAATTAAAAAAAAATGAAAATAATAATAATGATTAGTTAAGACTCCTAAAATGTCTCTAAGAATGACACATCATCCTAAACTCTTCTAAATTAAGAGTTTATATAGATATAGATAGTAAAATTAAAGAAAAAAGAGAATTAAAGGAAAATGAATAAAAAAGGAGAATTAAAAAAAATAAAAATAATGAAAATAATAATAATGATTAGTTAAGACTCTTAAAATGTCTCCAAGAATGACACATCATCCTAAACTCTTCTAAATTAAGAGTTTATATAGATATATAGATATATAGATAGTTAGTAAAATTAAAGAAAAAAGAGAATTAAAGGAAAATGAATAAAAAAGGAGAATTAATCAAAATAAAAAAAAAATGAAAATAATAATAATGATTAGTTAAGACTCCTAAAATGTCTCTAAGAATGACACATCATCCTAAACTCTTCTAAATTAAGAGTTTATATAGATATAAATAGTTAGTAAAATTAAAGAAAAAAAATTAAAGGAAAATGAATAAAAAGGAGAATTAAAGAAAATAAAAAAAATGAAAATAATAATAACGATTAGTTAAGACTCCTAAAATGTCTCTAAGAATGACACATCATTTTAAACTCTTCTAAATTAAGAGTATATAGGTTAAGATTATTGCTCCAATCATCTAATTTTTTTTATATAAAATTTATTTCGTTTCCATTCTTTCAATCACTCAGAGATATCATTAACAATTATCTATATATATACTCTTCTTTCATTGAGACCCGTAAAACTTCTCTATAATATATTTGGTTTATGAAATAAATTTATATATATTTTATCCTTAAAAATTACACCTTTTATAAATTAAATTTTTTTATTCATATTATCCTATTGGGAAATAAAATTACACATGGGAAATAAAAAATAGTTGTTCATAAAATAAATAGTAGTGATTCATAAAATTATTTAAGAATATTCATAACTAATGAATATTTTTTTCATGAAATAAATAGTAGTGGTTCATGAAATAATTTAGAGGGATTGTTAGTAAATGACCTTTGCCCCGGAAAACTTTGCTAGCCTAACCCACTATCCATAACAATTGCAAAGGTTAACCCCCCCTCCCCCCCAAAAAAAAATTGCAAAGTTTCCGGTTAAAAAAAACCGGGACAGATGAGAGAGAAAGTAAAGGAGGAGAGAGAGAGGAAGCGGGGTGGAGAGAGAGGCAGAGGGGAAGTTATTGTGGAGAGAGAAAGTGAAAGCGGGAGAAGTTAATGTGGATAGACAGAGAGGAAGAGTGAGAGAGGAAGCAGTTTAATTTCAAAACTGTCGAGTCCAACTGCCTCTCACGGCTTACAAAAGAGGAAGAGAGAGAGAGAGAGGGCAACAGTTGTGCATGCAAACCTGAGGAAAACCAGAAGAGAAGGAAGAAGAAGAGGAAGAAGACGACAAGGCGAGAGAGGAAAAGAAGAAGCCAACCCGAGGAAGAAGACGACAAAGCAGGAGAGGAGACAAAGAGGCCGATTTTGAAGTAATTAAACCCTCACAATGCCGATTAAATACGTTTTGCTTGGATTCATAAGGGAGGAACCGATTTGAAGAACCTAAACTGGTTTTGATTGTGTGAAAATGGGAAGAAGGGGTCGAATGGGTTGACAGTGCGCAATATCGCTCTGTCATGTCGGATGTAACCGGCGTCAAGTTAAAAACAAAGGGTGGAAAGTTTGGGTACTGGGGTTTGCGCGTATGGGAGAGAAGGGAATTTTTGGGAATGGGGAAATTGGGCAGGGTGAGTGTAGATACGTTCAGTTTAGGGAGGGGAATTTGGCGAAATGGGGTGTATGACTGTAGATACGTTAAGGTTTGGGGGAAATTGGATGAAATGCGGTGCATTAGGGTTAGGTAAAATGTTAGAAAGGGTGAAACATTTATGTGGAATCGACATTATCTGGAATAGGGTGACTTGTGTGCAATTGGAGATGTACATATTGAATAAGTATACTGTCATGTATTCACAAGTATGTGTCATGTGTACATGTGTTCGTGTCATGTTACATTTGATATTGATATGAAGGGAACCGTGGGTTGGGGGAGACGAATTGATTTGTAGAATACTGAATTTTGGTCTCCCATTATGCAGGATATCTGGTGAATATTAAAAATGTCGCAGCAAAGTGTAAAGAAGATTGTAGACCGTAGAGCTCAAACCTCCGGCGTGGTAAGATGGCTTTCGTTCGAGTAATGTAAGTTGTGATTGTTGTGCTGAAGTGTGGCTGACATGTTGAAGTATGTGCAGGCTGTGTATGCCGTCGAGGAAGACAGACACTTCAAAGCAAAAATTAAACAACACCCCCGGATGCAGCTCCTGGTAAACATTGACAACCGGTTGAGCGAGTCCCATTGGAAGCGCTTGACAGACAGCCCGTTGGGGGGCGTTTCAAGACAGGGCACAAGGGTCAGTTCTCGGGACAGCTTGTACACTACGTTCTCCAACGACAATTGAAGACGAAGAAGGAGAATGAAACGTGGTACAAGATCCATGATGCGGTCGTCAAGTTCTCAATAGCTGAGTTCGCCCTGGTCACCAGTCCCAACTATGGCTATGGCAAAGAGCCCGAGGATGATGCGGCGTTCGAGAAAGCATTGTTTGATTTCTTTAGAGTTTCAAAGTTGAAGATGTCTGAGTTCGAGGTGCAGTTCCGTGTAGCAATGGCATCTGAGAAATCGTCAACCAGAAAGTTCAAATTTGTCCTGCTGATGCTGGTCGAGGGAGTATTGTTCGGGAAGGAACCCAAAAACTACATTCACGGGTGGGTGGTCGACCTTGTCGGTGACATTGACAGGTTCCTGGCGTTTCCAGGTTCGTACACAGATCTCACTGGACGCCGTATACACGTTGACTAGGCGTCCAATATTTATTGACTGGACAGGGAGTGAATATTTACTGGACAACATTTGTTTGCAGCTATGGGTGTACGAAGCCCTCCCTCCAATGGCCGACCAATTCGCGAACGTCATAGATGAGAAGCTGTACCCCAGGTGTCTGCGATACGAGTTTAGAGACCAAAACCTCGAGTATGCCTCAATCGAAACCCGACTGCAGGAGGCGAAGGAGCTCGGGCACTTCAATGAGCATGCAGCCGTGAGGCCGGTTCTACTCCCCGATGAAGTGGAGGGAGCTACCCGTTTCTATCGCGATGCTCAAAACACTCACGACAAGCGGGACAACTTCTTCGAAGACATTGTCCGGGAGTTCGTATCAGCAAATGTCAAACCCCCACCAACGAAAAAACCAAAGGGAGGACGTGGGTCAACGCAAGAATCAGGGGAGGACACGCAGACACAAGCTACCCTATTAGAGATCGAGTCATGGTTAGTGGCAAAGATGGACGACATGGTGAGGAGTATAACCGCGGAGGTAGCCTTGAAGATGGCCAAGCTTGAGGAGGCGATTGAAAACATGAAGAGGGAACTGAGGTGGAAGGGGACTAGACAGTCGGAGGAGCAAGAGGAAGTTCTAGGAAATGAGGTAAGGTTCTCCTGGTATCAGATCAGACTCGTCATGTCATTTAATGTTACTGTCATGTTGTTCATATTGGATGTCATGTGCATATTAGTACATGTCATGCCAATTCCAGTATATTTCAATTTACTCAGAGGTCATGTGCTTAGGTTCAGGGATCAGTGAAGGACAAGGATAAGGGCAAGAAGGACGAGGAGAAGGACAAGGACAAGGGCAAGGACAAGGGCAAGGAGGAGACACAGCCCACGAAGGAGGACAAGGTCAAGGCCAAGGCCAAGGCCATTGAGGTTTGCCCATGAGATTGTCATGTTAAGATATAACTGATGTCATGTCAATTGTTTTTTACTGACATGTTAAACGCACCATGGGCTGAAAGTTGCAGGAGGAGTCGGTGGCACCCGGTGCCTCCGAGGTTGAGGCTGAGTCTGAGGTGCTCCTCCTACGGCCGAGAAAAAGCACCTATCAACATCCTGATACGTTGTCCCAGGCGGACGAAACTCGGCCAGTGAAGAAGCCGCGTGTGGGCAAGAAGCCAGTGGATGCCGCCGAGCTAGGCATGGCGACGAGGGCAGATGTTGATGCGTTCGCTGCGTGGATGAAGGACGGAAGTGACCCCGTCCGGTCGGTCGAAGGAACCCTACTGGAGAAGCAGTTCTTTGGGACACTTCAATCACCGACCACCTGGGTATCATCCGAGGTTAATTACGTTCCCACATCGTGGTTTGATGCATCACTTTCTTCCTGATATGGTCTTCCATATAAATGTTTTTTCCTTGCGTCCAGCATATTGAGCAAGCTTGCGCCCTTCTGCGGAAGGATATCAACGCAGGTGACAAGTACGAAGGGGTCGCCGTTGTTGATTTCATCTGGGGGTATCTGCTGCAGAAGCAACTGGCGGATGCAAAGGGGAACCTTGACGTGGTGAAGGGGGATGACAAGGTGACCCAATACTTCGACGACAAGTTACCGCAGATATTTTCGACGGGTTGGGCCGATGTCGACCGGTTGTTGGCACCTTGGAATCTGAAGAACGAGCACTGGGTGGCCCTTGACATCAACTTCACGGAGTGAACATTGGACGTCTACGATCCCGACATAAGCCACGTCGCTGAGCGCCATATGTCCGGCCTCTTGAAGCCGGTGACCCACCTTCTCCCCATTTTGATGAACGCCCACCCCGAACTTTGAGTCAAATGGGTCGGCAAAGTCCCGAAACCCTTGGCGTACAAAAGGGTGAAGGGGATTCCCCAAAACAAACAATCGTAAATCATTATTGCCACTTCATTTATAAAAATTTGTCATGGGTTGGGTGATCATATTTCGTTATTGTGATGTAGGGGCGACTGTGGTCCATACGCCATCCGTTACCTGCAGCTCCTCGCGACCAGCGACACCAAGTTCCGTGGCCTGGACGATCAATTCATTGCGGCGTACCGCCAATCCCTTTGTGTTTCCATCTTTCACGGACGTCTTACAACCCCATCCGATCCTTAAAAAACTCCCCCATTGATTTTATATACATTGTTGGTTTGTGTTGACTTGTTCGTTGGTTTAGACCGCATATTGGCTGGTATGCCGGCAGTTGTTGCTTCATTTGAAACTGATGTTTGTTGGTTTTAGACATTTGGATCTGCAGTTATTGGTGGTTTGTGGTATTCGTTGGTTTTTAATTATGACATGTCAATTGCACTAAATGTCATGTTAATACGAGGATAATGTCATGGCAAAAGCGGATACTGTCATGTCAAAAGTGGGGAATGTCATGTGACATTCTGTTCACATAACAGAACAAACTAGAACTGGAACAAACTAGAACAAAACCCCCATACAAAGTTGCAGAAAGGCAACATACTTCATTGTGAAAGGTGTCTAACCAAAATGGGGTAACTATGTACTTAATTGTGAAAGGCGCCGCAACTGGAAGTTCCTATGCCCCCGCTAGGTGCGGCGGCGCTTCTGCAATTTCCCAGCCACACCAGTCCACTCTGTTGGTTCAAGTTTCACAGTCATCGGAAACGCTTCGGTCTTCCATTTTCTGCGTTGGCATGCTTCCTCTACTTCCCTTACCGCTTGCTCCACCTCGTGATCCCACGGGCTGACTACATCCTCGACATCACTGCTCGCAGAAATTACCTGTTTCCCACGGGCATAAGCGACTGCGTTGTCCAACTCAACACTTGGTTTTAACTGGACACGTGGATATTCTAACTGGACGATTGAGGATTCTAACTGGACACTCTTCGTTTCGAATTGGACACCTCTTCCTTCTCGATCGACATCTTGTACTACCAAAACTTCCAAGGGTGGGCCACAACACCATTGCCAACATGATCCGCTCTCTCCTCTTCCACACATCTATTCCCCTTCCCTATTGGCCTCACGCCTTATCCACCACATGCTATCTCCTAAACATTCTCCCATCTACTACCCTACACCATTGCTCCCCAACTCAGGCACTTTATTGCACCTTGCCTAGGTATGATCACCTTCGTACCTTTGGGTGCTTGTGCTTTCCAAATCAGTCCTCCACCGCCCCTCACAAGCTTCACCCGCGCTCCACTCCTTGTGTCTTCCTTGGCTATCCGTCTGATCATCGCGGTTACCTTTGCCTCGATATCAAGACTCAAAAGCTCATTTTGTCCCGTCATGTCACATTTGATGAGTCTCGCTTCCCCTTTTCTTCTCCTCCCCTCCCATCTGTTACACCTCATGTGTCTCCGTCTAAGTCAGAGTCTTCTTTCCCTCACTTTCTTCTTCCCCAGAGCTCTCCCGGTGCTCCTGCCTCTCCCCCTACACCACCACCACCACCTCCTGCCTCCATACCAGACACCCGCAGCATCTCTGGTGTCTTCCGACCTCGTCAAATCGTCTCCATGAACAGCACACATCAACCCACCGCCCCTTTTGCTACATCCTCTCGCCTTGCCCCCCCCCCCCCCCCCCCGCCAGACCCGATGTCGCGGCCGCAACATGATGCTGCGGCCGCCGCACATCAATTCCCCTCCCCATCTCCCCACCCACGACACTGGCCGCGGCCGCAGCATCATGTTGCAGCCGCCGCACATCAACAAGTCGCGGGCAACATGCCGTGGCCGCAACCCACCCGCCGCATCCTCTCCTGTCGTCCTCACCGAGTCCCCCTCCCCTCCTGTCTCAAACCCGACCTCCCTTTCCCCCATCCCCACCTCCCACAAAACAGCCCTCCTCGACCCGAATTGGTAGGCCGCTATGCTCGACGAATACAGGGCCCTTACAAGGAATGGTACTTGGGTTCTGGTTCCTCGCCCTCGTGAGGCGAACGTCATTCGCTGCATGTGACTCTTCCGCTACAAGTTTCGCTCTGATGGGACGTTGGAGCGCTACAAAGCCCGTCTTGTGGTCAACAGTCGATCTCAGTAGGCAGGTATTGATTGTGATGAGACATTCAGCCCTGTGGTCAAGCCTGCCACTATCCGACTGGTGTTGAGCTTAGCTTTGTCGCGACATTGGGCTATTCATCAGCTGGATGTCACGAACGCCTTTCTGCATGGCCATCTGAATGAGACAGTATACATGTTTCAGCCGCCGGGGTTTGCTGATGCTAATCGTCCCAAGCACGTGTGTCTCCTGAAGCACTCTCTGTATGGTCTGAAACAGGCTCCACGAGCCTGGTTCCAACGCTTTGCCTCTCATCTGCTACGCTTGGGCTTCATTGGCAGCCGCTCAGATACGTCTCTGTTTATCTATCGCAGAGGCTCAGACATGGCCTTTCTGTTGCTATATGTCGACGACATCATCCTCACCGCCTCTTCTGATGCTCTTCGGACGTCTATTATTTCACAGTTGAGTGCCGAGTTCGCCATGTCAGATATGGGTCCGTTGTCTTACTTCTTGGGAGTCGCTGTTCAGCGTCATGCGTCTGGGCTGTTTCTCTCTCAGAGTAAGTATGCTGTTGAGATTGTTGCTCGGGCCAAGATGAGCAACTGTAAGCCAGTAGTCACCCCTGACAGCCGCTCAGATACGTCTTTGTTTATCTATCGTAGAGGCTCAGACATGGCCTTTCTGTTGCTATATGTCGACGACATCATCCTCACCGCCTCTTCTGATGCTCTTCGGACGTCTATTATTTTGCAGTTGAGTGCCGAGTTTGCCATGTCAGATCTGGGTCTGTTGTCTTACTTATTGGGAGTCACTGTTCAGCGTCATGCGTCTGGGCTGTTTCTCTCTCAGAGTAAGTATGCTGTTGAGATTGTTGCTCGAGCCAAGATGAGTAATTGCAAGCCAGTAGTCACCCCTGTGGATACATCCAACAAGCTCAGTGCTCATTCTGGTCCTCTGTTTGATGATTCGACGTTGTACAGGAGCCTCACCGGTGCATTGCAGTATCTTACGTTCACCGGGTCGGATATCAGTTACGCCGTTCAGTAGATCTGCCTGTTCATGTATGCGCCCAGGAAACCCCACTTTCAAGCCTTGAAGCGGATCATCCGGTACATCAGCGGCACCCTCGAGCTAAGCACCACAATCACTCCTTCCTCTAGGCATGACCTCGTTGCTTATACTGATGCGGATTGGGGTGGTTGCCCTGACACACGTCACTCCACATCTGGATACTGTGTCTTCCTCAACGACACCCTTGTGTCGTTGTCCGCAAAGCGACAGTCTGTGGTGTCTCGCTCTAGCGCCGAGGTAGAGTACAGAGGTGTTGCCAACGTTGTCTCCGAGTGCTCTTGGCTCCGCAATCTCCTTTTTGAGCTCAGATGCCCTCTTCAGAAGGCCACCCTGGTCTACACCAACAACGTCTCCGCCGTCTATCTGGCTAGCAACCCAGTCCAGCATTACCCTCCACTTTCGACTGCGGGGGTTTGATAGATTACATGGACTGTGGGTCAAAAGGCCCAAATCCATTGTAACTTATATATATGTTTAATCCATTAATGAAACCCTCAAGAAGGACTTTACACTCAATCTCAAGATCTTACACTAAGAACAATTACCAATTAAATTTGCAACCTGCCTATCGTTGGCACTTGATTATAATTTATTATGTGAATCGGAATGTGTGTGGTTGCTTTGACGAGAATTGTGTACATGCATGTTTTAAACCTATTGCTCCTAAAGCTATACCTAGTAGGTACCCACCCTCCATGCTTAACAGCCAAGAGAATAAATACATAAACCCTAACAATCAGGAAGATCCATCTTCGACCAAACAACCAAAAGTGTAACCCAAGATATGAGCCTAAGCTCTACCAAGTACCAATGGTAAAGAAGAACTAGCGAGGCTAGGGCCCCATATGAGACAAACAAGAAAACAAGAAACTCAACATATCATAAATAGTGGCGAACTAATACCTATCCCAAAAATCGTGCACAACTCACTCATTGACAATAGCAAAAAATCTCCCAAAAAATATCCCAACAAAACTCCTAACAGAAGACGAGGGCTATTTTGGGAAATTTTAGACTGAACCCCCAACAAAACTCTTGAATCTTGCCCCATGAAGCTTTGAAATCCATGGGAAAAAAAAAATCCTCCAAAGCCCCTGCAACTAGACCTGTCAAACGGGTCATTCGGGTCGGGTTCGGGTCGGGTCACTTCGGGTTTCGGGTAAAACGGGTCTCGGGTAAAACGGGTTCCGGGTTTTTCGGGTTGACTCGAACTCGGGTTTGACCGGGTTTCGGGTCGGGTTCGGGTCGATTTCGGGTTTGTCAATTTTTTCTTTTTTAAATTAAAAAAAATCATTATTTGATAATTTTGTGATAAATTTTAATTATATATAAAAAAAATTAATTATATATAATTATAAATCAACCGGGTCAATCGGGTCACCGGGTCAATCGGGTAAATCTGGTCAAAATTACCGGGTCAATCGGGTCACCGGGTCGAAACCCAGATTACCCGAAAAATTTCGGGTTTTTCGGGTTCGGGTCGGAAAAAAAATTCGGGTCAAAATTTTCGGGTTCGGGTCGGAAATTTTTCGGGTTGGTTGTTAAGATATGTGATACAAAGTAGCACTTACCTCCTAAGCCCACGTTCTCAATTAGTAACTGCTATATATCTTTGTGTGTATAAATATGTACTGCCAGGCTTTGGAACTGTAATGAAAAAAAACAAGAATTCAGTTTACATTTTAGCATGGTATCAGAGCCTACAAGGCCAACGCCACCCACTCAGCATCTTCACCCTTCCTAGACTTGCCTACTCTGCATTTTTTTTTCAATGGCGCAGCCACCGCCGTTGCCTTCCTCCTCCCTCCCTCTCCCTAATTTTGCAGCCCTTAATACTATTAAACTCACTACTACAAATTTCCCCATATGGAAGAAACAAATCTCTTCCTATCTCAAAGCTAACCACCTCTTTACCTATGTTGATGGTTCGACGTCCGCCCCTGCGGATGCGACCTCCCCTGCATTCACCGAGTGGTTCTCCAAAGATAATCTTGTATCTGCCATTCTCAATTCTTCTCTTACTGAACCTATTATGGGTCAGGTTATCGACTGCGCCACGGCTCTTGATATATGGGATCGTCTTCATTCACTCTTTGCTGCACACTCAACTGCTCACATTGTCCAAACTCGCCTACAATTGGCTTCTCTCAAGAAAGGGTCGGATTCCGTCACCGACTATTTCAACAAGGCCAAAGGTTTAGTCTCCTCCATCAAAGCTGCCGGCCAGATCCTTGGTGATGATGAGTTTCTGGCTTATATTCTTGCTGGCCTTGGCTCCGACTACGACTCCGTCGTCACTTCTTTATCTACACAACCTACTTCGACTTTTTTTTTTAAAATCCCAAAAAACCCTCCATAATCTCTTGCCACACGCGTCTTTAGATCCCATAGAATGGTAAAATATCTCCACGTGAAGTTGGTTAAATTTTAACCACTCAATTCTAAATAAGTGGTTTAGATTTAAATTAATTTAACTATTTATTTATTTATTTTGTAGTGTCGATAAATTTATACAGTAATCCTATCAACTCTGCGGAGTTAGATCCTTACCCGCCAAACACAATCTTCATACTACTCAAAGCCCAGACAGAAAAGCCCAACGAGCCCTGACTTATCTTTATGCACTTCCCCAGGTTGGGATGGGCCGGGTCGGGTCAAACCACTGTATAAAGCGGTACAAAACGTAGGATTGTGCTCCAAGCCAACTCGCTCTCGCCAGTTTCCTTCCTCTTCGATTCTCATTCTCGCCAGCGCCGGAGTTGAAGATTTAAGGTATCCGTTTCTTTCCTCAGGATTCTTCGATTTCTTTCAATTCGTTGTTTGAGGAACTTCGTTGCCAAGCCCGATCGATTATCGATATTCTTTTGTTCTTTTTCTCATCAAATCGAATCGTTCTCCGCCTTTAAAATTCTAATTTCAGGTATAAGATCCATGGAGGAATTCGAATGTTTGTTGTACTATTCCAATTGGGAACTTCAGAACCGCCATTGTCTTTTGTTAGACTAAAAACCAGGCGTTAAATTTGCAGTCTTTATTTCTATTGCCGCAGATTCGTGATTTGGGATTCTTGATTTGGGATTGGGGATATAATGAAGATCAATTCGAAAGGCAGTAGGAGTATAAGGATAGGTTTCAGACATTGGAAATTGAGGTTAGGGTTTTGAGGTGTTTAGATTGTGCATTTGTATGGTGAGGACTAGTCTCACGGATCCAAGGTTTTTGTGTTTCGATGGGGCTGCTTTTGCTGTCTTCAGTATGTCTAGGTTATGCTGGTAGGTGTTGGCAGGTGTTGGTGCTTCGATGAAGTGCTGTGGTCTTACCTTTTGGATTGGAGAAAGTTATCTTCATTCCAGGAACAAGCTTTATGTTTTCTGGATAGGATATGGTTTTTAATTTGCATATAGTCATCAACTGATCAAAGCATGAGCTTTTGTTGCTAGACAATTAGCTTAAACAGCTCGTCATGGATTATGTTTTGCCAGCCATGGATTCATGGTTCGTGGAAACTCAATGGATCTACCGGCTTAAGAACCTCTAAATTATGCAATTTTTTTGTATCATTGCAACAGTGGAAGTGGGTTTAGTTAGGTTTTATTGTTCTATTGATGGAGTGAGACCATTAGAATCTTAGGTACAGTCAACATGGATTGAATGAAAGTTTAGCTAACTATAATAGGGGCTAAAGTACTTCATTCAATTTTTCAATATTATAGTTTTATTTGTCTGTTTGTTCTCTCTTTTATGTTGCATTGTTGGCGCCTGCTATGAAACTTTCCCCCTTTTTTGATTGGTTGCAAAAGCTAGACGCAAGTTTAAGAAACTTGCTTCATGTTATTGTATCTTACTACAACTTTGATACACTATTATTCTTATGACACTGGAATTTTGCAAAATAAGGACTTCATTTTGCTTAAAGAAGCCTTTTACCATTTGTGAAACAATGAAACAAAATGGACAGATACCTTAAAGGTTGTTTGTTTTGTTGGATAATATTTATCCTTTTAGTTGTTCGTTGGAAAAAATGTAATTAATCTTTACATTTTATTGCTTTTGCTCGTTGTTTGTTCGGAATTGTTTTTGTATAATCTTCTCCTTTTGGTTAAACAATTGTAGGTAAGAATAGAGATAGATTAGCTGATAAAGGCACTACAAAATATAGAAATGTCAGCCTCAGCAATGATGCTAGACCCCAAGCCAGTGCCAGAGGCACCAGCTACTGTACCAGCTACAATGTCTGGCCCAATGTTGTTTTCTGAACATGCATCAAATGATGATGACCTCTATGGATGCATGAAATCTATAGAGAGGCAATTGGAATTTGTTGAAATACAAGAAGAATATGTGAAGGATGAACAGAAGAACCTAAAGAGAGAGTTGCTCCGAGCCCAAGAAGAGGTGAAGCGCATACAGTCAGTGCCTTTAGTTATTGGCCAATTCATGGAGATGATTGATCAGAACAATGGTATAGTGGGTTCCACCACTGGCTCCAATTATTATGTCAGAATTCTGAGCACAATCAACCGCGAACTGTTAAAGCCTTCTGCCTCTGTGGCTTTGCACCGCCATTCTAATGCTTTGGTAGATGTCTTGCCTCCAGAGGCTGACTCTAGTATCTCCCTTCTGAGCCAAACTGAGAGGCCTGATGTTACATATAATGTGAGTTCTTGCTTGTTATAATCTGTTGCCTTTTGGTGGTGTCTATATCCCTTTGTGCTCTCTCTTTCCCTTTCCGTTTCATTTTTTTTTATTAATTTCTGAGCTTTGAATTTGTCCATTGGCATTCATTTACTTGTATTGAATAACTGCTATATTTTTTTGTCAATGGTTTTGAAAATGGTCAATTTTTTTTATTAAAAAGATTATGATGCTTTTTATTTACCATTTGCCACAATCTGCTTATTGCTTGATGTCAATGAAATTTGTAAGTTCATCCGAATTAGAAAATAAAAGTGGCATTAGAAAAACCTAGAGCCAAACAACTTAAGCAGTAAGCATATCTTAGAAAATATTATTCCTTTACTGATTAAAATAATTAACTGCAATTTGCTAGATGTTTTTTTTTACGGATAGAAAGATGGTGTAATAATTTAGATGGATTTAATCCCCATTTTATTTGGCAGCATTCTATATTGTGCGGGTGAAATGAATGAAGTTTTGTTCAAAATGTTGGTGTTATGGATTGGTATAGGTATAAGTTTGATAATGGTGGATAAATTGTTCTCAAAGAGTGTCACGAAATTCATAGAACTGATATTTAGTATAGAATTATCAAATTTGAAAACATGGGTTTGACTCGTTTGAGTATGTCTATAATTTGGAGTAGGGAGTTAGAGCCAAGAATTTGTAGGAAAAAAAATTATGAAAATCCAAGATTGTGCTCCTAAAACACTGTCAAAATTGTTATCCCAAGTATTGCAATCTTCTTTTCCGTAGTAGTCATGGAATGTAGTGTTGTCATTGTAGTACTCTGGGAGTATGCAGTGCAGTGTTTGGATGCTCTGCTGTCATAATGACACAGGTTATTTTTGTGCGGTGTATTATCACGATCTTATAGCTAGGAGTAGGACTTACTCTGCCACTTCCTCACTTGATCAAATTTGTGATCCTTGTATGCATACTTAGGTGCATTCATTAGATCTTGCATTCATTAGATCTTTCTCTCCCTTCAACCTTTGTTGCTTATGTAAGGAAAAAACTGACAGATCTTTTTATCCGGTTAGGATATTGGAGGGGCAGATATCCAAAAGCAGGAAATTCGTGAAGCTGTAGAATTGCCTCTGACTCATCATGATCTCTACACACAAATTGGTATTGATCCACCACGAGGTGTGTTACTTTATGGTCCTCCTGGCACTGGGAAAACCATGCTTGCAAAGGCTGTAGCCCATCACACAACTGCTTCCTTTATCAGAGTTGTTGGATCTGAGTTTGTTCAAAAGTACTTAGGCGAGGTATGGCTTGAAGATTGGCACTACAACTTTGTTATGCTTCCTATTATGCATATAGTTTTCTTTTGTAACAGTTGGGAAATCATATTGGTGAATGGTTCTGTAAGGTCTGGTGATCAATATTTGTGTATTTGGTTACGTTTCCCCTGACTCCTTCATACTGCCTTTTTGGTTCAGGGGCCAAGAATGGTGCGTGATGTGTTTCGCTTGGCTAAGGAGAATGCACCTGCAATTATTTTCATTGATGAAGTTGATGCTATTGCCACTGCCAGATTTGATGCACAAACTGGTGCTGACAGGGAAGTTCAGCGTATCCTGATGGAGCTTTTGAATCAGGTAAATTTGATATATTAGGGATCACATATATTGGATGTGTGATTTTTCTAAATGAACTAAATCATATGAGTTTTTGTTAGCACATTTGGATGTAGTTGGAAATCACCTGAACTTCTTGCCACATGTTTCTTTGAAAATTTCCCCTGACTTCCATCTTTCATGCTCCCATAGATGGATGGCTTTGACCAGACCGTGAATGTGAAGGTCATTATGGCAACTAATCGAGCAGATACTTTGGATCCTGCACTTCTAAGGCCAGGAAGACTTGATCGTAAAATTGAGTTTCCTTTGCCTGATAGACGACAGAAACGGCTTGTCTTCCAGGTGCATTTTAACTGTCTATATTATATAAGATTATGTTGCAAGGCCACTTTATGATCTGTCTCTCTTCTTTTTTGTTACAAGGACAGATTTTGCTCTTTTTTTGTTGTTCAAAATTCTTTCATATATGGGTACAAATTTGTAAAATGAGCAGATTTTTTTCTATTTCAGTCCTTACGCATGGTTCATGAATTTTATCCCTTTTTTTTTCAAGCTTATATTTTTTATGAATAGTTACTGATCTCTAGTACTCCAGGTTTGTACATCCAAGATGAACTTGGGCGATGAAGTTGACTTGGAGGATTATGTTTCACGGCCTGATAAGATTAGTGCTGCAGAGGTTAGTTCTTCCGCACGAGTTAAAACCTTGCTTCATCTCAATTCTCAAGGAACAACCTTTTATTTTGTTTTCTTACTGCTCCCCCCTTTCATATCTCAAAGTAACAGTGAGAGATTGTTCATTGTCTAATTGTGTATTGGAAGACTGGAAGTTGGGCAATTTCGAGTCTATGACTCCTTTTAGCCCAAAAGACGACTGCATATAATACTTTAGTTGTAGACTTGAGTAAAATCCTAATCAGAAGCTCCAACTGGAACATTGTTCAATCAAATTACTTGCATTATGAAGAGAAATCATATTCCTCATCACATGTTCCTAACTTGTATTTTCAAACTGTAAATGAAATTCAACCATAATAAGCCCGGATTCTATTTTCAAAATTGATGAACACTCTTATTATCCACATGTTTCTAACTTCCTTCTCTTTTGCAGATTGCGGCAATTTGTCAAGAGGCAGGGCTAAATGCCGTGAGGAAGAACCACTATGTCATCCTTCCGAAAGACTTTGAGAAGGGTTACAGAGGCAACGTGAAGAAACCCGATACTGATTTCGACTTTTACAAGTGATGATGCTCATAGTTTCGCCTTTGAGAAGGGTTTTTTATATGTCATCTACTTTGGCAATGGCACTAGTTACAATAGGAGGCTGGAAACACAGACTGAGTTTTAGTTTTAACTATCAGATTCATATGTACTACTGAATATTATTACTGCTTTGTCTGCACTCCTTCCTCGCCTTCCGATTCTCCTAATCACTTTGTTGTATTTGGAATTTGTTTGAAATGGTTAAAACTTTATGATCTGCCTATTAGCCGGCACAATGCATTGATTGCTGATGATTTATAAGAACATCTATGTTGATAATGAATCTGCCAAAAATAGTTCGATTTACTAAATCGAAAAAACCAAATTTGAATCGAAACTTTATCTATTTTCGAAACTCCGTGTATTAATTAGAGGTTTGAAGGAATCAAACTTCCAAAAGAGCCATGGCTACTCTCCCGCCGCCCACCTTACCTCTCCACTCCTCCCCAACCACCGCACCGCCACCGCGCGTTGCCGCACGCGACCTCGACGCCCTCCTAACCTCATCCACGTCTCTCAAACAGCTGAAGCAAGTCCACGCCCAAATTCTCCGCTCCGGTTTCGACCGCTCCACCTCTCTCCTCTTCAAACTCATTTCCTCCGCCTCCTCTTTCTCCAATGGCGCCCTCGACTACGCCCTCTCCGTCTTCGACGAAATTCACCGCCCCGAGCCTCGTTTCTCCAATCGCTTCCTGCGCGACCTCTCGAGGAGCGCGGACCCCCGAAAGACCCTTGTGGCTTACGCGAGGATGAGGTGGTATTCGGCGGCTGTCGACAGGTTCACCTTTCCCCCGCTTCTGAAGGCGGCGTCTAGGGTTTCGGCATTGGCCGAAGGGATGGAGATCCACGGGCTGTTGCTGAAGCTCAGTTTTGGGTCCGACCCGTTTGTGCAGACGGGTTTGGTCGGAATGTACGCAGCCTGCCGGAGGGTTGAGGATGCACGCCTGGTGTTCGATAAAATGTCTTACAGGGATGTCGTTGCTTGGAATATTATGATTGACGGGTAAAGGTCGTTTCTTTCACAGTTTCTTCTTTCTTGTGGTGTGCTTTGCTTTATGTGATCTCTCATGATTTCTTCAATTCCAATCCACTCAAATTTGCAATTGTATGATATCTGATGATGATATGAAGTCTCTACTTTCCTGATAATGATAAAGTTCCAACATTTGATGGCAGGAAACATGTTTTGGCCCCAATTTTTTTTTGATTCGACCACTTAATAATGAATGCACTACATAATGCACGCCCTGTATCCTTTTCACTCTTGCAATTGCACATTTATTGATCATATATATATATATATATATATATATATATATATATATATATATATATATAGAGAGAGAGAGAGGTTGGGTCAAGTGTTTACACCCCTTATTGTGTTTTGTGTTAACAAATCTAGGTCATTGATTGATTAGAAATTGATGGGTGAGATTAATTGAGATTTTTCTTTTTTTTTTATTTAAAAAAAAAATAGTAGGTCCCACCATTTTTATAGGCAACTTGCCTAAAGACAGCACGTGCGTTGGTTTTTTTTAAGCTAACGTTTTTTTTTTGGTAGGGAGGATGAGATTTTGCTTGCATCGTGTGTATAATGAATAATAACAAACAAATTACCGAATAATTCCAGATTATCAATGAATAATGATTCTGAATTCTTCGAATATTCAATAAATTCATTGCCAATTTTAAACAGAGTTTGAATTTCAAGAAACTCACATCTAATTACCCACCTACAAATGAATAATTCCTTATTATTAACGAATAGTGACTCCGAACTTGCCGAATAGTCAATAATTTCATACAAAATTTTAGAAAGAGTTTGAATTTCAACAAACCTACGTCTAATTGCCCCTATACATATGAATAATTTCTAATTATCAACGAATAGTGATTCTGAACTTGCCGAATAGTCGATAAATGCATGAACAAATTCCCGAATAATTCCAGATTATCAATGAATAATGACTCTGAATTCGCCGAATATTCGGTAAATTCATTACTAATTTTAAACAGAGTTTGAATTTCAAGAAACTTACATCTAATTACCCACCTATAAATGAATAATTATTTATTATAAACGAATAGTGACTCCGAACTCACCGAATGATCATAGTCAATAAATTCATGAGCTTGAATTCCGAGAAGCCTCCATTTAATTGCCCCATATATATATGAATAATTTCTTATTATCAACGAATAATAACTCTAAATTTGTCGAATATTCGATAAATACATGAACAATTTTAAACAGATACATACGAATAATTCATTATTATCAACGAATAATACCTCTGAATTTGTTGAATATTTGATAAATACATGAATAATTTTAAATAGATAGTAACGAATACCCTATCACATTCCATCGAATATTTATTGCATACCAATGAATAATTCCTTCAAACTAAAAATAACAGTAAATGTTTAATTTCATCTCCAATCCAATCCATAAGTATTAAACTGAAAGATGGAACCTTAATTTTTTTAATAAGATATAAATGAATGGAGAAATACTCATTTTTCAAATATAGAACATGAAAACGACATCTATCAATTCAAGTTGCTACTGTTAATCTGTAATCGCCATTGTAGCCCGAAATCGAGAAAGGAGATGAATAATTGGAATCAGGAATTTGAAATCAAACAATCAAAGAGCGAAAACCTTCAATGCAAGGTCGGAGGACTGCAAGGGAGACGGAGCGCTGCGAGGTCGAGGGAGGAGCAGCCATGAAGCTTGGACATCGGCGTCGCCTGCAAGTAACAACGACAACATCGATTGACAAGGCGAGACCCTGGCCACCCACTAACAAACACAAAGGCGAGCGCCAGTGATCGAATCTTCAAGCGTTGGTGGTGCTGAGACAGAATCAGCCCGACAGCGCGGGTTGTCGTGGGCGGCGGTCTAGTGGAAGTCGCCGGTGGAGGCGGTCATGGATTCCGTCGGGTAGGAAGAAGGAAAAACAGAGGGAAGTGGGGGTCGGTGAGGCTGCGCCGTATCGGGATCTGGAGAGATAACCAGGAGAGGTGGCATGGGATCCGGCGAAGGCGAGTGGAGAGTTGAAGATGACGGTGGGTGAAGGTGGAAGCCGGCGGTGGAGCGTGCTAGGGTTCTTCAACTTCTCAACCCACCGTTTTATTAAATAGGAGAGTGGATGCACGCTTCAGATTGAGAATGGGTGGGGTAGTTCTGATGGGGTCCACTTTTTTTTAATGAATAAAATAAAAAATCTCAATTAATCTCAGCCTTTCCTTTTTTTTTAATTAAGAGTCAAGATTTGTTAACACTTAACACTATAAGAGGTGTTAACATTTGAACCAAATTCTATATATATATATATATATATATATACACACACATATATGTCAGTGTTGGTAATGAAACGGACTAAACATAATGTAGTTGAGTTTCATTTGAACTCTGAAAACAAATGTTATAACTGTACAAAGCATGTAGCAATGCAATTACCCTGAATCTTCATATTTATCTGCAGGAAGCAATTAAGCAAAAATATATGCTTCACGTGTAGGTTATCTGTAAGATAGCTTGTGCATAACTGGAATGTGTCTTATGTGTTGTTTATACATGAGATTAGTGCACAACTAATTGCTATGTATTTCGTTTGTGTGATTAGGTATTCTCAGTGTGGTGTTTATGATGAAGCACTTTTGTTATTTGAAAAGATGATCAATTCGGAAGTAATGCCAGATAAGATAGTTCTCTCTACCGTGCTATCAGCTTGTAAACGTGCAAGGAATATGAATTATGGAAGAATGGTTCATGAATTCATCAGGGAGAATAATGTAGTTGTCGATTCCCATTTACATAGTTCTTTGATCAATATGTACGCAGATTGTGGTAACATGGATATGGCTGAAGATTTCTTTGAGGAGATATCATCCAAAGATTTAGTTGTTTCAACCTCTATGATTACTGGCTATCTAAAAGTTGGGCAAATTGCGGCTGCGCGATCAGTCTTTGATCAAATGGCGGAGAGGGACCGGGTTTCTTGGAGTGTGATGATTTCTGGGTGTGTTGAAAGTGATTGTCCTCAGGAAGCTCTGAATTTGTTTGAAGAAATGCGAGCGTCGGGGGTAAAGCCCGACGAGGTTACCATGCTGAGTGTCATCTCTGCTTGCGCACATCTGGGTGACCTAGATAAAGCCTACTGGGTTCATAAATATGTTGATGACATGGGATTCGGAGCTGCGTTGCCAGTTAAGAATGCAATAATTGATATGTATGCCAAGTGTGGTAACCTGGAGAGGGCAAGATCAGTTTTCAGTTCAATGCATAGGAGGGATGTGATATCTTGGACGAGCATGATCAATGCATTCGCGTTTCGTGGAGATGCTGCGAATGCGTTGAAGTGTTTTGATCAAATGAAAACCGAGGGTGTGCATCCGAATTGGCTCACCTTTGTCGCAGTTCTTCATGCTTGTGGCCGCGCAGGTTTGGTAGAGGAGGGTGGGAGGATATTCACTTCAATGACTGACGAATACAACTTAGTGCCGAAAGAAGAGCACTATGGCTGCATGGTTGATCTCTTCAGCCGTGCTAAGCATGTGAGGAAAGCGCTTCAGATCATCGAATCAATGCCTATGTCTCCTAATGTTATCATTTGGGGAGCTCTCATGGATGCATGTGGTGTCCAGGGTGAGGTGGAGGTAGGAGAGTTGGCTGCAAAAAAGCTTCTTGATCTAGATCCAAGACACAAAGGAGCCCATGGGTTTCTATCAAACATTCGCGCCAAACATACAAGATCACAGGAGGCCAAGGGTCAAGTGGATATTGAAATGTAGTAATGAAATCGACTACAGGAAAACTGATGGCGTGCTTTGCTGATTTAGGCAAAGGGAAAGGATGAGTACATTAAGCTAGATAGAGTTTTGTGTGACTTCATGACAAACTGGCTCTTTTGTGATTCGATACATTCTCATATTCAGATCATTGAGAATGGCGACATTTGCGAGGATTCAATGCCTTCTTGAACATCAGGTTTGTATCACAAAAAAAAGCGCATTGAGTGACTGGCTTTCAGTCCAGCCATCAGTTGGCCAATGCAGGTAGATTGAATGGAAGCCCTTTGTTGTGCTTGGTAGTATAATGGAGTGCTTTATTGTTTGTACCATGTTGCATTCGACGACAAGAATCTCTGGTTAAGGGCGGAGTTTGTCTTGCCAGCTCACCTCATCCTGTAGTGATACAATCCAAATCCGAATATACCTAGCTAAAACATGAACCAAAATAGGCTTGACCTGAAATCTGCCCAAAGAAATTTATATGCTTGATTGCTTGAATATGAAAGTCTTTTATTTTATTTAGGTAAACATTTCAATCAGGCATCTGACATTCCTTCCTAAACAAAGTGTTATGTTGTTCACACCAGAATCCACCATATGACAAAATACAGCAAAATTTACTTAGTGAAGTTGTGTTTCACAAGCCAACATTTGCAATTGAAACTATAGGAGGTTTAAATGTTATTGCTACAACTAGTGCTTCACGTATCGAACCCATGATCCGACAACCACCATCGCTCAAACATACATAAAATCTACTTAAGCTCATCACTAGCCAAGAAGCTGAAGATGAACATGTCCCTAATCTCGCCTTTACAGTACCCATACTTCCTCAGCAGCCCTTCCTTGACGAACCCCACCTTCTCCAACACCCTCTGCGACGCCGTGTTCTCCGCCTCCACCACCGCTTCGATCCTCAGCACCCCTGGGAACGCCTCCAGCACCGCCGGGATAGCTGCTCTGAGCGCCACAGCACAGACCCCACGGCCCCAGTGCTCGCGCGCCACCGCGTAGCTCAGCGTCGCCCGGCACCTGGAGTCCTCCGCAGCGCCGGGCCTGGCCGAGACGTAACCGACGGAGCGGCCGTCGAGGCAGATGGAGCGGCGCCAGGGGTGGGGGATCGCCACGCACTCGATGTATTGGAGAGCCTCTTGGGTGGAGGCGAGTGGGCCCCACCGTAGGTAGCGGGTGACGCGGGCGTCGCTGGCCCAGGCGTAGAAGTCGCCGGCGTCGGAGAGGCAGAATGGGCGTATTGAGATTCGAGATGGGTCCATTGATTGCTTTCTTGGTTGTGTTCGATCAAAATATGTTTGAAACGTACTCTTGGATTATATACTGAATTTCTTTAGTTATCACTCACAGATTCACAATTCACAATTGGAGAGCAACAAGTCAAAACCAAAATCAGTGGTGAGCTTTGACTACACTGCAGACCCGATCCGACCCACAATCGGATTCAAATTCATCCTCCACTAATTGTTTTTCCCCCTCTTTTTGGTCATAGAAACATAGCACCAAAAAGCATGAGCAATTGGCCTCCTACTAGTTTTCGCAGCTCTCTGTCGGTGGTGGGGATGGAGTAAGAGGTTGCAGCCAAGGGATTGACAGTTGTCTTATAGTTATTCATCAGATGTAATTTGTAAAGTGGAAGATTGTGGTATGGGAATGTGGGATTCACAGCTAAAAAAAGAGATTAATGCATCCCACATCGGGAACGCACAGAAAGGGAGACTCAATTACCTATAAAATGGAATGGAGGTGCAACGGGAAAAGTACTTACCTGGACGGGGTCAAACAGATGATCAACAAGATCTGTGGCCTGGGCTGGTGACATCCATTGCACATTAAGGATGGGTGCCTGTCTAACATCTCCCCTTGTTGGGAGAGTGTACGTCATAATTTGTGGTAGTGGGGGCTTGCGTTCGCGCAGCCCCCTCCCATTCCTAGTCGGAAGCTTAGCCTCTTAATGTGTTCTACTGAGTAAAATCGTGTATTTACAATGCGATGAAAATCTCATCAGTGGCAAACATTAGGCTATGGGTTGGGTGTATATATAGATTCTCTTTGGAATGTGCACGTGTCAGAGACAATGATGAATTTAGGGACGAGCTATGAAGAAAGATTATAACTGGTTAAAAGTTGGATCTTTTATATAATCCAAAATTTGAGACATTGTGAAAGGGTCCGCATCTTTCTATATGCTGAACTGCTGATGATCCTTGCAGTGTTTTTGCAACTTCTTTTATTGTAGGCCTATGTCTTCCATTTTTAATTGTAAGCACCGTGTAGCTCGGTTAGCTATGGCGTCTCGGGAAATCACTTGCGATGGTAACAATGACGGGGCAATTTATATAGCTGTATACAATTACTGTGAGTTCACATACACCACAGAACAGAACAAATGTAACATTGAGCATCAAACATCTGAGATTGTGAAAATTTAATAAGTAGTTTGAAAAACAAATTACACACACATATATAGATATTTAACCGTGTAGTATATAATATTGTATCAAACAAATGAAGCATGTCAAATGGTTTGAAAGAAATTAAAGGGTAAGGTTTACTCGTGTATGAAGAGTCCTCATTTGGAGGATATAAGTCTTGTTCAATCACCTCCGTGCTCATTAGATTGGCCATCAAATCTTCATTCTCTTGGGAGATTTGCTTGCTATTGATCGACATTACTTTGTGAGATGATCATTTGCAATGTTGTTGCAACTTCTTTCATTGTAGGCCTCAGTCTGCCATTCAAGTTCAAGCACCGAGTGGCAAGGTTAGCTACACCATCTAGCTCCTCTTTTCGGCCTTCTTCTAAGACTTGAGGATCAATAATTTCATATAGGCATGAATTTTGCATTACTGATAGGAACTCTGAGGCCAAACTTCTAGAGTTTGTGGATTCATAATCTGCATATATTGGCTTTTTGCTTGTGAGGAGCTCAATAAGAACAATCCCGAAACTATAGACATCACTTTTATCTGTGAAGTGGTTTGACTGAAAAAACTCCGGGTCAATGTATCCGAACGTCCCTTGAACACACGTGGTCACATGAGTTTGGTCAATAGAAATGGTCTTGGAAGTCCCAAAGTCGGAGACCTTTGCTCTATACTTGTCATCCAAGAGTATGTTGGATGTCTTAATATCCCTATGATAAATAGGTGCATAATGAAGATAAGCTATAGCCTCTGCTGATTCGACAGCAATTTGTAGACGCATTTTCCAAGTAATGCGGAAATCTTCACTTGGATTATGGATATGTTGGAAGAGGGTACCATTAGGTACAAACTCATAAACTAGCAAAGGAACTTCTGTTTCCAAGCAACATCCAAACAACTTGACCACATTTCTATGATTGATTTGAGAGAGAATAACCACTTCGTTGATGAAATGTCCCAGTTGGCTTTCGTCGATTTGTTTAGATTTCTTAATAGCAATAATATTTCCATTAGCCAACATACCTTTGTAAACGGTCCCTTGACCTCCACGACCAAGTATCCTATTCTCATTGAAGTTATCAGTTGCCCTTTCTAACTCATCGCAAGTGAAAACCTTGGTTCTATCGATTGCACCTTCACTGGCCGACACTTGTTGTTGTAATAGCAAACCGCCATTTTTCTTGAAATTGTCCTTCTTTCGTTTGATCTGTTTCCTCTTTTTCAGCAATAGAGATTGGCCATAAAATATAACCGATAGGAGTAATGATCCGAAGCTTATTCCAAGTCCTACAATAGCATTATAAAATCTCTAAACAGATATTTTCCAAATTAATTAAGAATTTTGTAAGCAAAAAGAGATTAAAGAATCAATGAAATCATAAGAGCATACCCAGAGCTATTCTGGACGACACTGCAGACTGCTTAAGCTCAAGGTTTGGCGTTGGTGGGCATCTATAAGCTGTGGTGTTTCCGACTACTACTGAGGCGCAACTACCTGGACACTGCTCGCATTCCTTGAATACTGCAATATCAATTACTTATATAGAAGGTAGCACAAAATGGATAGCTTTCTGCAAATTCCCATATTCTAAATGAATTTGGTTAAGACTGTTAATAAATCTTGAATGTAACTTTGATGTAAACAGGATGGTAAAAGGAGGTGGGATTCCACATTGCTTGTCAATTGATTTTAGAAAGGAAGTCGAGTTTCGGCCATTTGTCAGATGAGCTAGCAATAGATAGATACATTGTCATATGTATGCAAGTCTAACATATACATATGGTACCTTGACAGCCGTTGGGAAGGTAAGGATTGCCTGAACTGTACTCATATCTGCATCGACACGTATATCCTTTGAGATTGGCATCCCACTGGCATCGGGAATTCGAGTAATCCGGCGCATCGGTTGGCAAATCCGGAACCGTCCAAAGCAAAAGAGTAGGGTAAAATTTGCCGGCTCTAAAACCGGCAATGCTGAAATTGTAACTTGTGTTTGTTAGGACGGAGGCATCAATGACTCCGGCTCCGACATCCCCTGAGGAGCTGTTACCAACGGATGTTGCTTGAAGCTCCAACGACAAGTAATCAATGGAGGTTGGAATGGAATTTTGGCAGCACCCGGTCCCGTAGCAACTACTATTTCCCGACTCCAAAGAGGCGGTGGCGTTGGTGCATAGCGTCGCGCATCCAGTGACGATCTCATCGCGACCGTCCCTGAGGCCAGCGCTGCCACCGCAGCCCACCACCAGCAATGAATTGCGGATGCCGGCGACCACGAAAGGGCTTCCTCTCATGTCTAAACTCAACAAAGGATAAGGTTGTAAAAGCACAAAGTCTTGTAGCCCAATCATGGACTCACCGGTAATGGATATGGTACCCGTAACCGTACCAGTAGGACCATTGTTTGCTGACAATGTTCCAAGATCTATGTCGATGATATAAGCTGGGCTTACCTCTAAGTGGGTGCGATTCCACCCGAGCCTACTTAAAGAGGGTTGGGGAGGGTTTGAGGCCGTGTCGCAGGTGATCTCGAACCAGGAGTTGTGGGAGCAGTTGGGGCCGATTCCGAAGGGGTAGGGGATGGATATGTTACCGCAGTGATCTCGGCATCCGGGCAATGCAGCCGGAGGAGTGGTGTTTGCTGATACCACGCCGGAATGTGCTGCTGCAACTGCTATTAACAACAGCACTAGTACTTTATGATGGTTCATCATGGAATAGCCCCCGTCGTATCAAAGTCCCAATTACTCCATTCAAATTTAACGGACAAGTAATTGGAACGATTTAGATGGACATCCACACATCCAATTCATTCGAGAGCTACTTTGATTTAGCCAGAAGTTGAGGAATTGAACTATTTTCATTTAATTTGATTTTTTAAATATATTTTCAAATAAATATACTTGACATATTCGTTAGGTTAGATAAACAGGAACAATAATATGATAGCAACATGATGCAAATAAAACAAAATTTAAATGGAATAGTGCTTCCGCACTCTATAAATACGTTCCCATTGAAAGAGCACTTGAACAAATACAATTTTGACTATAAAACTTGAAATTGCATTTTAAAATAATACTAAATTATAATAATACCTTGAAAGAGGACATAAGAACTTGAAGGGGATGAAGTTCTTAATTTGGCCTTTTGGAAGAGTTGAGGCAGGTTTGTAACTCGTAAGTGTTGACTACATACACCCTGCGGGGTATGGGTATGGGATTTACAACGAAAAGAAAGTTTCTAAATTCTAAATGCATCCCACATTGGGGACGCACAGAAAGGAAGACTCAATTACCTATAAAATTAAAATGGTTTGGAGTTGTGACAGGAAAATTAGGTACCTTTGTTGACATCCAATATTACAACATAATTTCGAGTAAGTTTAGCTTAGTAAAAAGTACTCAGGATCCTATGTATATCACATTTGATATGTATGTATTAAGCTATATTTCTCCTGGTCATACCACTCGTTCCTAAACCTGATCATCATACAATATTACAATATGAGATGATTTCATTTGGAAAGCATTAGTTATGTGAGTGAGTGTAAGTGCATCAGCATTGATAAGGTTAGAAAAATGAAAGTTTGACAATTTGAGAGCGCTATGAAGCACAAACGAATACTGTCAAATTTGTTTGAATAACACAAGCCAAGAGATCGACCAGCCACCATTCGTCTTGAAATTCCTCTTCTTTTAATTAGTTTGGCTTGCTTACTTTCTTTAAACAATCGATATAAGCCATATCCTGTAATAACAGGATCCATCAATGGATATATGTTATGTTTGATCAATTATGGCGGATAGAAGTACCTGAAGCTTATTCCAAGTGCTACATTAATCCGAACCCGATTCACCTGACTCAAACCTGACATACTCATCCATCCAATATAATTAACTGGTAAAGAAGCACGCACTTGCACTTGGATCAAATTTTATTAGTTAACATGTTTGAAACACTATACAAAAACACAACGCATCATATATGTATCTCGATCTCTCATGTATTAATTGGCCTTCCATTGATTTCTTCAAGATGGCCAATTCCTATACCAACCAGCCCACGCAGAAACCAACCCACTAATCCCCAGCGTCACCACATGGTTACAAAACGGGTTCGGTTCTATCTCCGCCACCGCTATTATCAAGTCTGCTATGTTCGCCGCCACCCCCATCAATCTCATCACTCTATCCGCCCTTATCTTCCCTATAGCTCCCTCCCTCTCGTCTTTCGACTTCTCCTCACCACTCGTCAAACTCGCCCTGAGCCTCCTCTCCTCCCTCAGCCCCTCATACATGACTATAAAATCCGATATCACGAAGAAAACATACCCGAACGCCTCCCCAAAGGCCGACACGAAGCTCATCCGCCCCGCCAGCTTAGGGTCTATCACTCCGATCCGCGCCAGCCACAGGAAGTGGTCAAAGAAGAAGTAGACCATCTCTCCAGAGTTAGCGAGCACCAAGAGGACTCGAAAGGTCAGCGTAGAGCCTGGGTTTCGCCTGACCGCATTGAGCCCCGTGAGGAACCGGCCACTTCGGAAGGCCTTTCGGCTAAGGCCGGCCGCCACCTCCCATCTCTTCGCCCGTTGGGCTATGTCTGGGTGGGTGGACTCGACTTGCCAGTGGACGAGCTTCGACACGTACTGGAATGTCTTGACGAGCTTGTCTATCCCGTCTCGCTTCGCCAAGAAGACGACGAGCTTGTCTAAGGTGTCATTGCTCATGTTTAATTGTGTAGCTTAATTGTGTGAACTTACTAAAGCTGATAGAGATGAGATCAAGAATAGGGTAGATTTGTGTATATACAAAAACATATAGATAGGTTTGAGTATGTAAAGGTGCAAAGTGAAAGAGAAAGGAGAGCCACACATGCAAAGGGGTTGGGTTTGGGGATAATTTTGGGGGAGATACATCATACATGGCTGGACGTTGTTTCGAGTTGTATTGAGACCAGAGGTTTTGGTTCAGAAGTTACTCGATGTCAATCCGCTTGTTAATTAGATTGGTTGGCAATGAATGTTTTGTTTGTTTGTATAAGGTTGATGACGATGGGTGTGTTTTTGTTTGGAGGGTTGAGGACAAGGATCAAGTTAAAGGGAGGGAGAGGACAAGGAAGCATGTGCACACCACATATTTTAAGCATAACCAAGAGTGCAAGAGGACGGAACTTAAGAGCCAACTGAAAATTGATCGATCATATAATATATCAAATGCCTGAAATTGGTTTTGGTTTACAAGTTTGTTTGTTTGTTTTTTTTTTCTTTAATTAAAAGTAGGACTATCTCTGCAACTCTTTTAAATTCTCCGTTTTGAGAAGATTTTAACTTTTTAATTATTTAGTTTTAATAGATTTCTTAAAATTAGTTTTCTCCAAAATGGAGAACTTCATAGAAGAGAAGAGAAGTTAATATATAAATTATCTGCAACATTCTCTATAATTTGACAAAATTATAGAGAAATCTCCAAATTTGAGAATCAGTTGAAGTTGAATGACATATCTTTTCAAACGAACGAGGGACCTAAGGTAAGGAGACCCCCTCTCCCCATTTCTCTTCCATCTTGAGGCAAAAGTTTTGGCTCGCAAATTATCGTTGGAGGCTGAGTCTACAACAACGTCAGATTTAAATTTTGCCACTCGGGCCCCTGTGTCCCGTTCCTGGCCTTTGCAGACGATATAATAATATTTTCTAAAGGTAGTAATTCTGCCTGTATAAAAGTAAAAGAAATAATTGAAGACTACTGTAAATTTTCAGGACAAAAAATAAACTACCATAAGTCATCTTTTCAAACCACCCCAGGAATTCTTAGAACAAGAACACGAGACCTATATTATTCGAGACTGGAAAGGATCACCAGTCACAATGGGATGCAAATCCATTGGCCATCAGACTCCATTAGTCGCTGAAGCTCTGGCTCTTCGGGATGGAGTTCTCAAAGCTATTGACCTAAAGATTAGCAAACTCATCATTGAAGGGGATTCTTTGATTATAATAAATCATCTCAAACAGAAGCACAATTTCCCTTGGGAGATTGATCTTATCATGTCTGACATCGAGTTACTTTTACTTAGGGTGGGAGAGGTTAGATATGACCATATTCTCCGTACTGGTAATAGCGTGGCAGATAAGGTTGCACACCTTGGCCGCCGTACCAGATCCCCTGACAGGTTTAATGATCCAGGTCTTATAGACCTCATCCGTAAGGATGCCATCGGATAGCGCTTTCACGCATCCGAACTATTACCTAATCAAAAAAAAAAAAAAAGAACACGAGACCTAGAAAGAATACTTAACATACCACTAGAACGAAATTTGGAAAAATACTTGGGTTGCCCCATCATAAATGGGAGGGTTATCAAGGAAATCTTTGGTGAAAGACTATGCAAATCTAAAGACCAGCTGAGCAAATGGCGTGCAAGTACCCTATCACAACAAGGTAGAGCAACCCTAATAGCATCTAACCTATCATCAAAACCTTTATACTCGATGCAGAGCTTCATGCTCCGGGTGACGGTCCATAAACAATTAGATCAAATCAACATAACCTTCTTCTGGAACAACAAAGACGCACAACATAGTCCGCTCATCAGCTGGGATAAAATATGTAAATCAAAAGCGGGTGGAGGATTGGGAATAAGAAAAACCAGAGACATGAATGAAGCACTCCAACTAAAACTTCTATGGAAAATTCTGGCAGAACCGGAGAATAACTGGGTCAAAATTATACATTACAAATATTTAAAAGAGAGCCACATCCTTACCTACTCTAGAAAAGGCAATGCCTCTTGGCAATGGGCGAAACTGAGATCTCTGATTCCAAAATTCAAATCGAGGCTCATCTGGCTAGTGGGGGATGGAAAATCAATTAAGTTTTGAAAGACAATTGGGTAACAACGACACCTCTTAGGGATAGAATAGACTCCCAACATAACATAAATCCACATGATTCGGTAAGTGATTTCATTATAGGAGGACAATGGTGGAGGGAGAAGCTTCTCTCGGTTCTCTCGGTTCCTATAATAGAGGAAATTATGAAAATCCCCTTGCCAATCACCCCCTTTGCAGACAGACTGTATTGGTGACCCATCAAAAAGGGTTGGTTCACAACGTCAAGTGCTTACAATTTAATCTCTTCCACATAACAAAGATCATCGGATGAATTTTCTTGGATTTCGAGACTTGACGCCCCTCCAAAAGTTAAAAACTTTATATGGAAAATCAAACAAAAAGACCTTGCCACGGCTACCCGTTTATCCCAAAAAGGGGTGGCGGTGCCAAACACATGTGTCTTTTGCAACCAGTTTGCGGAAGACGATATTCACTTTTTCAAAGAATGCCCCATAAAAAATTTCCAACAGCAATTTCCCGGAGAAATATCTCAAAGAGTTCACACTCTTCTATCGGAAAATAGAGACATTGACCAAATTTTACAAACGTTAGACTCCACTCTTCCAATGGAGAGGAGACAAAATATAACAATCAGATGGTGGACTATATAGTTTGTTAGGAATCAAACTATCTTTAGAAATGAAAACATCCCCTTTGCATAGAGTCTCAAGAAAATGATCATGGATAATATTGAAAATTAGAAAAGAGCTAGCAGATGGAACATGACTGAAAAAGAAGGTTTAGCGAAACAGAACGGGGAAAAAATCACAATAAAAACAATAAAAAAAGCCTACCGCTGGAGGAAGCCTCCTGCTCGCAAATACAAGTTAAACTTTGACGGATAATTTATATCGACCTCAAACAGCTCTATTGGTTACATCATCAGAGATTGGTGTGGGGATCCTATCAACATTGGTGGTAATGCTATTGGTGGACAATCCCCCCTTATGGTAGAAGCGCTAGCCCTCCGTCTTGGGGTGAAAAAAGTTAGGGAATTAAAGATAACAAATCTAATAATAGAAGGAGACTAAAAAATTATCACGGACTACTATCTAAGTACAAGTCGGATGCCCCTGGGAAATAGAAATTGTTATGTCCGATATCCAAGCTCTTCTACAAGGAGTAAATAATGTTGAAATATCTCATATTCCCCGTATTGGTAACTGGGTAGCGGATAAGGTTGCACACATTTGCTACTCTACCGGGGGCCAAATTTATAACTTTATATAGGTCTTCTAGGCCTCACCCGAAGTTGAAGTTGAAAATACTTCCAAATTGGAGTTTTTGGAAGCAAATGCGACTGTGTACACTCCATTTGTATTATGTGCTCTCTCTTTAATTACTTGCGTCTCTATTTGGCCTCATTGCTGTGGCTTCTAATAATTATGGGCCATCGGGCCTTTGTCTTTCTCTCTGTCTTCACGTCACATGTCACATACCTAATGGGTGATTTCCTGATTCCACATCCATCGATTGCCTCTCCTTTTAGTCTCAAGTTTATCCCCATCAACATCAACGCATCAACCCCTATTCCTAAGTTGTAGCCCCTGCCATTGTCATACCCCACTCAATTTGAGGAGACCATCGCCGGTGGAAAGAAATAATCTCACTTTAGCAATAGCTTCTCTTATGCTCCGATTTTCTCTTTCATTGATTTATTTTCTCTGTTTGGGTCCTTTCTCAATTTTTGGGTTTCAAATTTTCAGTTGGGTTTCCCAGTTGTTGCGGCGGCTTTCTAATGGTAGTACAAGTTAACTTACCAATTGAATGGATATCCGTGAGGTTAACCAATTTGTCTTTTAAAACTTCCTGAAAAAGAGATGAAACGTTCTTAAGATTTTCCAACTCCCATCACCCCTAATGCCAATCTGGACTCTGACAAATAAACTACTTTCTTAAAATAAAATAAAAAAACTACTTTCCATTATCAAAAAAAAAAAAAAAAAAGATTTTCGAACTCCCACATCGGAAGCTATGAGCATCTTTATGCTGCCAAGGACTATAACAAAGTTTCCACTCACTAGCTGAAAATTCACGCAGCCACGCAGTAAGTACAAAGCGAACTATTCTTTCGCCTTTTACTAAAGAATACCGTGTGCTTGCTGCTTTTAAGTGGTATACGCCTATTTTTGGAGTGCGGCTCTTCTTTTGGATCAGCCTCTAACAATTTCAGTTGAAATTTTTGTATTAGTACAGAATGAATTGTGTAATTGATTCTTTTGGATCAGCCTCTAACAATTTCAGTTGAAATTTTTGTATTAGTACAGAATGAATTGTGTAATTGATGGGTGAGCATAACATACATACGTTGGCTGTTACTGAATTCTGCCAGCTGAGAGCTGTGGTGGTTGTCTTTGTTTTTCATGCCTGTTCAGCCTTCATGAGATCGTCAACGGGATCCTGTAGGAGAACACCAACTGTATTAACAAAGGATCAAACTTCCAATATGTATAATGCCAAAAGGAGTTTATGTGAGGCTCTAAAGATAGCCTGGGGGTTAGCTGCTCGGTACCAATACTCTGTATGTTCAACCAAAAATTGGTGGGTGGAAGTTTGTATGTAGCTTGTACTGAATAAGGTTTTCGCCTAATTATAATGCAAAGGAGTATATGAGGCTTCCCACTCGTGATTGCGGATGAGTCCCCAACAATTTTAGTTCAAACTATTTGTTTCTGCATATTTGTGTTTAACTCGGAACAACTTCTTTCAGAATTCATTGGTAGTGTTGATCCATTTGTGTTAATTCATATGTTTCACACTCATCAAGCATTCATCACAAAAACTATAGAGAAAACTAATTTTGACGAGATCACAATAAATATAATTGCTCTTTTTTCATTACAAATTTAAAAGATTACATTTTCAAATAATGTAGAAAGCGCCTTCTTGACCGGTCAACCATGTCATTTTCACATAAACCCTTGTTAGAGATTGTTATAGATTTACCCTAATCATATCTTGTATATTGTGCATTTATCTTTTATCTTTTCCTTGTATATAAGATTTTATAGAGATCTAGATTTACGCTTCTATTGATAACTTCCACGAAAATCCCTCCCCACTTTGGTCTGATCAAACCATACATTGAACAAAAACTGGAAGTTTACTTGTCAGAATTTGTGCCTCCATGGAGCCTAGCAAGTCACCCACCAAAGCAGTCCATGGCGAGCACGAGATCTCACTCCGCTCGATACATCTCGACGACGTTGACGACATGTTAGTATGGGAAACGGACCCTAAAGTAGCCCAATTTTGCAGGTGGTGGCCGCACATGACGAGAGAAAAAGCCATAGACGCCATAAGCAACTGGTACATCCCCCACCCGTATCACCGGGTGATATGCGTCAACAACATTGCAGTTGGAAGGATCACTGTGACCAAGAACTCAGGCGAGGACAGCTGCAGGGGCGAGGTCGGATACGTGGTGGCCTCCGGGTGGTGGGGCAAGGGGATCGCGACGGTGGCGGTGAAGCTCGTAGTGTCCACCATATTCGAAGAGTGGCCGCAGCTGGAGAGGCTAGAGGCGCTGGTGGACGTCGAGAATTACGCGTCGCAGAGGGTGGTGGAGAAGGCTGGGTTTTCTAGGGAAGGTGTTCTTAGGAGGTATCTTATAATGAAGGAGAGGGTGAGAGATATGGTGGTGTTTAGTGTTCTTCGCTCTGATCCCAAACCTGTGTTATGATGATCAATGTTGTTTTAGTTTGTTCATGTCTATTCAAGGTTTTGGAGCGGAGAGAGAAATTCTAGTGAGAGAAACTCCCAAGGGGAGGTTTCCCCTTCCTCATGGTCTCTTCTCTCTCACTTGCCTCGTTCCTTTCCTCAGCCTCCTTTGGAATTGTTTTGGTGTCCGGTTCCTCTGCCTCTCGGCTCGGTTAGTACGCCATTAGAGGTGCGCTGAAATCGTTGCGGGCCGGGTGGAGCTTCGCTGGTGCCTTGTTCGTGATGATGGGTGTGTGGAAGACGCGTGGGATGTCTTTCTTGTTGCAGGCGCGTGGGTCGTCCTTGGTGTAGCTGATGGCGTGTTGTCGTGCTTCTCCCAACCTTTACTTTTTAAAAAGCTGTCAACTTGCTTTTAATTTGTTGGGTCCGGTTGACTATTTGGCACTTTGTGGATGAAAGAGCGTCCGCATTAATGGTCACTCTCAAATTTTTTTTTATCTCCTCGTATTATTTCGACACCTCATTTTTTAATATTTCTATTTATTTCTTTAAAATTTTCCCACACTTATAAGTTTACCCTATTACTTATTTTTAACCTTCTTTATACCCAAGTACCCCACCACAATTCTCTACTAATTAAAAATTAATTAATTCAATAAATAAAAAAACAAAATTGATAAAGTGACTTTTTATATAAAAAATGGGATGAATTTACCCGATTACACTAGGGTAACCCCTCCTCTCTTGATGAATAGGGTGAATGCCACATTCATTGTTTACCTTTTAAGAAGAGAGAGAGGGGGATGGAGGAGTTGGAACCCCATGAATACAGATGCTCTAATCATGGTATTGTGCCTTGGTGGGTTTATTTCTCTAGTGGGCTATAGTTGTGAGGGAGTGAAAATCCTCTACAATCCTTGTACCCTCGCGTGACACAAAATTAATTGTGTTAAATATTTATGATAAAAAAAAATTCAAAAAAATATATTACAAATAACTAATCATATATATTTGTATAATTTTTTCATAAAAAACATATTTTAAAAAATATTAAAATTATTATTATCAAATCATCATCCTTTCAATTTTAATCTCCCTCTTCCAAGCTTCCACCAGCCCAATCTGCAAACCAACCACCTCAGCCTAAAGCACCGACGACTTCTCGCATCTTCTGGCATCGCAAGCTATCAGCCCTCCATCATTATCTCTAATGGCGAAACTTGCAGAAGCACAACCAGACGAAGATTTAGCACCATCAAAATTGAGCTTGTAAACACTTCCTCAAGATTTCTCCATTTAATGATATTTATTTGACGAGGGTTGCTCTTGGGTTTGATTGTTCTTGTTTTTTCGTCATCTTTATCTAGTTCATCTTGTTTATTTTTTTTTTTCCAATTTTTCATGTGGTTTTTTAATAATTGTTGGCAATTCGTCTATTTTTCTTAATTGTGGTTTTCAAATATAATCTTGTTTCTCTTAGTCCAAATGCATCACCAAGAGAAAGCCAGAGTGGCTTTTTGTTCAGGATTTAGATGTCGAAAGACTTCGTTGGTAATGGTTTTTATACTTTGATTACTTTTGTCTATATTTGTAATTTGTCGCTCAATAGCTCTGTCCATTGAGCTTATGATTCTAAAGATTGTCGAGCATTCCATCAAGAGGTGGATCACATCTTCTTCCATGGAGTTGCAGAGGGTGCAATCTATAAGCATATGTATTTCTTTGTTTCGTAGTCTTGCCTTGGTTGATAGTCTATCTAACACCATTTTCTTTAGAAAATTTCTCATCTTGGGTGGCAGTCAATTTTCCATATCCCGTTGAATAGCTCTATGTCGTTGTTGTTGTTGGAATTCGTGATAAATTTCAGAGCGCTAGATGTTGAGAACCAACCAATCTAACCATCTGAGCTTGGTTTTCAGCATAATCTATCCTCGAATATTGCAAAGGAAGTGGGCATTTGTAATTGTTTCTACAATATCTATTGGAAGGACTTCTCAGCTTGTCCACATTCCATGTCTTCTTCGGCAAAATGTAGTTAACAACTTTTTCTTGAACTTCAATATGATGAATTAGTTGGTGGTCCTCAAGTTTTCTATCGTCGTTTAGCCATTTTTTCTTCCAAAATTTGGCTTTTCCGTTTTCAATTTGCCAAATGAGCTCATTGCAGAACTTATTGACGGAGGTAAAGTCGTTTATTTACCTCGCCAAAATAAATCTCAAACAAACAAACTAATATAGTATTCAAATAAGGAGTCGAACCCTAGAGAATCAAGTATTCCTAAATATTGTGTATTTATCAATATAAAAAGAAAATATTTTTATGAATGAAAATAAAAGAAAAGAATATTCACAAAAGCAAATAAAGAGTAGAAGAAAAGTGTTTCCACCTACAAGTTCTCGACTTTGGTTGGCTTTATTGATCATCGAATCATTTTCAAGTTATTATCGTTTCCTACGAATTCCTCCCATCTTGGTAATTTAAATAGATTAAAAGTCCTACGAGTCAAATTAATCATTTACACCTCAATGCAACCCTAACACGATCAAGATTTAACAAAGAGATAACAAATAGTCTCAAGAACTTGAGCATATAAATAACACTAATTAAACACGGTAAATCAATGTTTAAGATATATGTCAACTCCTTACATAATCATGCTTCAAACACAGAATTCACAATCTTATGCGCGCTGCTATGGAAATAACACAAATACAAAAGTATAAATCCTAGTATGAAATCAATATTATCAAGGTCGCGAATCAAGATAACATCAATAACATAATCAATATCACACAAAGAAGTTGAAAGAATTAAAAAGGAAAAATAACTTGAATTAGAAACTCACAAACCACCAACCAAGTCTCAAAAGTGTAAGTGAAAACTAGAAAATTAGCCAAACATGGCTTACCTAAGCTTTCTTCTCTTCAAAGGTTATTGCTCTACTTGAATGAATGATAAAACTAACCCTAAACATCCTATTTATAATCCTAAAGTCTTGAATAAACAAGGCAAAAGATAGTTAAATAATATAAAAACATCCTAAACAAACTACATAGAATATAGAACTTTCCATATTTAATCCAGCGTCAGATTTCGCTATCAGCGAAAAGATTTTCGCTGGCTACGAGTTGCTCTTGTCAAGTCTTTGTTGGATTCTCGCTAGCTACTCGCTACCAACCCGCTGCCACGAGTCTTCATGCCTTAGCCGCTCATCAATCTGTTTTTTTACTGGCAGCGACAAGCTTTTCGCTGGCACTACTACATAAAAGGGTTATGCTAGCGGCTAAAAACCGCCACAAAAAATGGGAAAACCGCCTCTTAAAGGCTAATGTAGCGGTTTTAGACCAGCTTCATCAGCTGCCGCTGCATAAGATCTGAGGTGGCGGTTTTTTGGCCTAATATAGCGGTTTCTTGGTGTAGTAATAAACCGCTGCGTCTACATTAAAAAACCGCTACAAAAAAATCTAATGTGGCGGTTTATGCAAAGCCTAATGTAACGTATTTATAAGCCTAATGTAGCGGTTTTGTTACATGTAGGCAACAGATCCTCACCTTATGTGGCGGTTGTGACCAATGTCCATGTCCCTATATTCATGTTTATTTTATTTTATCTATTACAATTACATACCTTCATGGTCTAACACAAGTAAATAGAGATTACTAAAAATAGTACATTGGTTTATTGTATCAACATAAAATCATAATATTATTAACAAGATAAACCATAATCCATAGCTACATAGATATATGTACAAGGAGTGCCATTAATTGGATACAACTACCATTACTTGCACAAATCTTTCGAAAATGTAAAATAGTTGTACACATAGGAATCTTAACCTCTAATAAGTATATTCAAAACATAAGCTACTCATGGAAGTCTATCAAACTAATCTTCTCTTCTTTCACCAGAGCTTACATATACCACATATATCAAGCATCACAAGGTCAAAAGGTTCAAATGAAGGCACTGAAATCTTCCTGTAACAAAAGAGATAAGAAAAAACTCAAAAAAAAAAATTTAAATAATATATAAAAAGATATATAGGCTTACATTGCTTAATTATGTGAATTTGGCCATAGGCTTGCTGTTTTGCAGTAGAACACCTTATTATTCAACATAGAAATCAACAGTTCAGAACATTAAGAAAAACATCATAAGCATACTAATAACATCCATTGCAGGACTAACGCCACTAAAATCTAGAAAATGTGAAAAGCCCCATCAAGAAAGAAGACTGAACTCATATGTGAAATAAATGTAAGGTTGAGAGAAATTCCAGCAACTTTGACAAGTCTTAAAATCATAAATAAGAACTTGGATAGGTTGTCCACTTTCAAGCTTTACCATATATTTTAAAAGTTTATTTCAATAACAAAAAGCATCTAAATTTAAACACAACCAATACAGTTTACTAAGCATAAGAGATAGGCCTTCAAAGAAGTAGAATAAATAATTAGAAGTATGGTGGATTACCAGGATAATCAATATTCTAATTGTGAGCACACTCCAATTATTTAGCATCAAGAGTAAAATGAATCCCTACGACATGAGAATGAGTTACAGAGATCGATGGAAGAAGCCATTCCCACCAATGGTGCTTAGATGAAGAATGACATACTATATTCATAGTTGTAATATCTATACCTAAACCTAAAGTTGATTAAACATCACAAGCACATACTAGAATAAGATAGCACCCATTAGGAAAGTTTGGAGATTATAATACATAGGGAAAGTTTTTCGAAACTAATCTCACATAAAAGAAAAGAAAGCTATTAACCAATCAATAAAAAGTAAGATAAGCAACCCACACATGCATTCAAGAATTAGACTTAAGCCACTTGTTTGGTATTTTTCATTTCTGCCATCGGAAAAGAATGGAGTCTTATAAGCCTCTTTTTTACCTTAAATATGGTGGAATAAATGTTGGAGATATTGCCTTTTGATGTTGACGGTTTGATTCATCACATACCCAACTCAACTCTAGCTCAAAGGCCTTGTTCTTTGCCTCATCATGCACCTTGTAGATGCTGCATTTTCACAGAGCAACTAGTAAGCTAGCTATTGACAAGGATAATGAGGGGAAACAAAATCATCTAGGAAGCAATAAATTAGACACTTAGTTAGTTACAAGCCATCATAGTTAGTTACAAGCAATCAATCTCTTTGTTAAATTGAAACAATATATTAGAGAAGTGCATCTGAACATAGTTAGTTACAAGCCAGCATAGAAATGAATTACCCGGTAAAAAATGTGCAGTACAACTTCAGATATTCAAAGATGTGTATTTAGAAAGCATATTTGATAATATGACATATTTACAGATCATCTGAATGCTATTCCCCAGCTTACAAAATTGGGTCTTTTCATCTTGTCCCAAAGTATGAAGTTTTAATGATAAAAAGGAGTAAAGTCTTTTTAATTATAAAATAACATCTTTAACTCTACGAAAATTTTCATGATACCTCCACCCCTTGGGATATAAGTGGGAGGACACACCACACCACACACAACCACACACACACAGAGTTCCGTAGTCAATTCACTAAATTGACTCCTCCTTGAAATGATATTGATAAGTTTTCATCATTTTTTTATGTTAACAGCTATTGTTCGGACCATTTAAACAATTCTTTAGTTTCCAGCCTAGTAACAAGTGTTTGGACAACCTAATACTAAAGACAAGGATCAAAATGAAAAGATTTAAATAAACATGACTCTAGAGCATTTCTATAGCCTTTTATTTCCTAAATAACATGAAACCATTTTACAAACTAAGATGCACACTACTTAAAATGAGAATATTAAGACACCACAAAGTACATTCTATAAAAAAAAAATATAATAATAAACTGATTAGAAGTACCTTATTGTAATCTAGTTCAATAAGGCAATCTGTAAAGAGGTGAGAGACAAGTATCAAACCAAAGAACACAACATCCTCTATATACTTCTATTATACTATAAAAACGATAAAAAGTATCTTATTGTAATCCAGTTGAAGAAGGCAATCTACTTTTATTTTAAGTATTCAATACACTAAGATTTCTAGTTTTATATGAAAATATTAAATAGTGAAATAGTATTGATTATATTATACTTGTCATGCCAAATTATGATGTTAGTTGACCAAATGATTCCAATTTGTGCAAGTATCTTGCTCCTTCAATTTTTACTTTATTTTTCTTAACAAATAACAACTAATATTCATGTGGTTTACTACATGACTACCTTTTATCAATGAAAATGAAATTGTATACTGATGCTAAGCATCAATTACAAATGATTCATTTTTATATTCGCTTGCATGATACTGGAATGCAAAATAATAGATCTCGCTTTTGGTGATGGAAGATCAAGAAGGATGAGGTTATCTCTACCTTTTGATGAATTTTACTTCGATAGTTCAATTCAAATATTAAAAAAATCTCCAGAATCTCAAATGTAAATCTTTAAAGCGTAAACGTCCATATTAACCTTAGATATCAACCAAACCTAGAACACTAGGGGAAAGGGATGTTGCTACATCGGGAGGGAGTCTTGTAATTATTTGCGTGGGAAAGATCTGGTTTGATTTATATTCTTATATTTTGAACTCGATTTCCTCCTACAACACTTGGGGAAAGGGATATCGGCCATGAAGAGCCAAAGAGGAGTGATTCCTCTCAATTAAATGGGTAAATGATCTTTTAATGAGTTTATGGATGAGTGGATTTTTAATGTGAGAGAATGGATTTATTTGAAATGGTTCATGGGTACGGTTGGGCTCGGCATGGGTCCTTGGTTGGCCTCGAAGTTGGCTCGCTCGCGACTTGTAGCATGGTGAGTATTAGAACCGGTGAGCTTTTGTTGCTAAAAAGCCCAGAGGCTAGGACCACGTGACCAAATGTGCATGCTCGGGCACGAGTGAGAGGCGGTGTGGTCCTAAGAAAAGGAGGGGTCGGAGTAGCAAGCTCTCCCTCGGTCTCTTCGATATCCAAGTCTCGGGGAGGGGCCTGAGAAGCAAGCTCACCCTCGGTCTCTTCGATATCCAAGTCTCGGGGAGGGGCCTGAGAACCAAGCTAGCCCTCGATCTCGGCGGTGCTAGATGAGAGGATCACATCACGGATCTACGATTCTGCACAATTTAACCGAAATAGCGTAGATTCCGAACTTTACCACAAAAAGAGTTTAAAACTAAACTAACACCAAGACATGCATAATTTACAATTAAAATGCATCTAAACTACCCTATAATGTCTATTGGAATACGCCTTATCACTTGCCCTTAAGATTAATTAATTTGGCCCATTGCCACAACAAGTTTTTCTTCTTCCTATATTTCCAAATTTGGTCATCTTTCAAGTATTTTTCTCGTATTATTCTAACACATTGATTGTGGGGTTCTGCAAGAATTTTCCACAATAGTTTCACCTGCAGGGCTTTTTTCATGTCCTTTGTTTTGTGGATTCTCATACCTCATTGTTTTTTTTATTTACATATTTTCTCCCAGTCTAATAATGGTTTGTATTTTTGGTCCTTATTCCAGAAAAAAAAACATATGTTTAGTCTATTTGGTTTCTTGTTTTTTTTATTTACATATTTTGTCCCAGCCTAATAGTGGTTTATATTTTTGGTACTTATTCCAGAAAAAAAAACATCCGTTTAGTCTATTTGGTTCGTTGTGAACATTTGTCGGGAGCATAAAGTTTTGCATGACATAATTAGGTTTGGCTGAAAGGTTTGCTTTATGAGTATCGTCCTTTCTTGTTGGGACATCGTGTTCGATCGCTTTCCATTTTGTTAATTGCATTTTCGTTTTCCCAATAATATCATCAAATGTTTCTTTGTTGACTCTTCCATTGAAGATAGGGCAACCTAGGTATTTGTCCAAGGCTACTTGGTTCATTATAAGAAGATCAATACTTTGGATCTGATGTTTTTGGTCGGAAGAGACTCTTTTAGTTACTTGGAACGTTGACTTGTGAAAATTCACCTTTTGTCCCGATATCTAGCAATATTCGCCAATTTTTTTTTAACTTTTGCACATGATTCCTGAGATGCTTTGGAAAAGATCATCACATCATCTACGAAGGATAAGAACGGAATTCGTGATCCGTATGGGATCATCTTATGCCAATCGAGTTCGTAGTTTCGTTGCATTGTAGTTGTAATTTCTGGCGACAGTTTATGCACCTATAATGAAAAGGTAGGGGGAGATCGGGTCACCTTGTCATAGTCCTCTTTGTGGTCAAAAAGTCTTCGTGGGTTCATCGTTCACTAATATAGAGAAAGACACAATTTGGATGCATTCCCTGATCCACTCGAAGAACTTTGTGGAGAAGCCGAATTTTTCCACGACCGCTAAAAGAAAGCATCAGGCCACTCTTTCATATGCTTTTTCCATATCAAGTTTTATTGCAATCAAACTTTGTCTTCCTGGCCTTGTTCTAAAGGAATGAAGATTCTGTGAGTTATAAGAACATTATCTAGAATAGCTTGATTAACTACAAATGCTTCTTGAAGTGGGTGAATGATTTTCCTGAGTATAGTTTTCATTCTTTCCACAAGTATTTTTGCAATCGCTTTGTAAATAGTAGGGCATATGTTGATAAGTCTGTAGTTGTTCGTTGTGGACGGATTCTCGCATTTTGGGATTAAAGTGATAAAGGTCTGGTTTATTTGGCGTAACATTTTCCCTAATCTGAAAAATCCTTTAATGGCCTTAGTGATTGATGGTCCAACAATGTGCAAGTATTTTCTGTAAAATTCTGTTGTCATCCTGTCCGAATCCGGGGATTTATCTTTTCCAATAGAAAAGAAAGTTGATTTTATTTTGAAATTGGAGACTGATCTGGTGAGTTCTTTGTTGTCATCCCTCGTTATCTCATTATTTAGTAGGAATAGATACTTTTGAAGCAATTTGTCCCTGTCCGAACTCGAGGATTTATCTTTTTCAATGGAAAAGAATGTTGATTTTATTTCAAATTAGAGACCACTCTGGTGAGTTTTTTGTTGTCATCCGTCGTTATCTCATTATTTATTAGGAGTAGATACTCTTGAAGTCATTGATGTTTTCCTTTTTAAATTTTTTTTAAAGTCATTTTTAATTTCTTTCCTAATGTTTTCTTCACCCGTTATTTATGAGTCTTCTTCTGTTCTAATTTGCCTAATGATTTTTCTATTTCGTTTACCCGACACTAATTTGGTATCTACTTTTTGAATCCAAAATTTTCAAGTGTTTTATCTTAGCTCGTAGCTCCGATACGACTTATGATAGTTTGGAAGTTAGTCCTTTTTCTATTTGCCTAATAATTTAGTGTTGCGTGCATGACCTTGACTCGTCCAACCGGCACTGCCCAAATCATTGCCTCTTCCTTGACCGGTCTTCCACGGCGGCAAATTATTTTTTTTTTGGAGGTTTTCCCAAATTAAAAGCATTTCTTTGACCACTCTCAAACTACCCATCTCCAAGAAAACATAACACATGAACACCAGTCCAAATCACTTGTAGCCCTTTTAAAAGGACCTTGATAAGTTTACACTCGGTGTAAAAGGGTGAGTTTACACCTCCAATAATATTGAGCCACGTAGCAATACTTTTTCAGAAGTTGAAGAGGCATGGAAAAGCTGCAGGAACAAGTGAACCCACCCATCCTCTCACTCCATCCTCCCCAAGCTCATCCACACCATCTCCCTCAACCCAACAATCACCATACCGGTAAATCCCAAAACCTCATCGCGTAGCACAACATCAGTCGTCGGCTCCACACTTCCCACTCTCTTATCGCACCTAGTCCAGTCGCACCATCTCATCGCACCCGACCAGATCCGCGCGCCAAGAATCACTCACGCTCACCACCTCTCCCTAAAGCTTGAGCCACCCCCAACAACCACCGCTAAATCCCAAACCTCCCTGCAGTGCGGTCCATCAGCAACCGCCTAGTTCACCTCCCAACTTCACCCCGATTCGTTATTCCGAGCCCAGATCCCCCTTTCCATCGCAATTATCGCACATAACCATAAACCCTAACTCCATCAACAGTCGCCACCTATCGAGGAGAAGTTGCATAAATTATACTGCTAGTTCAATTCGAATAAGAAATTGCCGAAATTGATGTCGATAAAGTCAAAGATGAACTCTAATTCCTCTGGTTCAATTTACTCAAATCGAATGAAATTAAAATGAGAAGGAGATGAACGCTTCATATGGGAAAGGGCCAAGGGGGAGATGAAACGCCTTCTGGTGTAATGAGTACTCCTCCCTTTTACTTTACCAATTAATCAGTTTTCATTTTACTGCACTTTTTTTTTATCTATCTACACGTGGAAACATTTAATTGGAAGTGTAAGATTAGCCTTTTACACCCAGTGTAAACTTACATTTTTCCCTTTTAAAAACCAACCTTCCATGAAACTTCATGTAATAACTCATCAAATCCAAATCTTGATCTCATCAAGTCAACCATATCATCCCAGTCCCCTTTTTAAAATCCTCTCCGAAACCCTTAAAACCCTCCCAAATTAATCCCAACAACCATCTTCTGAACGAAAATGGACAACCCCACGGATCAACCAAGCAACAAGCAACCCACCTCAGTCCTCCACGGCGATCAAGAGCTCTCGCTCCGACCAATGAATCTCGGCGACGTAGACGACATGATGGTGTGGGCCACAGACCCCTCCGTCGCCAAATTCTGCCGGTGGGAGCCGTACACCTCGAAACAACAAGCCACCGACTACATCACAACATACGTTCTTCCTCACCCCTATCACAAGGCGATATGTGTTAACAACAGGGTGGTCGGAGCGATCTCCGTGACCAAGAACTCCGGCGAGGACAGCTGCAGGGGCGAGCTCGGATACGTCATCGCCTCCGGGTGGTGGGGCAAGGGGATCGCCACGGCTGCGGTGAAGCTGCTGGCGTCCACCGTGTTCGATGAGTGGCCGCAACTTGAGAGGTTGGAGGCGTTGGTGGATGTCGATAACAAGGGGTCGCAGAGGGTGTTGGAGAAGGCCGGATTTGTGAGGGAAGGCGTTCTTAGGAGTTATCTTATTCTGAAGGGTAGGGTAAGAGATATGGTCATGTTTAGTGTTCTTCGATCATCCGATCCCACGCCTGGGTCGCAAGAAAAGTTTGAGTGAGTTCGTCTCCGGTCACATGGTTGGTGTTTGTTTTTCATGTGGATGTGGATTAAATTTTTCATATTGTAAAAGCCTATTTGGGAATTTTCTTGGGCAATTGTTTGTGATCAATTTCAACTGATGTCTTCAAAGAGGCAATAAATTGTTGATATCACCCAATTGCGTTTTGTCAATCATGACAATCTTCTATGAATTGTTCCAATTTTATCGGAGGTGTTTGAGAGATACGAACACGAAGGGGTCTATCACTTTGCACAGTCAGAAAAATGAGGTGAAGCACTTTAGTAAAGTACTAAAAAAAAAAGCAGGCTTGGAAGAATCTATTGATGCACTTGAAACGTTATCTTCGTGTTGAATATGCCAATGTTGATTGAAAGGCAATGGGGTCTTCATGAGCACGATGAAGATTCTAGTGTCCACCGAATTCGAAGAGTTGCTGCAAGTGGATGAGGAAATCAAATTATTGCAGGGAACATGTCCTGATTTGGATCAGTAGAGAGGGTGAACTCTAATGACAACTCTGAACTAGCAAAAATCTTTATCGAATGGATCAACACGCGCCAGTAAAAACTTAACTGGCATACTGAAATCTGGAACAAGTCATACCAATTGAACTGAACACAAATTAGCAGTAACAAACAGCTTCAACTAGAATTGCAGGGACTCATCCGCAAGGAGAGTTGCCCTTCAAAAATAGGCGTATGCCACTTGAAAAGTAGCAAGCACACGGTATTCTTTAGTAAAAGGCGAAAGAATAGTTCGCTATGTGCTTACTACATGGCTGCGTGACTTAATAAGGTGCAAGTCGGAAGGCCCTTATATTCCTCTGCTTTATAGAGAAGTCCACTGTTACCAATGTGGGATGCTTAAGTAAAACCCTTTTAATGGATATTGCATTGTATAATATCTTTAAATAGTTCCTTTATTGATCCGAAGGGTGATCTTTGGAATGAGGATTCAAGAAAGGGTCGTGAAGAGGATTTTAAAAGGGGTAAAGGACTCAAAGGAGCTACAGAAAGGTTCCACTCATCTAAAACTAACCAGACGGTTTTTAGCTTCGGAAAAATTAGGAATATTAAGAGCATATGTGTAATGTGTGATACTGTATGTTCTGAAGCAAGTGAAATGCGCCTGCTTGACGAATCTTACCGAAAACCAGTTGAATGAGCTTAACCGATGGTCAATAGAAAGTAAGACAATGGATGAGGTGATCCCACAAACGTCTGTTCGGACTTTGGATGAGTGAGAAACATATACTGATGTGGCTCAATTTTGCAGATGAAAGTTGTGCACTTTTTTTTCTTGCTTAACATTGCTGATAAGTTACATAAACAAAAATTCATCGAAACAGGAGAGTATGCAAACAGAAATATAGCTAAACAGACAATGAATTATGACAAACCTACAGTAGCCAGTAGGAAATGAATTCAACTGAAATTGTTGGGGGCTCATCCAAAAGAAGAGCTGCCCTCCAAAAATAGGCGTATGCCACTTAGATACAGCAAGCACACGGTTTTCTTTAGTAAAAGGCGAAAGAATAGTTAGCTTTGTGCTTACTGCGTGGCTGCGTGAGTCTTACCATCTCGAGTTGGAAACGGCTTATACTCCTTTGCATTATAGAGAAATCCATTGTTTCCTATGTGGGACAATAGACCTGGCAAGTCTATAGCAATGATGGTATTTGCTAGAGGGCACCATTTGCTGAATCCATCAAAACATCCACAAAGCTACTAAATAGGCTATGAAGAAGAGGGTCCATTGTCTTCAAATAAACAACGGCGATTATCAAGAAGTTCCAATTCCATGTGCAGATCAGTTGGACTTGGACCTCGTGCAATGCCCAAGAAGTTCTAAAGCAAGGACGAGTCAAGGTCTCTAAAAGAGACAATCACTACGTTGCTAGCTCAGCTCGCAGCGATTTCTTTTGCATCATGAGACCAAAAATTGATGCACTTTTAGAAATACTGAGCAATGCCTCCTTGTGGATAAGCAAACTATTTCGATTTTGAAAAGTATATTAGTTCAGAGCCCACAGAGGGAGAACTGCCCTTCAACGGAGCCACCGAGCCACCATTATTTGAAGTAGTATATTAGTTCAGAGCCCATTGAGGGAGAACTGCCCTTCAACGGAGCCACCGAGCCACCATTATTTGAAGAAGTATATTAGTTCAGAGCCCACTGAGGGAGAACTGCCCTTCAACGGAGCCACCGAGCAACCATTATTTGAAGAGTAGCTACTGCTACTTCAAGCTATCTTATTTGTATAAGCCATAGATTACAAAATTAGTCGCCAAAATGTAAAAGGTAGCTTTGCAATGAAATGTGATGATTTGCATCAAGTGAGAAAGACAAAAGAAAGGCCTAAACAATCTGAAACGAGTACATGGGTGATACTTAACAAATGAATGTGCAGCTGCTTTACACAATGTATGTTTCTCAAGTGAGGATACTGTCTTTGCAGGTTCATTGACGTAATACATTGAAATCTAGCACATTACACTGAATCAATGCAAGTACTTGAACGAGTTCAGCTAAAATTGTTGGGAGCTCGTCCACCAGGAGAGCTGCCCTCCAAAAATAGGCGTATGCCACTTAGATGCAGCAAGTACACGGTATTCTTTAGTAAAAGGCGAAAGAATAGTTCGCTTTGTGCTTAATGCGTGGCTGCGTGATTTCAAACAGTGTAGTGGGAAACCAGTTATACTGGTTTGGATCATACAGAACTCCAACATTCCCAATGTGGGAGGCTTGGTTAGTTGTTTCACTAGTTTGCTGTAATATGTGTGTTAACCTTTCACTTTTCTACGTTGAATCGCTATTCACAAATGTACAAGTATTACAAAACCATCAAATGTTAATCTGGAAGCAGTTTATTTAATAAAACTTATGTTTGCAATTACGATTATATTAGAAATTAACAAGCATTCAATTAAAACATCAATCATCATAAGTCATAACACAGGGCGGGGATCGGAGCGAAGAGCACTAAACATCACCATATCTCTTACCCTACCCTTCATGATAACATACCTCCTAAGAACACCTTCCCTTGCAAACCCAGCCTTCTCCAAAACTCTCAGTGACCCCTCATTCTCGACGACCACCAATGCCTCCAATCTCTGTAGTTGTGGCCACTCTTCGAATATCGTGGACAAAAGGATCTTCACTGCCTTTGTCGCGATCCCCTTGCCCCACCATTTTGAGGCGAGGACATATCCGAGCTCGCCCCTGCAGCTGTCCTCGCCTGAGTTCTTGGTCACAGTGATGGCTCCAACTGCCCTGTTGTTGACACATATGACCCGGTGATACGGATGAGGTATTACACTAGCTTTAATGTACTCCATGGCCTGTTCCCTTGAAGTTGAGCTAGGCTCCCAAGGGCAAAATTTAGCCACATCAGGATCTGATCCCCACACTAACATGTCATCGACGTCGTTGAGATCCATCAAGCGTAGTGAGATCTCAACATCTTCTCTTTGGAGGGTCTCCATAAATTTAGCTAACAGAGTCTAAGATTGTGTGTTTTATGATAGCATGAAGTTTCATGGTGACTTTAATTACAAGTGCTTTATTTGTTCTTTTTAATTTCTATAGTCAAAGTGTGTGTGAAAGTTGGCCGCCATGATTGACTTGCTCAGCAACAAGCTACTTTATCTCAAGTATTGGTCAATTTAAAGGTGACAATTAATATATATTTGTCCAAGTTTGAATCAATATCGAATCGATTCATTATTAGATAGAACAAGTAGAATGAACATGACACAAATGAGGATGTCATGTGTTCATTCTATAACTAACAACTTTCATTCCGATAGAAATACATATATAGCATGAGATTAATCATGAGAATGCATCCAATTTTTAAAGGGAATGCATTTAATTTATTACACAAAACCACAAATGTGAGAATGAACCATCTTATGATCGATGTGGGGAAAGGTTTGGACTAGAGCCGAACTAGTGTACTGATGTCATAGGGAACAGCCTGAGTGGTGTTCTCGTCGGCCTTGTAAGCTTTGGCCCCGAGAACCTCAACCACTGCGTTCGTAGGATGGTAATAATCCCAGAAGTAGTACACATCCCTGTCTGAGCACACTGTTGCATTAGACTGGCACTGCCCGTCACTCCTCGTCTCGCAGCAACTCTTGTCGTACACTGTAATACCTGTCAACCCACCGGCATCTCAATTCAATGATGGAGCACCCGCAAAGATATGATGGCATCGGAATTAAGTACTTACCAGCACTAATGTAGGATGATGTTTCGACGGCAGAAGAGTTGATGTAAATGAATTGAGCGCCTGAGAGTGTCTCGTTAAGCTCCGTGATGAGTGGAACCAACTTACCATTGAAAATAGCGACTGCATCATCCACGACTTCGACACACGAGGTGGTGTTAAAGTTAGCCATCTCTCCAAGGGAGCACCCTATTTGTGTCAACAAGTAAAACGCAATCTTCCTCGCCCCAAGCCCGTGCAAAATCTACAAAAGGAAATTCTCGAAAAATCAGTCCACGTGATTGTCTTTGATCGATGAGTCTCAGATCGATCTTTATGGTATTGTTAATTAAGGCAGGGGGCTGACCTTAACGTAGGCTCCATAGTACTTGGTGAGGATTGAAGCAAACTGCGTCGGAGTATAGATTTTGCTGGTGATGTAGCTTCCGTTGTTGAAGTAGTTGTTGATGTAGTCGTTGTTGCCGATGTTGATCGTGTACAAGCACTCTGTTAGGTTAACTTGGTCACCGATCTTGTCCACGATGGTTCGATGATTTTGTATTTGTTGGTAGAAGCTTATCACCTCTCCCTGTACGTTTTACACACAAGTACGTTTAACGTTTTATAAGATGAGTGTTTTATAAATAAAGTCGAATAATATTAATTAAAATCAGGAGAATATATATAAAATCGAGGATTCAATTTAAGTATAAAATAAAATTGTACCAGGTTCCGTCGGCCGGTTTCATAGAGGATTCCGGCACCACCGGAGGCGTAATTAACACCTTGACTTGCTTCGTCCACCCCCATGCTTCGGTTGAAGGAAGGGATAAAATGATCAAATCCCAGAAGTTGAGCTGCATTTTGTGAATTTTTGTTAAATATATGCATTCACAATTAAAATTCAAGTGCCAACATCTATTTCATCAAACTTATAAACATACGTATGCTTGTGTATTTGTTATACTCGATCCGTGTATATAATTTTTTTATTCAAATACATTTTAGTAAACTTATATATTAATTATATAAATTACTCAAAATTATTAAACTAGCTAGATTTTAAAAAACAAAATTAAGACAGAAAATATTATTATTAGCTGAATCTTAGAAAAATCATTCGAAATTAATGAAAGATTGCTAAATGTTTGAAAAAAAATGAATCAGATATGATCTAAGTGTTTGAAAAAAAAATCAAATATTAGATTGAGTAATCCTCAAACTAATACAATCTTAATTTATACGGGAAAATATTAAATGATGCAGAGAATTTCCTTGAATAGGTAAATAAAGAGCGGTCATTCCGGAGGTCGAATCGGAAACTATGGCCTATGGGTACTACCCACAAGTCCTTTCTGGTAATGCAGAGAATTTCCTTGAATAGGTAAATAAAGAGCGGTCATTCCGGAGTTTGAACTGGGAACCTATGGGTCCTACCCACAAGTCTTTTCTGGTGAGCCATTCCGAAATAGTTGATGTAGAGAATTTCCGAGAAGACAATGCGGCCAGAAAGAGATGAATGGAAGGCAAAAAAAAAAAAGGAAAGAGTAGTATTCGTTAAACAATCACGGGTGAGTTTTTGATACTTTTGGACCACTCCCAGAGGGGCAGTCTTCCAAATTACTTACTTGTACACACTCAAATATACCCTAAAATTATTAAATATAATTTTCTTTTTAAAAAATTAAAATTATATTATGTATTTCATACTTATATTAACATTTTTATAAATTTTTATCAACATATTATGTTTGATAAAAATATAAAATTAAAAATTAATATAATCGATATTTTAATTATACGTATTTTTAAAATTACTTTTTTTATAATTAAATTTTATACAAATATAACTTTTACTATATAATTTTTTTATTGAATTATTAAATAAATAGCGGTTATTTCGGAACTCGAAGCGGATACCTATGGCTCACAGTCACAAGTCCTTTCCAGCTGTATAATTTTGTCCAAGTTGTACTCCAGTATAATTTTTTCTCAATGCACGGCACTGACATTGAGTAAATAATCGGGGGCGGGGCCCACCATGTCCGTATATACAAGTAGAATAATTAGGCGTACCAAGCGGGCTGCTTCAATGGGCCCTACATATTTGGGGGCAGATATTTATATTTTCAAACCCAATTGTGTTTTTGGGCTTCCAAACCCAACTATTAATACCATATATTTTAAAATTTTATCTCATATTTATAGAAAATTCGGTTCTCATTTTCTATTAAACTTCATCTTTAAATAATTTGAAGACAACCATTATGTCATATGCCGCCCTATTAAGAATTTAGATTTTAGAAAATTTTATTTGAGATTTATTTATTTATATTTATAAACATTGTATGAGATTGATTTATTTATATTTATAAACATTGTATGAGATTGATTCGTTTAATTTAGAGAAACACTTATACTGATATTTTCATAAATATTTATAATATATATTTATATTTTAAAAAAATAGAAAACTTAGTTTCTAAAATGAATATCTTTTTAATGTATAAAGACGTGAATATAATATCTTAATTTTAGATGAAATCATGCAGTGTAACACTGTAACATGTGATCCGGAGGCAGCGGAATGGTAGATCGATGCCATTTCTGAATAGGTAGGGTAGGTGGGTCTTGATTCTTGAAGAGCTGAAGCTGAAACAAGATACACCCTTTCGATTGTGGAATGGTGGCGCCCCCAAAACTGTTTTAATAAAGCTGTGGCTTATAGTCCTGTCTCCTCTCAGGGATATGGGAAAGGGAAACATTTGTCCGTAACTGTAAGATATATATACCCTTTAGTTGTAACTGTAACTACTAAGTAGATTAATAGATATGGGTCGGGTAAACTCTTCTAACTATTTAAAGCGTTAGCTGATCAACTCGGGTCGGGTCCCTAGCTACTACTTGTACGTATATAATAATGAATGGGTCATCCATTCTCTTTCTTGTATTATTGTTGTTTGAGAATTGGGATGCGGTGTCGGTACTCCACCCCCCCAGCCCTATCTATTTAATATTTTGTACAAAATTAAAAAAACGTGCATCATATGAGATGAACATCAACTTCTACATTAAATTAATTTTTTTTTGTTTGATTAAATTAAAAATTAAATGTTCGCTTCTCTATACTTTTTATAAACGATTTTTAACCTATATATCCTTAATTTATGATGATGTATAAAAAGAACTTTTGAAAAACTACAAATAATAAAATGCAACAAAATCTTTCCTAATTTAGAAACTAAACATACAGATGGTTCTAAGTTTGAAATTTCATTTTATATATAAATAATAATGATTATGTTCTTTGAAGCTAATTAATATGAAAGGTCTTTCTAACTAACCTATGCCCTAAACATCTATTTTTAGTCATTATTCATAGATTTAAAATAATTTTTTGCTTAATTCGGCAAATCACATTGGTTTCTTAGGAGGTTTAATTAATGTATTGTTAAAAATCGTACTCTATGCTTTTATAAATATTAAACTGAATAATTAAGGAATTGCTCCTAATTAAATGAGTATTTTAAACTCTCTCAATATTACATATATAGTCGCAGGTTGTGGAAAGATGTGAAATAACATCACACATTGATAAAAATATGAATCCAAGCCTTGCATATAAGCTGGTGGGCTACTCCACCGAACACCAATTGGTTTTAGAATAGAACCCTACTCGACTTGTGTGCTCGACTTGATTAGCGCATGGTGCGCTCGGACGTGCATGACTCCCACGTCATATGGTCCACTGGAATTTAACACGGGCTTTGATTGAGAGGTTTAACAATTCAACCTCCTATCATACTATCTGTAACCAGGGACGGAGGGAGGGGGGGCATGCGGTGGCTCGAGCCCCCCTTGAGAGCCGGAGGGAAACGTAAAAAAAAAAAAAAAATGTATTTTTTTGTAATTTTTGATAATTTAAGGGGTAAAAATAGTTAAAAAAAAGTAATAGATCAACAAGTGTGCTTAGCTTAGTTGGTATGAGGTGAGAACTTGAATAAATTTTTTACAACAAATATATTTTTTACAACAACGAGTGTATCTTATCTATATCTTCAAAAAAAATTAAAAATATAGTTGAGCCTCCTGAATTTTTTTCTGGCTCCGCCCCTGTAACTATATGCTAACTTGGAGTAATTAGCAAAAGTTTGAACAAGTCTCTTACTAGTATTTTTTCTCCTTTAACCAACATTTATTGCTAACCCAACCAAAGGGGAAAGAAAAACTATTATTGGCAATGCTCCCTTCTTCAAATTTAAATTTATTAATTTTTTTTAAAACCAGTGATGTAGTCGATCTCTTTCATACCGAATATGCACTGTCAATTAAGAGATTTAAACTTGGACATCTTAGGAAAGGAGGACCCCTTGTAATTAAAAGGAGGTTATCGTCGCAAAAATGTCGATCATATCAAAATTTATCCTTTAAAACATCTACAATTTCGGTTGGTTGGAGGTAAGGTACGTAATATCTACGTTGACTGGTAGGCTTGCTTGCATACGTACTTTTTGTTATCAATATTTAATCTAAGACAGGACAAATAACAATACATCAACAACCTAAAAATTAAAACAAAAAGTTTAATTGAAGTTGGCATACGATAAGATAAAATAGAAAGATTTCCTATAAAAAAAGGCAAGTATTATCTGACATAAAATAGAAAATCATTTTATTATTATTATTATTATTATGATGATTATAAGGTAAGGTCAATATATGACTAACTAACATAAAAATCTCCTGACAGCGAAATAAAAATGTACTATATATTATATAGAACCGAGGGTGGTGGTGGGACTTACTAAGAACATCGACGAAGGTCTTGTTGTTGGTGAAGCGTCCGGTGGCGAAACTATCGGGCCAGTCGATGCCGTAAGGGACGTAGTTAGCCTTGGCTTGCGTCGGGAGGTTGTTGTTGTTGCCGCTGTCGGATAGCGAGTCTCCGAACACAAAGTAGCACGGCACTTGTGGCTCTGCTCCGGTTTGCACCTCAGGTGGTTGCCGATGAGGATGAGGAGGAGTGACATTTCTGTTCACTCCGCCCCAGCTCAGGATAAACATTATCAAGACCTTCACTTGCGCCAACACGCTCCCGAGGCTGATCGCCATCGTCGCTAAATTAAATCGGTTGACGGAGATGATCGGTTTGAGATGAGAGACTGGTAGTGGTGGCAGGGGATGGATGATACATATTTCATTTTATAGGCGGAAATTGGTAAGGGTAAGTAATTGGTTTCATGTACTGTGTGCCACTGTGGCAGTAATTCATTTTTACTGTCAGTAAAAAAGCAATGGGTACTATATGTATGTGTGGATGAAATGTAATGGGTATCGTGCTACATTTATTGGACTCGTTGCAATTTGGGACCCTTAAAAATAATGTGAAATATTGTCCCGTTTTTATAGCCTTACTATAAGTTTTTATGTTGGATAATTGAAATTAAATGAGGTTGTTTAAGATGGGAATGAAAAATGGGTTTATGTTATTAGCCATATATAACAGATTTGAATTTGAAATTCGTCCTTCCATAAATATTTAGCCACAATTTGCTATGATTGATTTCTTACCGAGAAAATATGGTAATTAGCTTTATAGTTCCCTTGATTCATGCTTCTCAGTTGATGTAATTACGTGTAAGTAGTTTTATCATCATTTAGGTGAATAAAATTATCTTTCATATAAGCATTTAATTTATCCTTTATTCACGTTTTTAGCAGCTTATAGGAGGCAACATACGATACCTTGAATTTGGAAATAAAGAGCGGTCATATCCAGGGTTCGAATTGTGGACCTATGGATATTACCGCAAGTCCTTTTCAGTGAATCATTCCGGAATGGTTATTGAAAAAAAAGAAAAGGAAAAGGAAAAGATTATAGACAAACTTTTACAAATTTTGTATGATATATAACTTTTTTCTTCTTATTTTATATGAGATGATGATCGATCCTTAGCTTATTATTTTCACATAGTAGTTTAAAAGTATAAATATTGATAAATATATCAAGAGTTGAGGGATTAATACCAATAATACTGGTGCAAGTGAGGAAAAAGTTGTGTAAATACCATGGAAAATTTACAAAATATTGTGTTTAATAAAGTTTTAGTTTTAAAAAGGTAAAAATGACTACAAATAATACGAACTTTCAGAGGTGAACAAAAAATAATATGAACTTTCAAATTTAGAAATTTATATACAAATTATATAAACCAATATTGATACAAAAGCAAGAATTCGAAAACAAAAAATTAAATTGGACTCAAAATATAATTAATAAGAAAGTTTGGGAAAAGTTATAAAATTAAAATGAATTTACGTTGTTCACCATCTTCCCATCCGCTTTTATTGATCTATAGTAGTCGTCAGAGAAACATAGAATCTATATCTAACTATTAAAAGAGAAGTATTTTTGATGAGGTGTCATCACCACCTAAATCCATAATTATATGGTTTTCAACCAATCAAATTAAAAGTTTTTTTTTATAATCAATTGGTTCAATTTAAAACATTAAATTAGCATATAATTTATTTCTTAGTACATTATACATTTTCTAATAAATTGGTTCGAATCAAAACGTTGAATTAAACATACTTCGTATTTAATTTATTTTATTTTATAGTAATATATATGTTGTATTATTATGATTTTATTTATAAAAACAACGCGCCATGACGCGGGAATTGTACTAGTGTTTCTCGTATGAGTATTAAAATGTGATAAACTTCTAGACAATAACAAAAACAAAGGAAAGATGATCATACTATACATTTAAGAAAAAAAATCAAAATATTTAAAACCAAAATAGGCTTTAATTGTGACACATTTAATGAATTAAAGGTTAGCAAGATGTTTATTTCATTATTTATATAAAGGGATAAAAGTGATCTTGAATAAATTAATTAAAATCATATTATCTTATCCAAAATTATTTCTTTTCCTTTACCTTTATTCATATACTTTTAATTTTAATCTATAAAAATTATTTTAATTAATCAACTTTGTGGACTAAATTGCATGAGATTTTTTATAAATAAAAATCTATAGTCAAAGTGTATTTTTTATCTTTTAATTTATCAATGGGTAAGATTGATCGAATGCTTATATATATTGATGGAAAGTATTAAATTTTAATAAAAAAACAAAAAATCTTGATACAAAAGCTAGAATTCTGAAAACAAAAAATTAAATTGGACTCAAATTATACTCCGTTTTAATATAATTGTCGTTTAAAAAAAATCTTGTATCAATTTATATGACGTTTACAATTATCTACATCAATTAGCACAAAAAACAAAGTAGTCAGTCTGACTCTCTAATTTCCTACCAATTTAAAAAAATTATAGTAATTATTTTCTATCCAATGAAAGAGAGTATGTACTCATTACAATTTGACAACGTGTACTGTACTTCGTACTACTCAAAAAGAAAAGAGAAAAAGTAATCACTGCAATGCATCACCAATTAAGTGCAGTAGGGAGTAATTACATTGCCTTATTTCCTGTGCATTTACTTAGAACGACAACTAATTTCGAATCGAGGGAGTAATTAATAAGAAAGTTTGAGAAAAGTTCTAAAATTAAAATGATATTATCGTGTTCACCATCTTAGAGCAACCCCAAGAGATGTGCTAAAATAGAGAAAAGATGGAATTTAGAGAAAAAAAACCCATATTTTGGCCCCAACAGATTATGTAAACAAATCTGCAAAATAGAGAAAAGAGTGAAAAATGGGAAAAAAATCTGTAAATTTGTGGGAAGTGGATTCATCTCTATAATTAAATGTATGCACTTCTCCCCATAGACCATTTATTGCCGCCACCACTGTAGCTTGTTTCCAGGCAAATATATTGCCGCCCCTACTAGGGTTCTTCTCAACTGTTGAAGCTGGTGAATCCTCTTCTCCTTCTTCCAGGTATGTGATTTCAATTTTATCTTCTCCACTTCTTCTTCGTCTGATTTCTGTTTGATTTCTTATTTCTGATTTCTGTTTGAATCCTCTTCTCCTTCTGATTTCGTCCAGCAGCATCTTCGACAATCCAGTGTTTTACTATTCTGTTCGATTTGCTATTCATTTCTTATTTCTGATTTCTTATTCTGTTCGATTTCCAGTATTTTACTATTCTGTTCAATCCAGTATTTTCGGATCGCTGCCAATCCAGGATCTGTAATTTCGATTTCCAGTATTTTATTTTGAGTTCTTCCATTGCAGATTCTAATTTCGAGTTCTTATTTCAGATTTCTTATACTATTCTGTTTGAATCCTCTTCTCCTTCTGATTTCTAATTTCGAGTTCTTCCATTGCTGCTGCAATCTAGAGATTTACAGATTTATTGCAGAACTGTGCTGCCGCAATATAGAAATTTAGAAATTGTGCTGTGCTGCTGCAATATAGAAATTTACAGATTTATATTTCGACCGTCCATTGCAGAACTGTGCTGCTGAAATATAGAAATTTACAGATTTATTTTTCGATTTCCAGTATTCTATTCAAGCGCTTGATGTTGCTGAATTTGTTCAAATGCTTGATGTTGCTTGATGTTGAATCTGTAATGCTTGATGTTGCTTGATGTTGAATCTGTTCTTACTAGTTTTTTCGAGTGCTGCTGCAATCTATAATGCTTGATGTTGAATCTGTTCAAGCGCTTCAATCTGTAATCAGTGCTGCTGAATTTTCGATTGCCCTTTCTTACTAGTTTTTTCATTTGTAGATGAATTTCATGGAGCTCCTAAATAGTGGATCACCCATCGATGACCTCAATGATTCTCCTTCCCAGTATAATATTTCATCAAGTCAATATCATGCTAGTGGTTCCACCTTTGAAGAAACTGATGTCGAAATTGATGAAGCAACAAATATTGCCTCTGCAAGCTAAAAACCTAAAAAACAATCTACAAGATCGTCCAACTTTACAATCGACGAAGACAAGTTACTTGTATCCGCTTGGCTAAATGTAAGCTTGGACCCGGTCAAAGGTAGTGACCAAAAGAAGAGCCAATTTTGGAAAAGAGTCACAGAGTACTTCGAGAAGAACAAGAAATGGGGAGCTTATCCGAGCGAGAAATCATTGACAAGTCGTTGGACAACAATCAACACCACCGTGAGTAAGTTTAGTGGACACTACAATCAGGTGCAACACTTGCGTCGAAGTGGTTCCACCGAAGAAGATAAGGTACACCTTTGTTTCTACATATTATTCTTTAGAGTTTCTACATATTGATTTTTTTTTATCAATACCTCGGGAAATAGTTAGTGGAGGCAAAAGAAATGTTCAAGAAAGTTGAAGGTCATGCATTTCAACTAGACCATTGTTGGAAAATTATGAGGTTCCAGCAAAAATGGATGGATGAACATCAACGGATTGATGGGAAGAGAAAGTGCAAGGGTTCATCTGCTAAAACCACGAAGTATTTCAATTTAGAAGAAGATGAAGAATGTCCTCCGCAACCAGAAGGTTTGAAGCGACCGATTGGGAGAAAAGCGGCCACAGAAGTGAACAAGAAAGCAAAACTTGATGAAAGTACTACCACGGTTTCTAAAACCCGTGCTGAGCTAGAAGAATTAAGGGAAAGAAGAATAGAGAGTGACCGGATCAAGTCAGAAAACCTCAAGAGTTTGCTTGCTAATGAGCAAAAACAAGTTGCTCTTAGAGAGAAGGAATATGAACTTCAAGTAATGGCCATGGATATCACTAAGTTGTCGCCCATTCAAGTTGAATACTTTACGAGTCTACAAAGGGAAATCTTGACAAAGAGGGTTGGCGGGAGCGGAAATGAGTAGTCTCTTTATTTTTATGTGAACTATTATTATGTTCTATCGTTTTTATATGAACTTAAAGTTTGATTTTTGTCATTTCGCTATAGTTGGGTGTAATGGACAATTACCATATATCAATTAATATTATGCATGACTTTATTATTAGTCTCTCAAGGACAACGAAATTGAATATCGCATAACATAATAATAGTAACAAAATAGTGAACCGAGAATACTATTCTCCACCATGGATTGTCCATAAGTGCTCAATAAGATCTTTTTGGAGTCTAGTGTGCACTTGTTTGTCTCTAATATGATGTCGTTTTGCAACAAACTCTAGTACTGTTGGCGTGCGTTCATGTGAAACTGTTATGCTTGGGACTTCAGCCACTCGATCATATTGCTTTTCAATGTCATGACAATGTTTTGTTCGACGATATAGATCATACTCTTCACGCTCATCTTCGACAATCATATTATGCATGATTATGCACGCCATCATAATATGTTTTAGGACATCCTTATCCCAAAACCTTGCTGGATTCCTCACAATGGCAAAGCGTGCTTGAAGTACCCCAAAAGCACGCTCCACATCTTTCCTTACCCCTTCTTGCTGCTTAGCAAAATATTGATGTTTATTTCCTTGAGGAGCAGGAATAGTTTTCACCAATGTTGCCCAAGATGGATATATACCATCAGCAAGATAATATCCCATATCATATGTTCTGCCATTAACCGTGTAACTAATGGGAGGAGCACACCCTTCAACCAGTTCGGTAAATACGAAAGAGCGCTCTAATACATTAATGTCATTTAGAGACCCCGGTAATCCAAAAAACGCATGCCAGATCCAAAGATCATATGAAGCTACCACTTCTAAAATAATAGTGGGTTCATGAATGTGGCTAGTGAACTGACCATGCCAAGCAGTTGGACAATTTTTCCATGTCCAGTGCATACAATCAATGCTGCCTAACATCCCAGGAAAGCCACGCTCTTCACCAACTGCAAGTAGTCTGGCAACATCATCAACATTTGGCGACCTCAAGTACTCCTTCCCAAATACTTCGCCAACTGAAGCGACAAACCTTTTTAGACTTTCTATTGTCGTGCTCTCACCAATTTGCACATACTCATCTGTATAATCAGCCGGAACACCGTAAGCAAGCATTCGAAAAGCAGCTGTTACCTTTTGAAGTGACGACAAACCAAGTCGCCCATCAGCATTCCGCTTTTGAACAAAATAAGAATCATGGGCAACAATAGCATCATGGATGCGAAGGAAAAGATGTTGCTTCATTCGGAACCTCCTTCTAAAATACCGAGGCCCGTATTTTGGAGGATCGGCAAAATAGTCTTGATAAAGCCGTTCATGACCACCAATACGATCACGATCAATAGTAGCATGACCCATAATAGAACCACGTTGACGTCCTGATTGGTTGTTGGGAAGACATTCTTCTTCTATTTGAAGAAGTAATAGGTTTTCTTCATAATCGTTATCTATATCGTCATCATCGTTCATATAGGTATCAACTAAATAGCGGCTACCCAATGAACGACGATCCATATGAAATTAGATTTTTAAGGGAGGGAGAAAATTAGAAATCAGATGTTAGAAATGTTAGAAATGTTAGGTTGGTATTTATAACAAGTGAAAAAAAATGTTAGAAGTTTTAAAAACTTTAATTGTTATAAATAAGTAAAAAATGTTATAAATAAATGTTAGAAGTTTTAAAAACGTTAGAAATAAGTAAATAAATGTTAGAAGTTTTAAAAGTCTTAAAAACTTTAATTGTTAGAAATAAGTAAACAAATGTTAGAAGTTTTAAAAACGTTTTAAAACTTTAATTGTTAGAAATAAGTAAAAAAAAATGTTAACAACTTTAATTGTTAGAAATAAGTAAAAAAGATGTTAGAAATGTTTGAAATTTTAAAAACGTTAAATTGTAATATATAATGTTATAAATAAGTAAAAAAAATGTTAGAAATGTGAGGCTAAATATTATAATTAAGATTAAAATAATATTTTATAAATGTAGAATTAAATATCCTTAATAAATGCATTTATTTATTATGCTGTATAATAAATGTAAAAATCTGTAAAATAGAGAAGCTGTTGGAGTTTGAGTGAATTTTTTTAGAGATTTTGACATTTTTATCTGTAAAATCACTACTAGAAAACTTCAATTATACATCTGTTGTCAACAGATGTCTTTCAAAAAAAATTCCGATCTCTTTGTGCGTGTAGTAAAAGATCAAACTTTTCCACATCGGTTTTAAGTAGATGTCTTTTCTTAATTAGAACCCCTCATTTTTTGTTATGACATATTCACTTATTGATGAATATCCATAATTTGTCATTGGAAAACATGTGAAGATGTCCTCCTAAAGCAAAAAAGTGACATTTACATCTTTATTTATAAAAACAAGTGATGTCTTAATAGAAAATAGACAACAGTTTTTGTTTTAGTGATCGCGTTTATAATCATGTTCGATATATAATTTATTATTTTATATTGTTTTAATATAACCGATCACATGAAATATAGGCATAACCGATGTATTTCCATATTATCGACATCACATTTTTTGTTATAACTGATGTGTATAACAACAGTACTGGCATCTGTTTTAATAGACGGATCTGATGTTAGATGTATGAATGCACTACTATTTTCATATTTAATCCGATGTTTTATTATGGGACAGGCAACACGCTTTTGTCGATAGATCATCGCATTTTGTATGGTCTTCAATAGGATAGGTCGTTTAATAAAAACATGTACATATATACTACCATCATATTGTCACATTTACAAAATACGCCGCCGCTATTCATAGCCACAAAATTGGCTAGCCACAACATCTCAAAACAAATAAAGCATACCGACGAATATATCTTAGGACAAACTAACACCAAACTGTCTGGAAAGATAAAAAGAAAAGTCAGGACTAAAAACTGCCAGGAATAGCCATAGAGAATGCATAATAGAGTTTATCCTTCGATCCCCACATCACCTACAACCAAATTTACTAAAATGATCTTACACTTTTCACAAGATTTCTCATCTTTAACCACCTGACTCATGGTCATTTGCAGAAGAACTTGCAGTTGCACCTGTTTCCATAAGTCGCTTAAGAAAAGCAACATCTGTACTGGATGAAACATCATCTGCACAAAATTTAAACCAACATATTTAGGAGGATTCCAGAATCAGGCAATCAGCTTCCGTCAAAACTTTATGAGAAAAAGAATCAATTGTTCCAACTGATGATTTACTAACCAGAAAACAGTCCATAAATTAGACAATAAAAGAAAGCAATCCCCAATTATTACACTGAGCAATAACAGCAAAGGATACTGAATCACCAGGAAGCCAATTTCTTTGAAGCAAATTACCAGCATGATGTAGGTAAAATTGAAGACCGAAATCTAACCTTGTGAGGTGGGTAACCATTGAATGTCTTGAACACTACTCGTACCCACTCCTCTAATGTCAAGAGAAGTTGATTCCATGCCATCCACAAGCTAATCAGAAAAACAAAATCAATGTCTTATAAATGAAATTTAATGGATAGTTGCAAAAAGAGATGCAAGAACATGAGATCGATAAAAGCATATAGAAATCCAGAATAAAAACCGAATGTTATAGTGACATATAGCATTACCCTCTCCTAGGACTTTTGATCAGAAGCTAGTCTTTTGCTGTACAAGTGTTGCTTTACTTTATGTCATGAAAAATTATTCTCAATGGCTGAAATCTCAATCCTTTGCACTTCTAGCTTTTGAGACAGCTTCTGATTTTGAAACTGAGGCACAGAAGTGTCAAGCTCCAAGCCTCTAACACAAGGAAACAATAAGTTGAGTTAGCCAAATATCACTAGTTCCAAATACTAAACATGAACAAACAAGAAAAGTGCAAAAACCTAACATGCATAAACGTCATCCCTAAAGATAAGCCAACACCAAATCTAGGATAAGATTAGTTGTTTTAGGCACAACTAACACCCTGCAAACTAGTTCACACCAGCATTTTTTTAATAGAAAAAATATCATAAAATCAATGCAATCAACTTTTTACGCCTCTTTAAAATAAGGAAATACATCATAAACATACATCAGATACAACCCTCAAATCAATCCAACCAACTTTTTCTGCCTCTTATCATAAAATATTTTGCCCTTAAGAGTAACAATAACCAAAGATGTGTCTAAAGGGGAAAATAGAACATTAAAATGAAAATAACCCTCTTATTATTAAATTGGTTACCAACCTCTTCAAACATGGATATATAACACCAGTATCACCATGTATGGACATTGCATATGTACAAACAAGTTCTTTATTATAATTACCTTTCCATAACCAAAATCTTTATTCTTTCGTTTAATCGACATGAGATTTATGCAAGAAATCCCTCCTACCGCTATTCGAAGTAAGATTCAATTGGATCAATTCCACATTTTAGTCATACATAGATGACAAGATGAGATATAATGGTACATGAAATTATACAAACAAGATCACCTCTAAACTATCAAAATTCTCCAATTTAGAGAAGATTTTAAGTATTTTCCGTATAATAAAGAAACTGTCGCAGATGCTTTAGAATCGATTTACAAAGATTTTGGTTTTATATATGCACTAAGTGAATTCAATTGCACATCAAATATAAGATGGTTAATCAGGCAACATATATGTTATAGACAAGCACTAGTAAATAAGATGAAAGTACATCACATTCACCACAATGGTATTACATATAAGTGCCAGTGTCAATTCATGGCATTCATCATCTTGAGTAAGTTTAATTAACCCTAGCTAGATACCACATACATTCATGATCCATGATAGATAAATTAATTGAACAAACTAGTTGAACCGATACTAACTCAACAAACAATAGAGGGGTGAATCCATAATTAACCCATGTGCTGTCACATGTGCTTTTATAATTGATTTACAAAGAGAAGGCAGTAGCCGGTGGTGATCTAGAGAGCTAATTACATGATAGATCAAGATGCTGAAGCTGGACCAATTCACCAAATTGCTCAGGAACTACACCAGTGAAAGATTCAAATAACAATGAGAAGAAAACAAGATCCAATCTCTCAATTTTAGATTCCTCCATCTTTATACATTTAATTCCCCATCCCTTGTCAAAATTAATGATAAATAACATCTTCAATTCAGTAGAAAACAAGATCCAAACTGTCAATTTTAGATTCATAGGTGTTGCAATCCCCTCTCACAAATCATCAAATGCCCTATTTCAGTCAAAGCATAGCAGCCAAGATCAATATGTTATATGAAAGAAAAATCCAAAGGAATTACGCAAAGTTGCTGCATAGCAACCGATCAAGATCTCTACAGCTTCAGTGCAAAACCCCCAAATCTAGGGCTAAAAATGAAACAAAAAAACCAAAAAGCTAGGGCTTTTCATTCATGATAGTAACAAAAATCAAAAGTGATATTGCAGCCTAGGGTTTATGTGAGAGAAGAAGAAGAGCTTACCAACGGCGCTGACCGACGATAGCGCCACCAAGAGCGACATTGTAGGTTATCTCTCCCCGTCTTTTCTCTTCCTCGTTCGCTCTCGAAAACCCTAACAAAAAAAAACCAAATTAAAATTGAAGGAAGATGACGGAAGAAGGAGTTGAAACTACCAGATCTAAAGTAAAACAACTTAGATCTAGTGAAGAATCACTAAATCCATGCAACTCTAATCTGAAAAAGGGCAGATTGATCTATAAAAAAGTTGAGAGGAAAGAGAGTGGCTAGATCTATAATGGCCGAGAAAAGGCTTACCTGTTAGGGTTCTGGAAGAGATGGCCGCCATCCTTGAATTGTATTCGCTTGTCAGAGTGAGAGAGGGGAGGAGACAAGCAAATGAGACCAGCAGATCCAGATCTGAAAGAGATAAACCTGGGAGAGGGAGATCTAGAAATTGAGAGTGACTCTTTTTTTCCCTAGTAAAAAAAAACTGCGCGCAGAGGAAATCTCTCTCCAGGAGAGAGATTTTAGATCTCAAGAGAGAAATATGGAGAAATACGGAGTATTTTTTTTTTCAAGTGTTGAATTTAACACCTTTACCGCTTTAAGATTTTCAATTTTTTGGTTAAGTGTATTCCGCGCCTTAAGATATTCAATTTTTTTGGTTAAGTTTATTCCGCGCCTTGGGCGCGCGTGTTTTAATTTTTTTTGGAACCTACAATTTTATATCTGTCAAAAAAGATGAATGTCATCTAAACTCTGTTTAACATCACAAATTTAAAAACTGATGTAAACAAATTGATTTAACATCGGGTATTTTTTGACAGACTTAAAACAGGTGATGTATAATTGCATAATTCTAGTAGTGAATAGAGATTTTTTAGAGAAGCTGTTGGGCTTGCTCTTAATTCCCATCCCCTTTTATTGATCTACAATGATCAATTTCAAGGTTGAAACTTAAATCTAAACTAGTCTAGACCTCGTGCGCTACACACGAGATTTTTAAATTAAGTTAACCGAAGTAAACTCATCTTATTTTTCGGATGTTATCATATTAATCAATGTATTTTAAATGATGTATAGTACTCGTCAGTGAAACATAGAAACATAGAATGTCTCTCATAGGAATATTAAAATGTGATAAACTTCTAGACAATAACAAAAACAAAGGAAAGATGATCATACTATAAATTTAAGAAAAAAAAACAAAATATTTAAAACCAAAATAGGCTTGAATTGTGACACATTTAATGAATTAAAGGTTAGCAGGATGTTTATTTCGATATTTATATAAAGGGATAAAGAAGGAAGGGGAATTTGCTAAAATAACCCAAAAACTCGGACCCCTTTGGCCTTTGCACCCCTATCCCCCCCCCGCCCAAAATCCAACCTCACCTGCCGCAATAAGTGGAGAGAAAGAGAGAGAAGCAACATGTCATTTATTGCCCATCACTATCAATGTCACCCATCCAAAACCGTTCTCTCTATGTCTCTCTCCACTTCTCTCCATCGAAGAGCTCAATTGAAGAGCTTATTTATTCTTTGATTTCTTTGTCTTCTATCTCTCTGCCTTCGAGGGTGACGGGATCTCCATAGGGGCTCGAATTCGGCCTGCGCCGCTGGTGTGAATCACCGCCGGAGCACCGCTTTGGTGCCTTCGTCCTTCACCTTCGCCGATGGAAACTAGAGGCCACGCACCAGAGACACGACAACGAGAATGAAAGGGATTTCGCTGTTGTTGAGGAAAGAGCTGAGAGATGGAACGAGAGCAAAGAAGGGATTTCGCCGGAGAGACTACATCGCCACTGGAACCACCCTCGAGTTCGAAAATCGGCGAAATTGGAGGAGGAAGGGGCTGGGGGTGAACAGGAAGGAGTTGTCTGCCACCGCGAGTCGTGACTGAGAGGAAAGAGCGACTGAGTCAAGATTTTGGAAGAGGAAAGAGCTTGGAGTTCTCGGAAGTTCTTTTATTTTTTCCAAGTATACGCCTTCTTTAAATTTTCTAAGTGTTACTTCCCAGAAGTTCTTTTGTAACTTGGTTACACCCACTTATATATACTAGGTGGAAGGCCGTGCTTTGCACGTCGTAGTTCTGGATACAAATTTGTCCCACGTCGCCTACTGAAGTTTCTTGATCTCTCCGGCAACGGTCTATTATGGTTCCCGATGTCAGTTGCCATGTTTTTGTCATTGTCAATTTGTTTCCAACCATCATTGTTGATCATGTAATGCGGAGGTGTTCCTGTTGATGATAATATATGGAGAAAGTGGAACATAATTGAGTAACTGTCATTTAAATATTAGATAAAGTTCAGTATAAAAACTTGTATACACCTTTGTAGGTCGGCCTTGTTCTACACCTTTAGCTGTGAGATCAGTGTAGAAGGCATCCCATGTGCACCAGCCGAACCAATAAATGAAAGAAAGCAACTACAAGGAATCAAGAGAAACAAAGGCAGAACATTAGCATATTGATTTTTTTTAGAGTTTATAGTATGATCATCTTTCCTTTGTTTTTGTTATTGTCTAGAAGTTTATCACATTTTAATATTCCTTTGTTTCTACATATTATTCTTTAGAGTTTCTACATATTGATTTTTTTTTATCAATACCTCGGGAAATAGTTAGTGGAGGCAAAAGAAATGTTCAAGAAAGTTGAAGGTCATGCATTTCAACTAGACCATTGTTGGAAAATTATGAGGTTCCAGCAAAAATGGATGGATGAACATCAACGGATTGATGGGAAGAGAAAGTGCAAGGGTTCATCTGCTAAAACCACGAAGTATTTCAATTTAGAAGAAGATGAAGAATGTCCTCCGCAACCAGAAGGTTTGAAGCGACCGATTGGGAGAAAAGCGGCCACAGAAGTGAACAAGAAAGCAAAACTTGATGAAAGTACTACCACGGTTTCTAAAACCCGTGCTGAGCTAGAAGAATTAAGGGAAAGAAGAATAGAGAGTGACCGGATCAAGTCAGAAAACCTCAAGAGTTTGCTTGCTAATGAGCAAAAACAAGTTGCTCTTAGAGAGAAGGAATATGAACTTCAAGTAATGGCCATGGATATCACTAAGTTGTCGCCCATTCAAGTTGAATACTTTACGAGTCTACAAAGGGAAATCTTGACAAAGAGGGTTGGCGGGAGCGGAAATGAGTAGTCTCTTTATTTTTATGTGAACTATTATTATGTTCTATCGTTTTTATATGAACTTAAAGTTTGATTTTTGTCATTTCGCTATAGTTGGGTGTAATGGACAATTACCATATATCAATTAATATTATGCATGACTTTATTATTAGTCTCTCAAGGACAACGAAATTGAATATCGCATAACATAATAATAGTAACAAAATAGTGAACCGAGAATACTATTCTCCACCATGGATTGTCCATAAGTGCTCAATAAGATCTTTTTGGAGTCTAGTGTGCACTTGTTTGTCTCTAATATGATGTCGTTTTGCAACAAACTCTAGTACTGTTGGCGTGCGTTCATGTGAAACTGTTATGCTTGGGACTTCAGCCACTCGATCATATTGCTTTTCAATGTCATGACAATGTTTTGTTCGACGATATAGATCATACTCTTCACGCTCATCTTCGACAATCATATTATGCATGATTATGCACGCCATCATAATATGTTTTAGGACATCCTTATCCCAAAACCTTGCTGGATTCCTCACAATGGCAAAGCGTGCTTGAAGTACCCCAAAAGCACGCTCCACATCTTTCCTTACCCCTTCTTGCTGCTTAGCAAAATATTGATGTTTATTTCCTTGAGGAGCAGGAATAGTTTTCACCAATGTTGCCCAAGATGGATATATACCATCAGCAAGATAATATCCCATATCATATGTTCTGCCATTAACCGTGTAACTAATGGGAGGAGCACACCCTTCAACCAGTTCGGTAAATACGAAAGAGCGCTCTAATACATTAATGTCATTTAGAGACCCCGGTAATCCAAAAAACGCATGCCAGATCCAAAGATCATATGAAGCTACCACTTCTAAAATAATAGTGGGTTCATGAATGTGGCTAGTGAACTGACCATGCCAAGCAGTTGGACAATTTTTCCATGTCCAGTGCATACAATCAATGCTGCCTAACATCCCAGGAAAGCCACGCTCTTCACCAACTGCAAGTAGTCTGGCAACATCATCAACATTTGGCGACCTCAAGTACTCCTTCCCAAATACTTCGCCAACTGAAGCGACAAACCTTTTTAGACTTTCTATTGTCGTGCTCTCACCAATTTGCACATACTCATCTGTATAATCAGCCGGAACACCGTAAGCAAGCATTCGAAAAGCAGCTGTTACCTTTTGAAGTGACGACAAACCAAGTCGCCCATCAGCATTCCGCTTTTGAACAAAATAAGAATCATGGGCAACAATAGCATCATGGATGCGAAGGAAAAGATGTTGCTTCATTCGGAACCTCCTTCTAAAATACCGAGGCCCGTATTTTGGAGGATCGGCAAAATAGTCTTGATAAAGCCGTTCATGACCACCAATACGATCACGATCAATAGTAGCATGACCCATAATAGAACCACGTTGACGTCCTGATTGGTTGTTGGGAAGACATTCTTCTTCTATTTGAAGAAGTAATAGGTTTTCTTCATAATCGTTATCTATATCGTCATCATCGTTCATATAGGTATCAACTAAATAGCGGCTACCCAATGAACGACGATCCATATGAAATTAGATTTTTAAGGGAGGGAGAAAATTAGAAATCAGATGTTAGAAATGTTAGAAATGTTAGGTTGGTATTTATAACAAGTGAAAAAAAATGTTAGAAGTTTTAAAAACTTTAATTGTTATAAATAAGTAAAAAATGTTATAAATAAATGTTAGAAGTTTTAAAAACGTTAGAAATAAGTAAATAAATGTTAGAAGTTTTAAAAGTCTTAAAAACTTTAATTGTTAGAAATAAGTAAACAAATGTTAGAAGTTTTAAAAACGTTTTAAAACTTTAATTGTTAGAAATAAGTAAAAAAAAATGTTAACAACTTTAATTGTTAGAAATAAGTAAAAAAGATGTTAGAAATGTTTGAAATTTTAAAAACGTTAAATTGTAATATATAATGTTATAAATAAGTAAAAAAAATGTTAGAAATGTGAGGCTAAATATTATAATTAAGATTAAAATAATATTTTATAAATGTAGAATTAAATATCCTTAATAAATGCATTTATTTATTATGCTGTATAATAAATGTAAAAATCTGTAAAATAGAGAAGCTGTTGGAGTTTGAGTGAATTTTTTTAGAGATTTTGACATTTTTATCTGTAAAATCACTACTAGAAAACTTCAATTATACATCTGTTGTCAACAGATGTCTTTCAAAAAAAATTCCGATCTCTTTGTGCGTGTAGTAAAAGATCAAACTTTTCCACATCGGTTTTAAGTAGATGTCTTTTCTTAATTAGAACCCCTCATTTTTTGTTATGACATATTCACTTATTGATGAATATCCATAATTTGTCATTGGAAAACATGTGAAGATGTCCTCCTAAAGCAAAAAAGTGACATTTACATCTTTATTTATAAAAACAAGTGATGTCTTAATAGAAAATAGACAACAGTTTTTGTTTTAGTGATCGCGTTTATAATCATGTTCGATATATAATTTATTATTTTATATTGTTTTAATATAACCGATCACATGAAATATAGGCATAACCGATGTATTTCCATATTATCGACATCACATTTTTTGTTATAACTGATGTGTATAACAACAGTACTGGCATCTGTTTTAATAGACGGATCTGATGTTAGATGTATGAATGCACTACTATTTTCATATTTAATCCGATGTTTTATTATGGGACAGGCAACACGCTTTTGTCGATAGATCATCGCATTTTGTATGGTCTTCAATAGGATAGGTCGTTTAATAAAAACATGTACATATATACTACCATCATATTGTCACATTTACAAAATACGCCGCCGCTATTCATAGCCACAAAATTGGCTAGCCACAACATCTCAAAACAAATAAAGCATACCGACGAATATATCTTAGGACAAACTAACACCAAACTGTCTGGAAAGATAAAAAGAAAAGTCAGGACTAAAAACTGCCAGGAATAGCCATAGAGAATGCATAATAGAGTTTATCCTTCGATCCCCACATCACCTACAACCAAATTTACTAAAATGATCTTACACTTTTCACAAGATTTCTCATCTTTAACCACCTGACTCATGGTCATTTGCAGAAGAACTTGCAGTTGCACCTGTTTCCATAAGTCGCTTAAGAAAAGCAACATCTGTACTGGATGAAACATCATCTGCACAAAATTTAAACCAACATATTTAGGAGGATTCCAGAATCAGGCAATCAGCTTCCGTCAAAACTTTATGAGAAAAAGAATCAATTGTTCCAACTGATGATTTACTAACCAGAAAACAGTCCATAAATTAGACAATAAAAGAAAGCAATCCCCAATTATTACACTGAGCAATAACAGCAAAGGATACTGAATCACCAGGAAGCCAATTTCTTTGAAGCAAATTACCAGCATGATGTAGGTAAAATTGAAGACCGAAATCTAACCTTGTGAGGTGGGTAACCATTGAATGTCTTGAACACTACTCGTACCCACTCCTCTAATGTCAAGAGAAGTTGATTCCATGCCATCCACAAGCTAATCAGAAAAACAAAATCAATGTCTTATAAATGAAATTTAATGGATAGTTGCAAAAAGAGATGCAAGAACATGAGATCGATAAAAGCATATAGAAATCCAGAATAAAAACCGAATGTTATAGTGACATATAGCATTACCCTCTCCTAGGACTTTTGATCAGAAGCTAGTCTTTTGCTGTACAAGTGTTGCTTTACTTTATGTCATGAAAAATTATTCTCAATGGCTGAAATCTCAATCCTTTGCACTTCTAGCTTTTGAGACAGCTTCTGATTTTGAAACTGAGGCACAGAAGTGTCAAGCTCCAAGCCTCTAACACAAGGAAACAATAAGTTGAGTTAGCCAAATATCACTAGTTCCAAATACTAAACATGAACAAACAAGAAAAGTGCAAAAACCTAACATGCATAAACGTCATCCCTAAAGATAAGCCAACACCAAATCTAGGATAAGATTAGTTGTTTTAGGCACAACTAACACCCTGCAAACTAGTTCACACCAGCATTTTTTTAATAGAAAAAATATCATAAAATCAATGCAATCAACTTTTTACGCCTCTTTAAAATAAGGAAATACATCATAAACATACATCAGATACAACCCTCAAATCAATCCAACCAACTTTTTCTGCCTCTTATCATAAAATATTTTGCCCTTAAGAGTAACAATAACCAAAGATGTGTCTAAAGGGGAAAATAGAACATTAAAATGAAAATAACCCTCTTATTATTAAATTGGTTACCAACCTCTTCAAACATGGATATATAACACCAGTATCACCATGTATGGACATTGCATATGTACAAACAAGTTCTTTATTATAATTACCTTTCCATAACCAAAATCTTTATTCTTTCGTTTAATCGACATGAGATTTATGCAAGAAATCCCTCCTACCGCTATTCGAAGTAAGATTCAATTGGATCAATTCCACATTTTAGTCATACATAGATGACAAGATGAGATATAATGGTACATGAAATTATACAAACAAGATCACCTCTAAACTATCAAAATTCTCCAATTTAGAGAAGATTTTAAGTATTTTCCGTATAATAAAGAAACTGTCGCAGATGCTTTAGAATCGATTTACAAAGATTTTGGTTTTATATATGCACTAAGTGAATTCAATTGCACATCAAATATAAGATGGTTAATCAGGCAACATATATGTTATAGACAAGCACTAGTAAATAAGATGAAAGTACATCACATTCACCACAATGGTATTACATATAAGTGCCAGTGTCAATTCATGGCATTCATCATCTTGAGTAAGTTTAATTAACCCTAGCTAGATACCACATACATTCATGATCCATGATAGATAAATTAATTGAACAAACTAGTTGAACCGATACTAACTCAACAAACAATAGAGGGGTGAATCCATAATTAACCCATGTGCTGTCACATGTGCTTTTATAATTGATTTACAAAGAGAAGGCAGTAGCCGGTGGTGATCTAGAGAGCTAATTACATGATAGATCAAGATGCTGAAGCTGGACCAATTCACCAAATTGCTCAGGAACTACACCAGTGAAAGATTCAAATAACAATGAGAAGAAAACAAGATCCAATCTCTCAATTTTAGATTCCTCCATCTTTATACATTTAATTCCCCATCCCTTGTCAAAATTAATGATAAATAACATCTTCAATTCAGTAGAAAACAAGATCCAAACTGTCAATTTTAGATTCATAGGTGTTGCAATCCCCTCTCACAAATCATCAAATGCCCTATTTCAGTCAAAGCATAGCAGCCAAGATCAATATGTTATATGAAAGAAAAATCCAAAGGAATTACGCAAAGTTGCTGCATAGCAACCGATCAAGATCTCTACAGCTTCAGTGCAAAACCCCCAAATCTAGGGCTAAAAATGAAACAAAAAAACCAAAAAGCTAGGGCTTTTCATTCATGATAGTAACAAAAATCAAAAGTGATATTGCAGCCTAGGGTTTATGTGAGAGAAGAAGAAGAGCTTACCAACGGCGCTGACCGACGATAGCGCCACCAAGAGCGACATTGTAGGTTATCTCTCCCCGTCTTTTCTCTTCCTCGTTCGCTCTCGAAAACCCTAACAAAAAAAAACCAAATTAAAATTGAAGGAAGATGACGGAAGAAGGAGTTGAAACTACCAGATCTAAAGTAAAACAACTTAGATCTAGTGAAGAATCACTAAATCCATGCAACTCTAATCTGAAAAAGGGCAGATTGATCTATAAAAAAGTTGAGAGGAAAGAGAGTGGCTAGATCTATAATGGCCGAGAAAAGGCTTACCTGTTAGGGTTCTGGAAGAGATGGCCGCCATCCTTGAATTGTATTCGCTTGTCAGAGTGAGAGAGGGGAGGAGACAAGCAAATGAGACCAGCAGATCCAGATCTGAAAGAGATAAACCTGGGAGAGGGAGATCTAGAAATTGAGAGTGACTCTTTTTTTCCCTAGTAAAAAAAAACTGCGCGCAGAGGAAATCTCTCTCCAGGAGAGAGATTTTAGATCTCAAGAGAGAAATATGGAGAAATACGGAGTATTTTTTTTTTCAAGTGTTGAATTTAACACCTTTACCGCTTTAAGATTTTCAATTTTTTGGTTAAGTGTATTCCGCGCCTTAAGATATTCAATTTTTTTGGTTAAGTTTATTCCGCGCCTTGGGCGCGCGTGTTTTAATTTTTTTTGGAACCTACAATTTTATATCTGTCAAAAAAGATGAATGTCATCTAAACTCTGTTTAACATCACAAATTTAAAAACTGATGTAAACAAATTGATTTAACATCGGGTATTTTTTGACAGACTTAAAACAGGTGATGTATAATTGCATAATTCTAGTAGTGAATAGAGATTTTTTAGAGAAGCTGTTGGGCTTGCTCTTAATTCCCATCCCCTTTTATTGATCTACAATGATCAATTTCAAGGTTGAAACTTAAATCTAAACTAGTCTAGACCTCGTGCGCTACACACGAGATTTTTAAATTAAGTTAACCGAAGTAAACTCATCTTATTTTTCGGATGTTATCATATTAATCAATGTATTTTAAATGATGTATAGTACTCGTCAGTGAAACATAGAAACATAGAATGTCTCTCATAGGAATATTAAAATGTGATAAACTTCTAGACAATAACAAAAACAAAGGAAAGATGATCATACTATAAATTTAAGAAAAAAAAACAAAATATTTAAAACCAAAATAGGCTTGAATTGTGACACATTTAATGAATTAAAGGTTAGCAGGATGTTTATTTCGATATTTATATAAAGGGATAAAGAAGGAAGGGGAATTTGCTAAAATAACCCAAAAACTCGGACCCCTTTGGCCTTTGCACCCCCCCCCCCCCCCCCCCCGCCCAAAATCCAACCTCACCTGCCGCAATAAGTGGAGAGAAAGAGAGAGAAGCAACATGTCATTTATTGCCCATCACTATCAATGTCACCCATCCAAAACCGTTCTCTCTATGTCTCTCTCCACTTCTCTCCATCGAAGAGCTCAATTGAAGAGCTTATTTATTCTTTGATTTCTTTGTCTTCTATCTCTCTGCCTTCGAGGGTGACGGGATCTCCATAGGGGCTCGAATTCGGCCTGCGCCGCTGGTGTGAATCACCGCCGGAGCACCGCTTTGGTGCCTTCGTCCTTCACCTTCGCCGATGGAAACTAGAGGCCACGCACCAGAGACACGACAACGAGAATGAAAGGGATTTCGCTGTTGTTGAGGAAAGAGCTGAGAGATGGAACGAGAGCAAAGAAGGGATTTCGCCGGAGAGACTACATCGCCACTGGAACCACCCTCGAGTTCGAAAATCGGCGAAATTGGAGGAGGAAGGGGCTGGGGGTGAACAGGAAGGAGTTGTCTGCCGCCGCGAGTCGTGACTGAGAGGAAAGAGCGACTGAGTCAAGATTTTGGAAGAGGAAAGAGCTTGGAGTTCTCGGAAGTTCTTTTATTTTTTCCAAGTATACGCCTTCTTTAAATTTTCTAAGTGTTACTTCCCAGAAGTTCTTTTGTAACTTGGTTACACCCACTTATATATACTAGGTGGAAGGCCGTGCTTTGCACGTCGTAGTTCTGGATACAAATTTGTCCCACGTCGCCTACTGAAGTTTCTTGATCTCTCCGGCAACGGTCTATTATGGTTCCCGATGTCAGTTGCCATGTTTTTGTCATTGTCAATTTGTTTCCAACCATCATTGTTGATCATGTAATGCGGAGGTGTTCCTGTTGATGATAATATATGGAGAAAGTGGAACATAATTGAGTAACTGTCATTTAAATATTAGATAAAGTTCAGTATAAAAACTTGTATACACCTTTGTAGGTCGGCCTTGTTCTACACCTTTAGCTGTGAGATCAGTGTAGAAGGCATCCCATGTGCACCAGCCGAACCAATAAATGAAAGAAAGCAACTACAAGGAATCAAGAGAAACAAAGGCAGAACATTAGCATAAACATTCAAATCAATGAGACTTGATTTAAATGAATTTGTTCATCATAAAGAAGAAGAGGTCTATCTAACCCTTTTCTTTTCGTAGTGGACAAAAGTTTCCATATGCTTCTCCATAGCCCTATCACAGACATAATCTGATCAGATCTCATGCATTAAAAAAAACACTAATTGTACTAAATGATTGGATTTTGCAAACTAATATCACAAGCCAAATTTAAAAGAAGCTAACAAGTAAGGAAATCACACAGTGCTTACTGAACAGCTTGGCTAACCACTTCAAAGTTCAAAGGGATCTCACCATGCATGGAGAGAAGGTGTATCCTATTGTTTGTTTCGACAACATCGTCTTCTGCAAAACCAGATCAGGCACCAAAAAAGACGGTCATATACTCGAATCTTGATCTTTACAAACTCTATCCTATCAACACCATCTATTAGATGCATTTAAATGATCGATCAATTGGCTCATGTCTCCATCTTTGCCTGTGTGTACAGCTCCACCCCACCATTTATGTAAAATATACCACCAGGTCCAGATTTCTAAGTAACGTCGGGATGGGGCTGGATTACAAACGATAATTGATTTTAAAGAAAACACATTAAATTAAAGACAAGAAGAGATTGAATGGCCTGATTGCAACATCCAACCCAGGAAGTGCAAAAGGCATGAAAGGGGATGGCGAGAGAGTAAAAATATATGTGTTGTTTGTGATATCAGCAGCATTCATGGCATTTGGGATCTTGCTTATTGGAAAATACAAGCAACACATCATCTCTCAATTCATCATGAAAATTCAACAAGATCGAGTTAAAATTTTGGAAAGCTTGAATGATTTACCAAAATTATTTCATTCACATAAAGCACCAAGGAAGATAAGTAATGCCTCCTTCAATGGTCGGATCTGAAATCCCAAAATCAGGAATCCCGATTATTATAAAAAATTAAACCACTTTTGATCGTCACAAAGTATGGACAACTATGATATTGAAACAAAGTAGACATTAAAAAACCTAGCTAAATTGAGCATTTTGGTATCTTTTGATGCATTTATGCACAACACTAAATGTTTTGAGATGAAATATGTACCTTGTCTTGACCTTAAACATCCCAGACAATGAAGTTGTCGCTCTTGTACTTCACAGTCTCCACATTAAGCCCTGAGAAAAAGAGAAATGAATGGAATGACTTGGAATTGGTATCCTAATTTTCCTTTTAAAAAACAAGAAGTTGCCTTACCATTGGTTGTGACAATCTCTCCCAACTTTAGCATGTAAAACATCGTAGTCTCACCAGTTTCATTGAGACCTATCATAAGTATACGCATCTCTGTCGTAGAGAACAACCTGCTAAACAACTACCCAAAAGACAGCCCCATTTCATATCTTATGAACTAACAATGAGATGAAGAAAGTGATTCATACCATAAGAACTCTCATCAGGAATACCAAACTGCATCCTATTAGCTACCTTCCTCACTAATGCCTGAATTATCAATAGGAATGGTCTAGGTAACAAGAGTATATGGTGCCAACAATAAGTTGTAACTATATATTAGATATGAAAAGCTGCAAACATAAACACCTAGCAATTCATGTCTTGAATCGTGAGAAAAAACGTTAAACATGGTAAAAATACCAAATAAGTAAATTGCCATTCCAACTCTTGAAACTCCAGAGGAAGTTCTTGTCATATGTAGACTTTCACTCAATTCTATATCTAGAAAATTTGAACAAAGTCAAAGCATAGTATGATCAACTGATTACTGACGGATTATGGACGCCAGATATCCCAAGCAGAACAACTATGGCATTCCCAAAAAGGAACCATCAAAAATCAGTTCATATATAAGAAACTATTGAGTCTCAAAACCCTCTGGCATCAACAAACATCTGAAACCACGACATCCAAAGAGCTTGACTTACAAGTATACCGTCTACCCATGATTTAGCAGTAGCAGCAACAGCCTTCGACGTACCATTCATTCCTCGACCATCCTCATCATAACCCCCGAGAAAATATGCACCCACGAACCAACCTAACAATAAAAATGAACCAAGACAGCTTTAGGCACTAAGAAAAGAGGTATCGTATTCATAACACATCAATTTAAAACTTCTGTGTCCATTTAAGATCAAAACGGAGAATCCATGACTGAATCTTCCGACCGCAGAGAACAAAACCAACGCCAATACATCACCACCAGACAACAGTGCTATGCACCTACATCAAACAATAAACACATTCATTCAGAACAAATCCATGATTCACGAACGATGAAAGGGAAATCCAATGAATTGAAAATAGAACCAGAAGTAATCTTAAAATTTACCCTCATTTCTCCAAAGTGAACGACAATTTGGACTTCTCGAATTGAATCACACCTTCCAAAGGAACACTATCCCCACCCACCATCACAGGCAGGTCGTCGGTGACAGGCTCGGCAATAGCAGTGGACAAGGAAGGAGAATCAACCCCATCATTCAGCTTAGCAGATGCGAGAGGAATCTGATGAAGTCTCCTAGGGTTAGCGGAACTAAAATTGGTATAATAAGTTTATACCAATTTCCTAGGTATAAACTTATTATAGATGACTCAATGAGCGGATAGGCTCAAGCTCTTGACATAATGGACTATGCGATTAAACACATCTTGAAGCATTCCCCAGCTAGAGCACGCTAGACCATAAAAGGCTCAAAGAAGTGCAGTATTCAGAAATAGCACATTACCTCTAAGTGATTGATATTGAAATGAAACTGCATTTTGAAAGACTTGTAGAAACCTGGTTATGGTAAGGCGATTGAACTTTATGTGGATTTTGATGGGTGGATTTCATCAATCATCTTATTTGTCATTTCAATTAACTCCTAAAGACTTTGATTTGATGTTTTTGTATACAAGGTAGTTTATTCAAGATCATGGGACCTTCTTTTAAGTCTCATAACAGATTATATATATCTATACTACTTGGGATATAGAAGATCATGGGACGAGATGCAAATTTAGGATTCGCTAACTTGGAAATTCAAGAGAAAACATAAACTTCTTTGTAAATAAAAATTCAAAACTAAAAATGTAAACCTATATTGACTCAATCAACCCAAAATCTTTCTGAAGCATTTGTACAAAGACGTACCTTGAAGGCATAAAGCTAAACAACCACCAAGTTGCAATATGTAACCTTCAATGCATAAGTTCATAACTACGCTCAGTCAATGGGATTCCTAACCTCAATTAAAATCAATTCATTAAACTAAAAAATCAAAACTGTAGGTATCAATATTGCGCCACATTTGAATAAAGAGATATATAGGATGTCATTTTGAGAGAACATGATGAATAAAGAGAAGTGCAATAAGAATGTGGGAACATGTATAGGTAATCTGCGTACCACCAAACGGATTCCACGATACGTGAGAAGATCCAAGATTCAACTTTCTCCAGTGCTGATGTAAATGTGAATGCGTAGTGCAAACCATCAAAGCTATTAGAAAATTCAACTCTTGTATCTTTCTTATTGCAGGATGAAGCTTTCCATGTCAACTTTGGTGAATTATTGTGACTTCTCTTTTCAACTGCGTTCTTGTGTGTTGAAGGCCCATCAGAAGCTGGTAATTTGTGTTCCTCACAGGCTTCAGTTATAATTGCGCCTAAAACACACAATTTGATAACCAGAATGTTAACCTGTAATAAGGAAAATGGAACATCAAAAACCATCCTACTGTAATAAAACTTTCCAAAATCAGATAATGCAACATGTTATCATGTTATCGCAGAAGATGATCTATGAATTGGGATTTATACAGGTTGTTACCACATGATCCTATGTCACACATGATGACTATCCCAGTCTAAAGCCTGAAGTTCATGAGAAAGCAATGAGCTGAGGCCTACGCTCTCTGCTAAATTGTAAATGTTCTGAAACTACACAAACTTGCTCTTTCCATCAACCCTCTCATCATGCAACACGTCTTTCCTTGCAAGCTTTGCCACTTCTGTACCAACAACAACATCCATTGTCATCACATTGCTTCCTTTCCTGTTGGTGTTTTCGCACACAAAGATCCTCTCCCATCTTTGCTCCTACGTCATTTCATAGAAAGCCGAGTTCTGCACTTGATCTTTCGCGGTTTTTTCCTTGACAAACATGAATGGGACATACCAATTGCCCACCACTACAGGCTTAGATGCTCCATGGGACCTCAGAAAGTCAAAGTCTGGCAAGCGTGCGCGCAAGGAAGAGTCTATTATTCAATTGGCTTCACCCAGTGGGAAGCTCGCCTAAGCCCTTGACTTGACCTACCATCCATGTCCCTCAGGAAGCAAGGAGGGCAGCCATCAAAAGCCACAGACTTGGCCAAGAAGTTGCTCCTGCTGGTGCAGCCCTGGTATGCTGAAAACTTGAATTGTTGATAGGCATTTTTTGAGTCTAGAGCTCATGGTTTAACATCTTTAACAGATTTGCACATGAAACAGTTGGTAGATACGTCTTCCTCTGAGCTCGCATATGCATTCCTGTGAAAAACCCGACCAAACTCTCCAATCAGCATCATCAATTTGAATCAACAAAGCAACAAAATAATCAATTCTTACCCTTTGTGAAAGAGAGCCCTAAAATGGGATTCAAAATGAAAGCAATAAAAATAGACATATCTCTTTGTAACCACAAATAAAGTACCTCATTGAGATCCGAAAAAAGAATAAAAAAAAGGTGAATTTCATAGTAAATTAATCATATAAAAAGGACAAGAGTGCTTACTCTAATATGCCAAGGGTGCTGTGAGAAGCTATGCTGCCAATGAAAGCGTCTTGAAGGAGCCCCAAGCCACTTCGTGGTGTGAAGATGATGTTTTCTGGCAGTCCCTTCAGAATCATCTTTCTGCCAATGTCTAGGTTAGCTTATCAATGACACCCTTCTCTGAGTTGTGCATCATAAGTATGTGTTTATGGTGCTCTCTCTGTTTGCCAGATCAATAAAGTTCTGTTCCATATTGTGTAAAAATTAGTGCATTCACAATCCAATAAAAAGGGTCAAATTCATCTCAATATTTGGGGGAAAAACATCTTGTTATTGCACAATCCAGCAAATTCACTTCCTAATCCAGCAAATAAGCTCAAGCAAACCGTCACTTTGTCAGATTTAAGGTACTGCACAAAACACCCATATTAGTAATTTTTCTATTAACATTAATTATGTGTTTGTGGTGCTCTCTCACTGTTTGCCAGATCAACAAAGTTCTGTTCCATATTGTGTAAAAATTAGTGCATTCACAATCCAATAAAAAGGGTCAAATTCATCTCAATATTTGGGGAAAAAAACATTTTGTTATTGCACAATCCAACAAATTCACTTCCGAATCCAGCAAATAAGCTCAAGCAAACCGTCAGCTTATCAGATTTCAGGTACTGCACAAAACACCCATATTAGTAATTTTTCTATTAACATTAAGCCAGTAATAAAGCAAATATGATGATAAAAATACAACACAGTACCTATAATCCTAGCCTTGGACAACACATCATGCGAAACTACATTGGCTACTTGTTTCATATTCGTATTTGGTTCTATTGAGAGAGGAATAAAAACTTGCAAAGCATTTCGTTTATGTACTCGTGAGAATGCAACATATAGCTGATAAAAGTAATTTGAGCACCGACAGGAAACGCCATGGGGGCAAGCCGTATAATTTCTACGAATAAGATAACTGATAAAAGTAAAATTTCAACAACAAATAGCTGTCTATAATTGAAATATGGGAAACAAATTGCTGAGAAATTGCAATATCAAAAAACAAAGACAACAGCAAGTAAAGAGGTCTCAAATCCAGCTACCTGATTATGGTTAACTCGAGCAGAGGACAGACAAACGCCTAAAAAATCCTCGAACGGAAGATTTGCTGGAAGCAGAGGCATAAAAATCAGAACTCAAAGAGGAAGATAAATGGCTGTAGTAGTTGTTCAATTATAGAGCAAGTTTAAAAAAATAAAAATAGATAACCAAATTTTGAAACAAAAGGTTCATAAGAACAAGCATAGAAAAGCCTAGACTCAAACTAAATAGATCATAAGGTTAGGGAACTTACCTCTTTAAGGGGAGAATCAAAAGAAACAGATGACAGCGACGACCATATAATTAGAGAGATGGAGGCTGATGGTGGTGGTGGCGTATGGGCTGAGATCAACGATGGGAGCTCATCCTGAGAAGTATGAATTCCAACCAACAATCAAGTCAACAAACAAGCTGTATTAAAAAACTACACTAAAGAAAGCAAATTTAACACCAGAAATAAGAAATAAGACTTCAAATTCATGGTGGCTAATAAATTCAACTGAATAAAAAAAGGGGACGAGAAATTCAACTTAACACATCATCACCAATAATCAAGCACATCTAAACAGACAAAAAAAAAGCCATATTTTGATCGAAATCAGAAGCAACTCCCTTAGCATAACAAAACACCCCCTCCTCAACAATAAAACATGGCATAAAAGTCATTTACCCCATGTCCAAACAACTTTAGATAACAATTATTCATTCCTTCTAATCAAAGACAGCTTTAATATAAACAAACTTAGAAATGGCAGTTGGAGTTAAAGCCACCTGTTGACTATAAAAGCGCAAAAAGGGCTTACAAAAATATTTCTTACCATGAGATCAAATGTTACATTGCAATTAAGAATCATAAATATAGAACACACCCTTTTGTGCCATATCCTCTACATTTTCCTTTCTAGCATCTATTAATTTATTTGACATGAGACCTTAATTCTGTTATTGTGACTTGTTCAACGTTCAGTAAGGCAGTAAGCACCACCAAAACACCACTATTGAGCATTAACAGTTAGAAGATGTGAATGGACAGTTTCCAGTTAAATTTCACTTTGAAAGATTTGATGATGATAATGAGAAGTTGTGCTACCCCCTCACAAATCAATGAAAAAAAAGGAAACTGCTATATATAGCCTAAAGGACGATGATAAACCAAGCTAAAACATGAAATCATGGCTTCGATCACCAAATATAAACAATATAAGAGACCATTTGATAGCACCAGAATTGTCCAAGAGCTATTCATTAATGAAACCAAACAAAACAACATCCTTCCTTCTTTTCTAGCACATTGTACAGTCAACTAAGAGCAGAGATAAAAAAATCAATAGAAAGATGAAATCACTTTTAAAAACAATAAAGAAATCAAATAATCTACAAAACAAGATTGAAATAATGAGAGTCAATGGACAAACGAAACCAAAGGAGAAACATCAAGATTAGTACGCACAAATAGACTAAATAATATTGGAAATTTAGAGAGAAATGAACCTTGAAGATGAAGTGGTTCTTCTTTATTACATACATAAGTATATCACCAAATCCATTCGTGCGAGGAATCCAGTCATCCAAGAAGCTACAAAAGGAGACAAGTCAAAGTTTAAGGCTCCCAAACAAACAAACCAAAAACAAAAAATCAGGAAACAACTATACCTAAATCAGATCACAAAGTATAAATTAGGGCTGAAATCAAGCTAACCGGATCTAAATTCAAGCACAAATGATCCACCAGCTGGGAGCCCAACATCGGTTGCACGAATAGGACTGAAATCAATTAATTCTACAAATCCAGTCTTTGCCATGATGGAAATTGCCTATATGGTAGACAAATTGCACATGATTTTATCAAGCCAATTATTTAATGAGGTTGATATCCACACACAAAAAAATATAAAGAAATTTCTGTCTCACGCTTGCAAGATCCTTGAAGCTGTATCAAAAGCTTAAACTGAGTTTGAGAAATTCACAAAGATTAAATGAAGATGAAAAGCAATCGAATTACCAAAAGTCCCCTGAAAGCGGTTTGGATGCTATGGCAGCCCACTCTTGCCTTAAGGCCCTGAAATCCTTGGGAGGAGCTCGGACGACAGTGGCGAAAGCGGCATTAATCGCTTCGTTTCGGGAGGGGGAATGGCCTCCTTCAGAAGCTACCTCCGCTCTATAGCTCTAAATCCCTGCTTCCAGGAGCTGAGATCGCCCGAGGGGCTCCTCCATAGCTTCAACTTCTTCCCTTTACCTCCTCTAAGCTTTCCCTGAAATTGAGAAAATTGAAATTCAATCAACGAGAAGGCTAAAAAACCAAATTAAATCCAAAATGGAAAATACCAGGTATATTATTCCTTATGATTTCCCTAAAACGGATGCAGAAACAACAGATGAATCACAACTTTTGTCTCTTTGAGAAGAAAAGATAATGCCAAATTGATGAATTCACATGAGCACGAAGAATGCACCGAGAAGAAAACACAAGTGAGATCAAGGGTTGAGCTCATATTCCAAGATTTTGAGTTAGGCTCTAGGAGGAATGCAACCACGCCTAATTTAAAGCAAGTTTGCCAATGTGTCTGATTATGAAGAAATTCAAGAAAAACTGGAAAAATATTGGAAAAGGGGATAGAAACTCACTCTTAGGAGAGTAGGAGAGTGGAGTTGATAAATTAACCTAGTAGTGTCAGGACTGATATGGTTGTCAAAGATGCCAACAGAGATGGAAGATATTCACCAGAGACATCGGAATCGAGCCCCAAACATTGCTTCTTGGTCTCTAACTGGCTGGAACTGTAACTGAGAGAGAGATTGGAGGCCCCCATTCCTCCCTTCAAGGTCATAACCATCAATTTCATGATCCTAATCTTCAATTTAATCAGACAAAACAAATCCAGGAATCAGATTCAACGATCTCACCAGCAACTAAACAAAAGAGACTACCAGAGCTTGCCTCTCTCCTGCTGAAGGTACGCACTCCATTATCCTAAGTATGTGCACAAATGAAGCACCAGAGTTCAAGTAAAACAGATACTAAATAAAATATTTTATATCATATCACAAGTCACAACATCTTATATTTAATGTTACATTATCTTCACTTGTTGCATCACTCACCAACTCATGGATTCAAGAACACGAATTACCTGTTAAATCCAGAAATACAAATTCATTTGGGTCAACTCAATAGAGAGAGGGATTAAAACCCCCAACTGAAATTAAAGAACATCAATCATTAATAACAAATCCGGATATACAAGAGCGGAGAAAAACGGAAAACAGGTGAATCTGAATGAATAAGAAAATAGATCAGAACTAGAAGGCAATAGCAAAGGAAGGCAGTGCCACAAAAGAAGAAAGAAAGCAAATACAACTCAAAATAAATTCTTGAATATCAACAACAACCAAAGAGAGGGATTACACAAAGTAGGAAAACATAAAACCCCTAATTAAAAAACAAAACTGATTCCACGAAGATCGATCAATGAAGACAAGATAGACCGCCAGTTGTTTTAAATTCAACAATCAATTGCTAAGTTAAGACGAACCCCTGCGCATAACCTCAAGCAAAATCCCCAAATTTCAATGAAGTAATTCGAACAAGCATATACATATACACCCACGAATTAACCTCTGAAGAATCTGGTCGTACAATTCGGAGGATAAACAACCAGATACCTGCTAAGAACAGAGAACCGGCTAAGAACAGAGAACCAAAAACCTGGATATGCAAACGAGAGAAGAATTCGGAAGATAAGCAGCTAGGGTATGCAACCGAATTCGGGGGAATTGAAATTGGGAATCTTAATTAGAAGAGAGAAGAACATACCTGTGTTGTGCAACCGAATCCGGAGCCTAGGTAGAAGGACGACAACAGATGAAGAAGAAGAAAGAGACGGAGATAGACAGAGGGAGACGACCGGAAGAACACATAAGGGAGGAAGAAAGCAAGGCGGTGGAAGGCGGCGACGACGAAATCTTCTCCATGGCGATTCGACTCTGAATTGAAGACAACGGGAGGAGATGTCTACAAATGCGGCCCAAACAAAGAGACAACAACGAACGAGGTGTTGGAAAGGAACCACGAGGTGTGGAAGAACGACAGACGAAGCAGGAGGTGGAGAAGACGAGGAATGGAGCAGGAGGTGGAGAAGCGGCGGCCAGAGCCCCGGAACAGTACAGTTTTAAGAGGGAGATATTTCAGCCGTAGATAATTTTAACAATCAACGTTTGTGATCCTTCCGTGCCCACGCTTTTAAAGTAGTATAGATTTACCAGTTCCAAAAAAATTACAATCTCGCACGTTTAATTTTTTTCCAAAAAAAAATTTAACATCGGTCAAAAAATTGATGTGGTGTGCATTTTATTTTCAACATCACAAATTTATAAAACGATTTCAAAAATACATTTAACATCATACGTTTTTTTTACTGATGTTAATCGTCCAATGTTAAATGTTAGAATTCTAGTAGTGTCATCATGATCAAGAAAATTATAATGTAAAATAGAAAGGTTACTTGAATCACCATCTTGTGGGTAAGTACCAAATGCCTTAATAAGAAAATTGCCACAACAAAAATGATATTAATCATAAATAATAGAATGGGGAAGCATATTTAACCTAAACAACGAACTTGACATGACGGAAACGAAAGAGATAAAAGACAAAAAGGAGTGAACGTTTGCTGGTGAAAGAGATAAAGAGGAAGAGAGAAGCTAGCTAGTTACATAGGTAGAAAGTAAAAATAGAAGTTAAAAAAACTAACTCAGCAATCATATAGAAAGGTTACTGGGATTTTATTTATTTTTTGAATAATTTAATTAACCGCACGACAATTTAAAGTACAAAGCACAACTCAACAATCTCAGCAATCTCACCTATTTTGGAAAGTGAAAATAGAAGTAAAAAAAATAACTATCCCCTAATATTAAATGAATGTTATAAAACAGTTATAAAAAAAATCTCATCTTAAAGTGATAAGCATGTGCTGATTTTTAGGTCCAATGTAAAGCGGTTATGGTCTTTTATTTTGGATTGATGTTTTAATTTTAAAATTAAAATTATTTAGAATTCAATTTATCGAACATATACGTACCTTGATGTATTGGAAGATATCTTGTACTCCAAAGCATTAGCAACTTCAGCTCCTTCCAAGGCCTCACATTCTGTGGAATATTTTCCTAAATTTCTGAAAAGCAAATCATCACTTGTATCAATAAAGTGATAAGCTACAAGCTTCATCAACCCGAGGTCAAACTTCACTAGAAACCAGCAGTTGATGAACTCATACCGCTTCAAGAATATCCCATGCTCCTCTTTTTTTTTTAGAGGAAAATGTCAAGAAGTCGTTATTCAAATAAGCTGCAAAGGACAACTCTACTGAGACCGCCGCATATTCTGGCTTATAATGTTCATTGTCCATTACTTGAATGGATGATTGGGTTGGGATGCCCAACCGATGCAGCAACAGAGCCAAAAGCATTTAAAATCCATAGTTAGAAGTAGGAGACAATCATTAACTTCATGTTTAGTGTGCTCTTTTTGGTATTTGGGTTTATCCAAAATTTATTTTCATGTATCATTCAGAAAAATAAGAGAGGAATAGAGAGGATCATACACTTTCAATTTGATACATGTTTTCATTATGGAGAAGAACTCGTGCATTCTCTTGATAAACTACATCAGCAGATCTCTCTGGTTTACGTGAATTTTCATATGCGTATAAATGCAGGAGCTTGCTATCCATTTCATCAGAGGCAACTATTTGCAGTTGAGAAGCATAAAAGCAGACTTTTGTTACGTTGTCCTTATACATGAAAAAGTTTTGATGAAAGAAGGTTTGATGTTACCTATCTGACAAGCTTATATATCAATTTGTCTAGAGTGAATAGTACATACGACTGTGTACCAATGATAGCACGACAAGCATCTTCAAATTTTGTATTATCAGTCGTGCTATTTAGTAAATTGTACAGTGCATTCATAAACCTGTAACAAATGCAATACATTTTTCAAGTTATTATTCAATTAAAGTCAAGTAGCAAAATAAACCATTTGATGGGATTGCCTTGAATAAACGTCACTAGGAACACTGTCACTTGAAGATCTCCATCTTCTCTCAGTGTAATAAGAGTTTCTCTTTGCAGATAGTATCCTCTCATAAAGTGTCTGCCAAGAAGAACTCAGGACAGAATTAGATTTAAAAAAAATAGTCCGGAATTACATAACTTAGTATGATAAACATGACATTTGACACAATTAGAACTCTAAAAATTATACAATTTTATGTTTGAGCACACACGAGCAAGATGCAAAAATACAAACACTATCAACAGACACCATGAACACAAACACAAACACCACTGACACCATGAACACAAACTCAATCGTCAATCATAGGAAAAACATATATTGACACAGAATGGACGACCAAATATAATCAAATATATTGTTCAAATTATAACTCACAAGAGCTAAATTAAATTAGATTGAAGAAGGGTCCAAGTGTTGTGCAAATCTTCACGCATGCCTAATAGTTGATGGCATAAAGAATACAATAACAAATTGTCATATTTCTGTATTATCAACCATCAAGGTGATGAAAACAATAAGGCTTGGACAATTTCTCTGTGAAAATGAATGTATAATCAGTGTTCGAGTAATCATGAGTGTCTAATATTGCTTGCCCCAATATCAAACTTCGGAATTTAAGAAAAAGAAAAGAGAAAGAACATCATCCATATGCTAGAAAGAGGTTTACATCAAACATTTTGAAATGCCAAGCAAGCTAATATTAGCACGTCGTTTTGGAGAGGAAAAAAGAAAGGAGAAGAATCATCTTCAATTTCAAGCAAGGTACACGTACCACGAATAGAAAGCATAAAAAAGACACGACCTTATTATGACTTTCTAATTACTCACACTCAAAGCTACTCAGGAAGAGTCTTACAAGTTACAAGTAATGGAAAATCAAGTTCAATTGTCCAGCAATTATATCATACCTTCATCAGGGAAAGCTTTATAAACATACATATTGAATCTTCTACGCTTTTTCTTGCATTTGAAATTAGAGTATGCAATCCAGAGAGCAAGAATCGGCCACTCAGCCACAAAAATCAACCAGTTTAACATACACTAGATTATCAATATCAAAATCATTAAAATAATTCCCTAACAGAAATTAAAATGCTTAATTCAAACTTTAGCATTCCGATTTCTATGCAATGCAGCTGAAGGGAGGGGAAAAAGAAGGTCAAAAATTCCGTCCAACCTCCCTTGCCTCCCAGCTCGAGCTATCCAAATCAAAAGTTCCAAACAAAAAAATCTCAAGTTTCAAATCAACAAACCCAACCCCAAAATAAATCTAGCTAGGCGTTTAGCTGATGTCGAGCTTGAAATCGACACATATAGCAATTAGTTAAAATTCACAAGCTCCCATGACATTATCAACTACATATACATTTGAAACAAAGGCAATAAAACCAACTTAGATGAATATATACTCAGCAATTTCATCTTCTTTTGGAATTGGATGTTTACCATATGGAGTTGCACTCCATTAGACCTGCAAATAAACCCATTAATCGATTTTCAAATAAAACAAAATCTGAAGTAACAAAACCTTGAATTGAATGCCAAAGGCTGAAAGACACATAATCCTCTTCGGAGCTACCTGGATCATCTGATAAAATTGCATTGCCTGCTGGTTTTCCCCCTTCTTTAGATGGAAATCAAGTGATCATCTAATTCCTATAATATAATAAGAACAAAGAAAACAACACAGAAGTTCATATCATCCTTTATAAAAATAAATCAACAAATCTCAACCAGGGAATACTCAAACTGAACTATATTCCCATCATATATATTCCAAACAAATTGAAAATGGAGATGTAAATTTTGATTAAAGGAGGGAGAAGATCTTATAGACAAAGGCACAATCATAAAAATACAGATGATCAAACAGAGAAACGAGGGAAGCAATTGAGATTCATCGAGGTTAAGAAGCGAAGAGAACCGTGAAACTTTGATTTCTATAGGAGATATGAGCATCATTTGGTGGCTGACAACCGATGGTGGATAAAGAACATTGATTACTCGTAGGGGACGCCATTGTTGTTGTTTGAGATGAGAAGAGAGTATAAGCACCCAATTCATACCGCAAGTTCCCAATTTAGGGCCTCATCGAAACCAAAAGCGTCAATCGAAACTCCATGATCGTCCCCCTCTCCAATCTCTCCTTGTTGGACCGATTTCCGATGAGTTCTCTCGGAAAACCTAAACCTCTGATTCTCTCCATCTTGGTCTAGTGATCTTTGGCAAACCTCTGATTATCTTCATCTTGCTCTAGTGATCCTTCTCATACTCTCGTCGTTGATGCTCACCCTAACCTTAACAATCAATAGAAAAGATGAACAAATTGAAGGGTCTCAATCAGAGATTAAATTTTCGAACCAAACTTGGGCAGATCCACCATGAAGAGAGACATAATGAAAAGCCAAAGGAATGAAGGGGAGAGGAGTGGCGAGGAAAAGCCAGATCTGAGAGAGGTGAGCAAAGGAAACTAGAAAAGGAAGGAGGGCCAAATCTGAGAGAGAGAGAGAGAGAGAGAGAGGTGAGCGGAGGAAACCGGAAAAAAGAATAAAAGGGCAAAAAAGGAAAGAAAAAAAATCTCACAATCCGCCACGTAGCATGAGAGGGCTGGAAAGGCTTTGGCTTTAAGTTCTTGGGGATGAGTTTGATGGGTATACACTCTGTTCCCCCAAAATTAGCAATGCTGCAAATCGAAATTAATTCTTTAAATATCAAAGATGAACAATTTGGGGATACAGAAGGTCAATAGAGGGTGAGGTTTTACATTCTCTGATTCTCGACTACTATACAAAATTTGTTAAACAAATTTTCCAATTTATCAGGCCTTATATTTAATTATCTAAAAAGCCCACTTCAAGTATCTAACAATTTGAGTCAGGCAACTCTCGGTCTCAAAGACAATGGAAAAGTATCTCGGTATCCTAATCATTAAAGCTAGAGTAACAAACAATATGTTTAAGGATGCCATAAATAACCTAAAAAAAAACTTTCCAAATGGAAAGCATTATCACTCTCCCAGGTTGGGCGGAGTATCCTAATAAAGGCTAACTTGAACTCTAAAACAACTATTTGATGCAACTGTCCTTCTTTTGAAAGGAGTCATCCAACAAATAGATAATGTCAATAAAAAATTCTTTTGGAATAAACTCCAATCTTAACAATATACCCCGTTGATTAGCTGAGAAAAACTTTTCCAAAAAAGTTTAAAGGTTTGGGTTTTAGGAAAGTCGAAGACATAAACAAAAACCTACAATTGAAGTTATTTTGGCAAATTTCAAAGTTTGCATTATTGTATTATTTTGGGTTAAAGGCTAATAGTTCATATTATTTATGGTAATTTTCCCTTTATTGTTATTTTTCCTAACCATGGTGAGGAGGATGCTCTCCATCTCTTCTTCAAATGCCCTTTTACACGATCAACCATCTCAAAATACACAATTGAGATTGGCACAAAAAAAAAAATTGTACCCGACTCCATACCTAAATTTCCTTGCTATTCTTACCAACGTGAGGGATCTAAATCCACACTTTCATGAAATATGTCTTACATGGCACACAATCTGGGAACTGAGAAATCAAATTATATTCCATAACAAAGGAAATGTAACATAACTAGATTTTATTGTTGAAGGGGATAGCCTTGGGGTTATATCCGCAATTAACAAAATAACTAAAACATCATGAGAGATCCTCAGAACGGTTGAAAAGATCCATGTGCATGGTCAGAATTTCTGCAATATCAGCTTTAACACTGCTACCGAGAATCAAATAGGGCTGCTGATTTCATAGCTAAGTCTAAGGTCACTTGTAAAATGGGAATACTCCCCTTGTGTGGAGAGCTTTGTAACACTCCTCCTGTGCTGCATATTTGAGCTTTGCTTGACAAAGACAACCATTTTTCGCCTACTACTAAAAAAAAATGTAATTTCCTTGCAAGAATCCACTTTGAAATCTTCTAAACTCACGAATCTAGTAATCTCTATGTCTCTATCCAAATAAAAGACTCCTTGACCTCGCAAGTAGCGGAACCTTCAATGTTGATAAAGTAGTGGCATATATCCCTCAAGATGACAAAATAAATGTGTAGGATCCAAAAAGCCTGAAGGTAAAGGGAGAATGATAACCGTTAGGTTGGTGACGAAGAGGCGAGAGGAGAATGTCGGAAGGCTCCATTGCTCCCTAGTATGGAGAACAAGATGAATAGTGTCATTCTTCTAATTCTACAATTTTGTCTAATCTTTCTTATTAATTATATTTGAAGTCAAAATTAATTTTTCATTTTCGAATTGTGTCCTTTGTATCAATACTTGTTTATTAGGGTATAATTTCTATATAAATTTCTAAATTTGAAAGCTCATATTATTTTGGGTTTACTACTAATAGTTCGTACTATTTTTAGTCATTTTTCTTAGAAAAAAAGAGAAAATGTTTTAAAATACACTTGTTAAATGAAATATGTATTTTCCTTGCAAGAATCCACTTTGAAATCTTCTGAAATCTCTAATCTAGAATGGGAAAACTAATTAAAATACCCCCACCTTTGGGGGTATGGTAAAAATATATCCTCAACTTTCAAATGTAATTAAAATATCCCGACCTTTGAAGGTAGGGGTAACATATTACCCCGAGTTTTCTCATGGGTCAAAAATGCTGACAAGGCAACCTACGTTGATTTTGTTTTTGACAAGGCATACTGCGTGGAAGCCTTTTTACAAATTAGTAATAAAATCGGGTTTTCTTAAACGGTATCCTTAGGAAAAAAATGCACCGACAACAAAATTAAACCCGAAAAAATGAAATTGATTCAACCAAGCAACTAATCCGGTCAAAACTGTCTCAAATTAACACAACACGATTATTCCTAACACCAAACTGACAACTACAAAACTAAACCGAAAATAACAGCAACAACAACAACAAAGAGGGAAAAAAACTTATTCAGCTATGTCCGTGAACGAATCAAAGAGGAAGAAGATATGTGAGAGACAACTCAAGATAGTCGACCACGAGGGAGGGAGACTGTCATTGAAGAGGAACTCAAGACAGCTCAAGATATCCGACCTGAGGAAGAAAATGTGTGAGAGACAGCTCAAGAGGCGATCACGAAAGAAGATAGGAGAGAGGAAAAGGCGTGGTGCATGAAACCGGTCTAACTCTTTATTTTTTTCCTAAGGAACCCGTTCAAAAAATCCCTGTAAAAAATCAACGTAGGATGTCTTGTCAGCATTTTTGACAAGTGAGAAAAATCGTGGTAATATATTACCACTACTATCAAAGGTCGGGATATTTTTATTACTTTTGAAAGTTGAGGATATATTTTTACCATACCCCCAAAGGTGGGGGTATTTTAATTAGTTTTCCCATCTAGAATCTCTATCTCTTATCCAAATAAAAGACCCGGATAGTTTGTGCCCGGTTTGAAGAAAATGGTGGCCTTGGGCTGGCCCAACCAGCATCACCTGTCCGGGTTTGTATATCGATCTGGGCCGTTAGTGGCCTGATCCGGGTTTTGCACACGCGATAAACTCGTCTAACGTCGGTCAAACTCACCGTTCGTCAAACCAAACCCTCACTCTCTCGTTCCCCGTGAGTTTTCCGATGGATCCCTTATCGGTGCTGCGGGACTTCACGATCCGGGGCGAACTCAGCAAGATCGTCCGAGTCGGCGACGAGTTTCGATTCGGGGACGAGTTCCGCTTCCCCTGCGCCGTCGAGACCGCCTACCGCTCCAAGCAAGGCAGCCTCTACCCGCTGGAGGTCCTCGTCTTCTTCCTCCAGCACCACCACAACGTCAAGCACCACGAATACATCCAATCCGCACGCCGCCACGGCGTCGCCGCCGTCACCCTCCCTGACCGGAAACCCCTCCTCGACTACCTCTTCGGAAAGGTTTCGTCTTCGGAAGCCATCCAGTTTGCGCCTCCCGACGAGTACCGCCCCGACGATCCCCACTTCCAAGCCGCCGGCTTGGCCAACAATGGCGCCAGAGCGACGCTAGGGTTCGATCTGGAGGCCGCGCCTGTCGCTGACGGCCATGGCGAGGATTTTAGGGTTAGGGATTCCGCAGAGGCGGCCGGAGAAGATATCGATGTCATGACAATGATTCTTGAATCCGAGAGGCCGCTTAGGGATCGGAATGCGCTGTTAGTCTGTCGGAATAGGAATTTCTTCGCCGTGTTCGCGACTGCGATGGAGAGGGAGGAGAAGAGGAAGAGAATGGAGTCTCAGCAGAGGAAGGACGGATTGGTGGCGAAGAGTCGGCTGATGGCGGCGGGGGAGGAGAGGGGGATGGGAAGGGAAGATTCCGGCTTTGATACGGGGCCAAAGGCGAAGATGTTGAAGTCCGGGAAGGTCGGTGAGGGTGTGCCGATAATTCTGGTTCCGAGCGCTGCGCATACGCTTATTACGATCTACAATGTGAAGGAATTCTTGGAGGATGGGGTGTTTATACCTACGGACGTGAAGATGAAGCAGATGAATGGGCCTAAACCGGAGTGTGTCACTGTGCAGAAGAAGTTTGGGAGAGATAAAGAGATAGCTGTGCAGGCTTATGAGGTTAGGGATAAGCCCTCTGCGTTGAAGTCTGAGGATTGGGATCGGGTGGTGGCTGTTTTTGTGTTAGGGAAGGAGTGGCAGTTCAAGGAGTGGCCATTCAAGGACCATGTTGAGATCTTTAATAAGAGTAAGTCAGATGTTTTATCAATGTCATTTGCAATATAAGCCGATTTGCAGTGTAAGCTGATTGACCTATGTTCAAACAGTGGTCATAGGTGAAAGATTTCACATTTAGCAGGAAATTGATGCTTTCTGTTGATAACATTATGGTGTTGCTGCATAGAATTTGATAATTCCATCCTTCTGGCTGTCATTTTGCCCTTCGTACTAATGAAATGATGTTACTGTGGTATATGCAGTTGTTGGGTTCTTTATGAGATTCGAGGATGATAGTGTGGAGTCGGCAAAAACTGTTAAGCAATGGAATGTTAAGATTATTTCAGTAAGCACTTACAATATTTCCTGTGGTGATATTTCACTAAAAGACAACCTTGCAATATTGCCTGGTTTGTAAGCACTTTTCAGTTTGATCTGGTTCTAAGGTCTTTTTATAACTTGGTTGTGCAGATCAGCAAAAACAAAAGGCATCAAGATAGGGCTGCAGCTCTTGATGTCTGGGATAGATTAGAGGAATATATGCGGGCTCGATCACATTCTTGAAGCTTGCCAGGATGGCTAGATTTCTACAAGTTTCCTTGAGTGATCGTTGTGCCCTGGCCTTTGTAACAAACAACGACAACAGGTTTGTATCTGTTTGGCTAATAAACTTTGGAGGCTTGTAGCATATTGACTGACTAACTTCCTTGAGTATTTGTGGCATTGGCATTAAGTATGATTTATTGATGGGGTCCTTTGCTCGCTAGTTTCAGCAGCTAAAAACTTAGATGTTTTCATCTCCAAAAGAATGATAAAGGGTTCAGCTTGTGTAGAGAACATTTCCCTTGTAAGAGAGACTTGTGATTGATGGATCATGGATGAAGAGTTCATGGCTCATGGTTGTGTTTCCATATGTGATGAGGATACATATATAGCAAGTTGGAATTAGTCAATCTTTTAGTTGATTGGGATTTGAATTTATATTTGATAGTTGCTTTTATTAAATAGCTGCCTATTTACTTATAACTACATGGGTTTATAATGCAACGAGGCACAGATGATGTATGTGCAGTGTCTTTATTTTTTACTTAGATACATATCTTTCTTTATATGGTTTAGGAAAATTCTCAAATGTTTCATCGGACTGCTGGATAGATATCAAATGGTGTTGCTGCTGATGCTTTTGGAGAGCTGAGACAGACATATATAACTGGTAGAACTGATAGCAAACTAAGGATAAAGATGAGAAACTCCTTTTGGAAAACGTTGTACAGAAAGAAAGCAATTAGGTTTTATATTAATTTAATTGGTTTATTTTGGCCAGGCAGCAATTTTATTCAGATTATTGTCAGCAATAATCAAGAGCTTACTGCCCTGTAGCTGCTAGTTTTGTGCAAGAAAAAATACAGAAAAAGAACATAGAAAGTTTAAGATTTGAGAAAAGAGCCAGTATATTAAAGGGTCTTGGGATATTTTATAACATGAGCATTTAAAAATGAATGGAACTGTTGCAATTTGAGTAGTCGAAGAGTTGATTTTATGGTAAGCAACATTTAAGCTGGAAGTCAGCAATATAAAAAGGAGAGGGTGAATGAAGGGCTGATCTCCATTGCTCTCATAAAATGATTATCTTGTGATGGGAGCTGATGAGCCATTGCTGCCATGGGAACAGAAGCGCTCATCTAAACAGTAGAATCAAAAGCAGTGGTGGTGGTGCTTGACGTATATTTCCTTTGTGGTTTGGAATCCGTCTCCATTGCCAAGCATTCCTCCAAATCTGTCACAATGTGGCTCATTGGTGGTGGCGTTTCGGTGGGGTTGGTTTTGAAGACATGAGATTATTGCCTGTCTTTGTATAATTTAATTATTTGTTAAAAATAATTTTGCTTATAGTTCCTCCCTCCGAACAGCGTATCCATTCTCTCCGCTGTTGATTGAAGGGGGCATGCGACTCGAATTTCAATCATAGACACCAAACAATCCATCACTCTTACTGATCTCAGCATGCCAACTATTAAACAGCTTATTAGATAGGGAATAGGTCAATATCTTTCTGTTTCGTTACAAGAACTCAATGCTGATTCAACTCCTGCTTTTGGATTTAACACTTGCTGCTCCATCGGTTTCAAGAAGAACATGTCAAACAGGAGCTAAATTGCCGACGTGCCCAGATAGATATCAAGAAGAATGTTGTTTGGCTTGAGGTCAGTACGGTGAACTAGGGAAGTACCGAAATTCATGGTGGACATATTCTAATACAGAAGCAACATCAATTGCGATGCTTAGTCTCTTAAGAAGATCCAACTTTCTCGTCGTCATAGGTTGTTCAAAGGCTTCATATTCCCTTGCTGCAGGTGGATGCAACCAGCCTTCTAAGCTCCCATTCGACATGAATTCATAAACAAGGGCCTTGAATTCATTGCCTTTCCTGAACATACGGTGAGCAACTTAGCAAGATTCTTGTGTCTAACATTCCTCAGGGCTTCACACTCCGCTATAAAACTTATTCTTCTCCTTTTCTTTTCAGGGAAGTTGCCACATTTAGGCAAGTCAAATTCAAGGATTCCTCCACAAAGCTTATCGTTCCCTTCATCATATTCCACCATTTACGCTTTACCGTTGTTGTGTGTTTGTATATATTGATATGTATTCTTCATCAAAATAATTAGCAGAGAATAGAGTATTCATTATTCATTGATCCTTTCTCTGGCCCGTCTTTCGATCCTAGTCCGGGTTACCGGTTGTCCAAGCCTCAACTAGATGAGGCATTTCTAGTTGCACTTGTAGGGTGTGTTGAGATATGTGAATGAGACCAAAAGTGTCCCACATTGATACGATGGGCTAATCCTTTTTATAGCCAATTGGTTTTATAATAAAACTAGTGCAGATCCCGTCCCGTGTACGGAAAATGTGTTAATCGAAATATAAATTTTTTTTCCTCCAAAAAATAATATAAATATAAATATAATTAGTTCGATAGGTTATATATAATCTAAATATCTTTTAATTAGATTCTCTCAAAATATAAATAAAATTCACAATTATAAGGTACTACGTAAAAGTTTTTTTTTTATCTAATCTATGGTTAATTAAATCTCATGTAATTTAATTAGATAGTTGATTTTTAAAAATATTTTAATATTCTTTTTTATTAAATATGTAGTACATATTTATTACATTAGTTTACTAAAATATCTATGTACGGATGGATTGTGGCTACATATATAGCTATATAATATTTTAATTATTTATTTTGACCTCAAAAAATAATATAGATAGATATAAAATAACAATTATTAAATGATTGATTTTGATATAAATAATTATTTCCACCAAAAAATAATCTAAATATAAATAAAATAACACCTATCAAATATTACATATTCATCTATTAATATTTTTGGTAAGTATGACTATGAAAATTAGTTTTATTAATTATTTTTATTATTACTACTACTATGTTTAATTATATTGATATAATTTTTTCCTTATATAATATTTATTCTTTTATAAGATATTCCATCCAATCATATGTGTTAATGGTAAAATAAAATAATTATTTTTATTAGATTTCCTTTTTGACGGGAGAAAGCTTTGCAAGACGCATTCTCGCGCCGCCACGTAGGCAGATTCACTCACGTGCCGCCACGCAGGCCCCAATGCATCGGTTTTAGTATATGTATATAGATCTCACTCGGCTTGTGTACTATTCCCTCCGTTCGGCAAAACTTGTCATTTTAATTCTCTACACAACTTTTAATAAACTCATTTTTTACTAATTTACCATCATTTATTACTCTACTTTTTATTTTATCAAAAATTACAACTCACAACACATCAATCAAATCAAGGGCATTTTAGTAAAGCAGAAGCAAAAATATCTAAAATGACAAATTTTTTTCCGAACAAAAACAAAACTCTAAAACCACAAGTTTTGCCGAAAGGAGAGAGTATACTACTAGCACATGTGCGGACTTTGACTTCTAAAGCAGTGGAGATCTCGATAGAAAAATAAATATCCATCTATATGATCGATATTATTTCTGGATTGACTTGATACGTTTTGAAATTAATAAGAACGAAGGTAAGTGGACACAAAATTAAGGTGTGGTGTTAGCAATCATGAGATTCTCAAGGAAACCCGATTTATGAAAATTGCTTCTTCCATTTCAAAAAAATTATACTCCATTAAGTTAAATTATGAATATAATAGCTCTTACTTGTGAATTTTATTATGGTTTTACATCATCAAAGCAACGTAATAACACCCTCCAAATTTATAAGTGCAGACATGACTTGATTGAATTCTATTGTTTCAATTCAATGATGATTAATTACTTTTGCACTTAAATTCTTATGGTTTACTACAGTTTGATGTGGACGATGGAAATTGTATTACAGTAATTACCACTTGAAGCTTCCACCAGAGTTTGCCTCATTTGGTGGTGATTTTCTCATAATTATGATTTGGGTAAATACAACAGCGACACTAGGAAAAATTGCAGTAATAATCCTCATTATTGTTTCTTGTAAATTGCTTAGGTGTAGTGTTTGGCTTAAAAACCATGAGGGTTTTTTTTAAACCCCATTGAATCAGGTTTTGAAACCCGGCCCATCTCACACATACATCTCCAACGCCTCTCATTTCGTCACAAAAATTTCTTTATTTCCCCAACAACAGCGATGTAGACCTCCCCGACCAACCTGAGAAGTTGAGAGGATATTTAAACATAACTAGGAAAAAATAATAATTGAAAAACCATACTCCCTCCGTAACGAAATAATTGTTCATTTAGTCATTTTCACCGTTTTTAAGGGACCTAAAATTAGAAAGAGAAAAAGAGAATTTAACATTAAATACAATCATTATCTTCATCTTTATTAAACAATGTAAATGTAATGAATGTTTTACGTCATTTTATGGCTCAATTAGTCCATATTTGTACTCTGAAGGGAAAAATGAATGATTTTTTCATTTACCTATACAATGCATTTAATCTTAGTGTAATAACTCTTCATTATTTACCTATACAATGTATTATAATCTTAGTGTAAAAATGGAAAGATTCATTAAAAGGGACAATTAATTTATTACAAGAAAAATAGTACAAAATGATAATTATTTCGTTATGGAGGGAGTAGGATGAAAGACGAAGACAGCAATAAAGAGAAGGAAGAAAATAATAAAGACTCATGATGCCTGATAGGCAAGATTGAAACACGACGACGCTTCACCCACAATCCATCCTATATTTGCATTCCACTTGAAAGCCTCATTGGAAAACTGCGCTTAGTCTACAAAATTGTCCCCCTCTTCCGTCCCTCCAACCCCTTCCCCTCACAAGTTCTATAATTAAAAAATAAAATAAAATAAATCAACAAAAATAGATTAAAAAGAAAAAAAAAAGAAGTTTTTGTGAAGGGAAAGGGGAAAGGGAGATAATTGGGGACAGAGGATTTGGACTCCTCGAACATTTCCTAAGCCAAAAAATAGGTTTTGGTCTAATTTTACTCCCATCCTAGGTCAAAACTCATTTTAGCATTTTTGTTTTTGGCCTATTTTCAAAACAAAGGTTAAATTTGACTTTCTCTTTTGAAAGGCCAAATACTATTTATTTACTTATTTTCAGTATTGAATATTCTAAATTATATTAGTATTTATAGGAAATTTAGTATTTATAGGAAATGAGATGTCAATGTTCTAAATTATATTAGTATTTATAGAAAATTTAGCTTATCAAAATTGGCCTACGTGGTAACAATAAAGTTGTATATACTAGAAATTTGTTATTTAACATCGGGTAATAGCCGATGTCTTTAAAAAAAAAATCGATGTCTATATGTGGATGTAAAAAGTCAAAAGTTTTTCACATCGGCCAGAACCCGATATCTTTATATGTTATAACATCGTTTATATTTTTAAATTCGATGTCTTTGTTATCCTAGAACATCGATAAATCTTGCATAGATTAAAAGATCTCTTATATGCGCGCGGACCAAAAATAAAGTTCCAATTGCAATACATAATTGATTCTTTGTTACAAACCCACAAGTTTCAATCAAACAAACGCCACCTTAAATCTTTTATATGGATTGGTCTCTCCCTCTATATATACTCCATCTTTTATGTAACTGAAGGAAAAGAGTAACCTTAGCTGCCCTCTTCTCACTCCCTATCGCCCCTCTTTGATTGTAAGTTATGCATCTCATTTTGCCTTGTGCATATGTCTTCCTGAAACTGAGCTTAGTCTACATAAAATACAAGTCCATGCAAGTTTATCGAGATATCGATGACGGCCACGTACAACTTAAGTTGATTAACCATAGCAATCACTAAATTAATATTGATTCCTTGCACAATAGTTGATTGTTTTCAAGATTCAGTCCCTCTAATTTGATCTTGTGCAGGAAAATCGGCCATAGAGATCGATCAACCAAGCAAGCAAAACAATTCAAGGTAGAAATTAAGATGAGAATTCAAGGAATTGCTATCATCATAGTCCTCATCATCATCATCTGTGCAGAGCTGTGCTTCTGTTCAGCAAGGGAGCCCTATCTCACGCCTGCCCAAAAGGCGCAGAACTCAAATGGAAGAAGAGCACGGAAAATGATGGGAAGAGATGGAGATGTCCATCCCATGGCAGGTGCAGGTGGAGACGAAGGCGGAAACAGCAGTCTCAACAATCACCATGAACTATCCAGGCATGATTTTGGTAGCTACCTTCCACCACCTAGTTAACAATCTACATAGAACCTCTTCTAATATGGATGAGCTATAAGTATGGGGGATGATGTTGCTGTATAGTATGAGATATGGTACTTCCCAAACTAATAAAATTATTAGGCAAATTAAGTATATGTCCATAAATGTCTAGCTAGCTGGTACTAAGAATACTAACTAGTGACATGAGACCCTTGGATTTGAGATCCTAGATGCTTCGCCTGTAATCACTTGTTTAATTTGCGACTCAAGTATATGTATATATATACTAGCTAGCTAGTGACAATACTGTCCATTCCTCCTTCATTCACGACAGAATCGAAAACCTAATGAAATCATCCACCAACATATATAACAAACAACATGATCCAAGAGGAATTGGTAATTCTATATGGATATGTTGCCAGCCACTTGACTCCCCCCTCGCTCTGGAAGCTCTTATAAGCAAAGATTGAAGCGGTTCTTGATGAATCATAACTTGAAACTATATAACTAAAGGGTTGATTTGCCTTACAAAATGCCTCAGGATTTTTAATTAGTGATTGGGTGTGAGCGCCCCACTCGCTTGTCCAGGGCCGGGTCTGCATATCTATATATTCACTGTACTAGAGAAATTCTACAAACAATAGTAGAGATTGCAAACAAAATTATGAGGACGAAACCTCAACTGATATGATTAATTAGCACAATGGAATCAATCAAAATGCATGCCCAGCTGCCATTGCTCCCAAAAAGGGTGCTAATATACAGCTAAACCATTTATTAGAAGGCGCTAAATTATTCAAATCTAACACAGTAATTGGTGAAGAAAAGCTTGGAAAATAAGCTACCATGTTGTTGAAGTCGTCCATGTGACAGCATCTCCGCCTACTGAACTGTAGTTGTCCGACACGATCGTTCTGCTTCCTAAAAACATCATGAATCACCATTCCTTCCTCATTTGCATAGACTACCCATTCATCCTTCCTCCACGACAACAGTTTGAAACGGTAGTATGTATCCACCGGCATCACAAACAACAACTTCCAAGAGCTAGTATTGTCATTCCCATACTTGTTCAAAGCCCAAACCTCGCACTTGTTTCTGCTGGTTCTTTCTCCTACAAGGGCCACAGTAAGTTTACCGTCCAAAGCCCCCACCCCACGCATTGAAGCCTTGATTGGCAATTCAGCCACTCTCAACTCTTCGTTTTGGCAGTCGAAGTAACAAACTATTGGACTCTGGACAGTGTCAGGGTAACAAATCCAATATGGAGTGCCTTCGACAGTCGTCCCAATACGAAAAAATCCTGTGACAAAGGGTTTCTTAAATGACTTTGGTGTTGATTTTGGTTTGTACTTCCAGCTATTATCCTTGAAGCTCACTACTAGGATTGTGTCCATCTTCTTCCTGCTAGAAATAACCACCACCTTGTATTCGTCATTTGCAGGATCATGGCAAAGCCCGGAGGCGTCGCAAGACAATTTACTTGTCCAGAAGTGACCCCAAAGTTGTAGGGGAAAACGCAGATGCACCAATTTCTTTTCCATGGTAATCGGATTAAAGAGGCAGAAGGAGTGCGAGGACCAATCGGCAGTAACATGGTGCAGTGCAACGAGGCCGTTGTAAGAACCCAAAACGGTTATGTCGGTCACGGGGAAGTTGAAGTCCGCAGGAAGACGCCATGGCTTACCCACCACCAGAGGATTAGTGTTATCCGAGCCAAAGATTTCATACGACAAAACCGGATGAGGATTATTTGAACTTTTTGGCGGGAACGGGATTAAGGTCAGCGGTTGATAGGTATGGTTGAAGGTAGATTTGAACAAGGGGTTGGAGATGAGACAACGCCATCGCTTGCACACCGCCTGGCATCGGATGGCATATCGGATGGGGAGTTTATTAAAGATTTGGACAAGTATCTCTTCTTGAAGACCCGATAATGAAATTGGTGCTTCTATCGCAATCTCTGCTTGAAGACAAGGCGATGAAATATGTGTTTCTTCCTCCGTTACGTGTTCTTCTTCGGAAGCGGAAGAGTAACAATACAGACAAGAGGAAAAGAAATTAACACATTGAGGGAGACGATGCCGGCGCCGCTGGTTGCACACCGCCGACCTGGCGGGCAGTGATTTCAGTGTTTCTTTTTCCATTCTTTCTGCTAGGGCTGGTGTTAACAACTGATTTTATTTATATATGTATGATAATAATTTATGGGCGGACTTTTTTTTTATAAAAAAAAATCTATCTTTGTTTACTTTCTATCTAAATATTTGAACAAAATCTATCTTTGTTTAGTTAATTTCTAGCTAATCCTATACCATCGCATCGGGATCCTCTCCTCCTAACAACCTCTTCTTCCCAATTACTCCGTAATAAATTGCCTAATACCCTCATCCGTTCAATCAAATTAATAGCTTAGAATAGATTAGATCCCATAGTTTAATCCAATTAACATATTGAGAGTTATATGTATATATTCCTAATTTATGTGTAATTATGTATTTAGTTTATCTTATCTTCCATATTTATCTTTTAGGTTGTTAGGATTTCCTTTCAAGACACTAGTAGAAAAATGTGAATATAACATGCTACATAAGAGGCCGGATGTGATAAATCCGGGCTATAATATGCATCCAATCTTTTATTTTGTTTTAAAAAATATTTATAGAGTATATAGCCCGGATATATGGCACGCCCGGGTTAAAATGTCATGGTGAATTTCCCACAACCTAAATCAAATAACCCGGAGCAGACATATTCGGGTTATTATGTTAATCTAATGACCCGAGTGAGTCCTCAATCCTCTAGATCCGGGCTAATATTTACCCAATTAACCAATCTTAAAAAAAAAGCCCGTATGACCGTCCGGGACATCAAATAAGGGGGTGAAAGTGAAAAAAAAGCGCAAAATATGAAATTAATTGGCAATTCCCATCTTCACCAACTTCGTCCTCGCCTGCCGTCGAAGGGAGCTTCGTCCTCGCCTGCCTCCGAAGGGAAATCGCGAAGGGAGCTCTGTCCTCGGTGCCCTAACTCTCTCCGTCGATCTTCACCAACTTCGCCGATCACCTTTGTCCTCGCCCGCCGCCAAAGCTCAGTTGCTCAGAGGAGGACGCTTGCCCTAACTCTCGCCGTCTTCGCCGTTCACCCGCCAGAAACGTCGGCATCTTCGCCTCTGGTTGTCTCACCGAGGTAATTGCTCTCTCTCGTCTTGTCTTTTCCTCTCTCCTTCTCTCTTCCTAATCCGCTGCCAAAAACTGTCTTCCTCTCTCGCCTTCAATTGGTTGCTGTATGCTTGCGATTTCTGGTTGCGATTCCTCTCTCGCCTTCTCTGCCTGAAATTCGTTCTCTCTCGCCTTCAATTTCTGTATGATTTGAGATTTCTGGTTGTTGTATGCTTGTGTGTTTCTGCGATTTCTAAGTTGTTCGATTTATGTATGCTTGCATGTTTATGAGATTTCAGATTTCTAAGTCTGTTGGCTGTTCTATTCGATTGTTTTCACATGTGCTGACTACCTTCGATTATTCTGTTAGATAATTTTGAGCAATTTTGCCTAATTTTAGATTTCTAATTCGATTCTTGTATACAGTGGTCCTAGCTGGTTTTTTTTTGGAGTATACAGTGGTCCTAATTTCAGATTTCTAATTCGATTTATGTATGCTTGCATGTTATTTGTGCTACTAGCTGGTTTTTTTTGTGGAGTATACGTACTGTTGGTAGGAGGAAATCGAGTATGAAATATAACAAAATAAATCAAACCAGATTCTGCCCACGCAAATAATTACAAGACCTCCTCCTGATGTAGCAGCGGGAAGTCAGGATCGATCCACGAGGAAGCGTGTCAGCGGATCCTAGGCAGCGGTGAAATCTCACGATCAGAAGTCGACAACAGGGTCCTCGAGCTCGACTAAGGGTTAGTCGACAGAAGCTCGGACAGTCGAACAGGGCACATCAGCTCGGCAACAGTGGTCGATCTCGACAAGGCTCTACTCGAGATCGAGTAGCCTTCGTCTTGGTCGAGTAGGTCTGGTCGAGTTCCTGCACAAGTAAGCTACGGCGACTCTAGGTCGAGAATCAGTGGTCGAGGTCGACCAGAGTGTGGTCGAGATCGACGAGGGCAGGGAGTAAAACGAATGAAATAAAGAAAATAAAGAACAAATGCTTTTGGGATTTCGACTTAAACTTTAATGTAAAAGAACTTCCAAGATTGGGGTTTGCAACGACAATAACCAAGCATGCATAAGGTAAAATCAAACAGATAATCATGTGAATCGCATTAAAGGACAAGCTTTCGCCTTTTCCAACAATTAGACAACTCTCTCAAGAAACCCTAATTGTCTCTACCGATTTTATGTTTATAATCCAAGTGGTTAACATGGATCTCCATTAGATGGGCAATAAACACATCAACAAGTAGGAAAATGCTTAAAACATGATAAAGGTCGGATCTTTACCTCAAATATGCATGGCTATCGTCGGGCTCGCCCCAACCCTAGAAGTGGGTTGACTACTCGCGCTTCATCGCAAACTCAGACATCATCGATTGAAAGGAAATAACTTGCATTAAACTAAATTCAAAAGATTTTACAATCCCGGCAATCCAACTCTCGTTGAACGCCAAAACCCTAAAACCTTCGAACTCCTAAACCGTCTCTGTGGAACTACTTCTCTTCCTCTGAAATTGAATTATTAAAACTCAGCCCCCATGGGCTTTATTTATAGGCTTCATTCCCTAGCTATTCTAGGAAAGAAGATATCTATCTATATCTAAAACTTTATCTAAAACCTAAAAGATAAATAAAATGTTTTAAGGAAATAAATCTATAAGGAAGAGATAAAACTAAATAGGGTAAGTCTTCATGATGTTGATAGATCTTGTCTCCTTGGATAGAACTTGATGGATTTGGATAGAATCTTCGGCCAAATCGACTTTCCTTCACGCCCAAGGAATCCCAAGTCTAGTCGGATTGTTCCTCGTCGAGAAGTTTCTGGAAACGGCTCTACTCGATTTCGACAAGGCTTCGTCGACCTCGAGTAGGCTTCCTCGTCTCGGCTAACTGGTGCTCGATGTGGCTTGGTCTTGGCTCACGGTGCTCGTCGACCTCGAGTAGCCCTAGTCGACCTCGAGTAGACTGGCTTGCCGACTAGGTCTTCTCGAGTGACTCTGCTCGATGGACTCCGGATCTGGACTCAGAAGCTTGTCGATCTCGACAAGGCGTAGTCGAGATCGAGTAGGGTTCGTCGAAGATGGCTCTCTGGTGGTGTCGACTAGAGCTCCTCGGCATGGACTCGGACAACCTCTGGTCGGCTCGTCGATCTCGACAAGGCGTAGTCGAGATCGAGTAAAGTTGCTCGGCGTCTTCGTCCTTGGCTTCTCGGGCAGCTCCTCTCCTTGTCGACTCCGGGTGTGGCGTCTGGGCTTCGTCGATCTCGACTAGGGTTTGTCGAGATCGAGTTGACTTCCGGAGCTGGGCTGGTCTGGCTCTCGATCAGGCTCTGTCGACAAGCTGTGCTCGGTTATACTTGTCTAGATCGAGTAGGGTTTACTCGAGGTCGAGTAACCTTGATTCTTGACTCGATTCGACTGGTTCCGTTGCTACTTCGACCTTGGACTTCTGTAGCTGTTTTCCGAGCTTTTCCGACCTTCTGTAGAATTGCTGTAAAATGCCTTGAATTCTGCGAATTAAACAGAAACTGGTGTAGATTCCATAATTTGGCAAATAAACATAAACTACATAGATTCTGTACTATCTTAGCCCAAATGAATGCAATGTATGCAGAAAGCGATATAAAAGTAAATGTAAAACATGGCAGATGCAGCTCACAACAAACACCCCATACTTAAGCTTGCTTGTCCTCAAGCAATACTTTTATTTGTCATTCAGGGGAAGAAATCAAAACTCTCAACATCTCAGATTCATTCTCATATAACCCTGCAATCAATTACCATCCTCGAAAAGGTACTAGTGTCACAGATCCATGCATGTGCAAATATATAAGAACAATATCTACTCATAAAAGGAGGTTTATGCATAAATAATTTTTATGTGACAAAGCATTGATAATCAAGAGGACTTTAATTTAAGCTCAATAAGGAGTAGATTGGTAAAAGGCTAAAGGTGGGCAATTTTTGGCAATGTGGTGCTAATGATCCGGGGAAATGGAGTATTTCCAAACTGAATTTCCACATTCCTTCTCTTTGAGATTCATCACCTTTCATATTGCTTTTTCTCAATAATAATGCTTTTACCTCTCTAACCTCAGCACTGCCTTCTCGCGAGTCGCAAACATGGGTGTCATGAATGGCCCCGGATACTTAGTGCGTCGGACTCCTCACCTGGTGTCCCATCTCGCCAAACTATTATCTCAGCGAGCAGGGTCGATCTTTGATCGGATTTTCTTTCACTCATTAAATTTTCCATATATTTCAAACAATTCCGCCAAACTCCAATAATCACACAAACACCATATAACATCTCCATAATGTAATATCATTCTCAACATAATCCCCGGATAAGGTAAAGAATGGCAATATTTAGATCATGTGGAGCAATATATGAAATAAGGCATAATATGGCTTTTGTGTAATGCATAAGCATGGGTAAGGCTAGGATTATAAACATATGAGCATTATATGGAAATATAAAGTCCTCCATCATCTTACCATGCAACATGTCAAAAGCAATTTCAAATTTTACCTCCTTTCATGGTTTTCAATAAATAATGCACTTCATTGTGACTTCCCTTTACTAGGCAATTTCATGCTATATCTCTAATGAATCCAATTTTGCATCGTCGAGTTCAATATAAGCTTCCATGACATTATTTCAAATTTTTTAATGGGGGTCATTTTTCTCAAATTTTGGAAAACATGCATATAAGCACATGGGTCATTTTTCTCAAATTTTGGAAAACATGCATATAAGCACATAAATTAATAATGAATTCCAAAATAGCCATGTAGCAATTCTAAGAAATAATGCACAAGTAATGTCAAATATGATCAAATAAATCAAATATGCACAAGGTAAGCCCTTTCCCCACCCCATACTTAAAATTTACAGTGTCCCCACTGTATAAAAACAAGTAAAAACAAGAGTAAAGGAAGGAACTCACAGGATCATATCGAGGAGGCAAATCAGTCTAGGTCGAGTAGGTTGCTCGTCGATCTCGAGTACGGTGTACTCGATCTCGAGGAGGCTCGTCTACGTCTAGTGGATTCTGAAGTCGAGGAGTGTTTGTTGGCTTGTCGAGGTCGAGTACGTCTACTCGATCTCGAGTAGCTTCGTCTGGGCTGCTCCTCCTTGTCGTCGTCGACTTGGCCTTCGTCGATTCTGACTGTTTTCAGGGACTCCATTATTCCACTTTTCGCGATCCTTATATGCTTGCCGACCTAAAAGTGTTAGATTCCATACCAAAACAAGACTATCCATATGAAGTTCTTAAAAAGACATAAAACCTAAAAAAAAATAAAGACCAAAAACCAAAATGTTCATAAAGTCTATATACATGCTCTAGATTTTAGAGTCGCTAGGCCGACTTCTCCGTTTGTGCTCAAGGAGGACCATTATTGTGGGGCCCACTCATGCTTGGCCCTTCTCCTGGATCATCTAGGTCCTGATGGTAGTATACAAGCTCAGCTGATAGGTGGTTGCTTGCATCATCTCCTTTCCTTTTCTTCTTCTTCTTTGTAGCCTTTAATTTCTGCAAATTCTCTCGCCATGGTGTCTTAGCTCCCCTTAAATCATTGAAAATTTTACTTATGGACTGAGGGGGAGTAGAATTCATACCTGCACTTACCTGTTCGGACCCAAAACAGAAATCTTTGGGCTTGGGTCTACTCGATGTCGAGTACTGCTGGTCGAGATCGAATACAGGGACCCCATACTTAGGCTCCTGGCAAGTTTCTGGCTCAGTGATGGTGGTCGAGATCGACAAAAGTTTGTCGAGCTCGAGGAGGGTGCTTGTCGAGGTCGAGGAGAGCTTGTCAACCTCGAGTACAGTTTTGGCTTCTTCCTCCGCTGTTTGCTTGGTCTTGTCGATGCTGATGCTTTTCACCTCCAGCCATGAAACTTCCTCCTTTGCAGGGCCAAAAGAGAAATCCAAAACCTCGTCGCCTATGGTGAAGGTGAGCGACCTATTCTTGACACTAATTCGGGCATCTGCAGTAGCTTAGAATGGTCTACCAAGAATAATAGGGCTAGTAGGATCTTCAGCACAGTCAATGATAAGGAAATCAGCTGGAACAAAGAATTTACCAACCTGGACTAGGACGTTTTCAACTATACTTGTAGGGATGACCACAGTATTGTTCGCCATATATAATTTGGTATCCACAGGTTCTATGCATCCTATTTTTACTTTCCGCCAGATTGATAGAGGCATGATGCTCACACTTGCTCCTAAATCGCATAGAGAATCATATTTATATTGTCCAAAACCCACAGTAACAGAAAACTTACCAGGGTCAGGCCTCTTTTCAGGGAAGTGGAGTACTTTGCATTCGCCTGCGATCTCCGAGATGGATCGCTTCTTGCGCAGGATTTCCTTCAGAAATTTGACATATCCAGGCATCTCTTGCAGGGCTTATGTAAAAGGAATAGAAAAGTTTAGCTCTTGCAACATATTAACAAATCGATTGAATCTGCCCGCAGTGGGGTCTTTAAGAGTTTTAGAAGGGAAAGGAAGTGGCTTTTTCTGTTTCGGAGCCAGATCAGCTGTCAGAGATGCTGCAGAGTCGTCGACCTCGGCTTGCTGCTCCTCGACCTCGACCACGGGCTTGTCGAGATCGACAAGGGGCTTGTCGATGTCGACTTGGGTTGTCGACCTCGGTTTGCTGGTCCGCGTGGCGGAGTCCGAGCTCAGCTTCTGGTCTTGGTCGAGGAGTTTCTTGTCGAGGTCGACCAAGGTCTTGTCGACATCGAGTACAGGCTCCCCGAGATCGACTAGATTCTGTTCTGTCTCGAGTTGCTGCTCTGCCTTGCTTTGCTGTTTCCCGATCTCTGGCTCATGTAATTGATGCCCACTCCTGAGTTTGATAGCTGCGACGTGTCCGGTCTTCCCTTTAGGATTTGGTTCTGTTTGCCCAGGGAGCTGTCCGGATGGTCGTGGGATCTGTGCAGCGATTTGTCCCATCTGAGTCTCAATTCCCTTTTTCCAAATATCAAGCTCTACAAATTTTGTATTGACATGTTGGAGCTGATTGTTGATGGTGTTTGTAGCCTGCAGGTTCTGTGCATGATTCCGACGCATCTCCTCAAGGATCAGCTGCAGATCATCCTTCTTTTGATCCCTTTCTGGATGTCCTGGGGCTCTGTAGGGTGGGGGATTCCTAGGAGGACCTTGATTCCACTGAGGTTGATAGAACCTTTGATCTCCCATATAACGATTTGGACCCCCAGCATAGGCTGCTTCCTCATGTGTCTCTGCCATTCTGACTTGCTCAGTGTGTGGGCACTCAGTAGTGGTGTGCCTCTGTGATCCGCATTCGATGCAAGGCTGGTTGACAGATAGGTATTTGACTTGCTTGAGGAGCTTGCGATTCTGGTCCCTGTAGAACTGCTCCCTGACATCTGGGTCAATCTCCTTTGCAGGCTCATAGAGTGGCATAGATGGTGCTGGCCTAGCACAGGCGTTCTCATCATAGTTTGCAGAAGTCCCATACTTGTTGTCATATGCTGTGAGTTTGTCTAGCACACCCCATGCGTCAATTGGTGGCATCGTCAGGTACTCATATCGAGTGTACTGATTGATCCTGTCCTTAGTGACTTGGTCAAGAGAGTTGAAGAAGATCTCCTGAATGACGTAGGGTGGCTGTCCATGAGTAGGGAAAGATCGCAGTAATTCCTTGTACCTTTCCCATGCCTTTGCTAGCGGCTCCCCAAGCTTTTGTTTGAAAGCTGTGATCTTTTGGCGGAGGAATGCTGTCTTGGCAGGAGGGAAGAATTTGTTGAGAAACTCTTGCTCTACTTGTGCCCATGTTGTAAGGGATCTTGGTTTCAGTCCTTCTAGCCACTTCAGTGCAGGTCCAGCAAGCGATCAGCGGAAAGCTTTCATCTTGACATATTCCAGAGTTGTACCTTCAGCAAGAGTACGATACATGTCATGAAAATTGGTAATATGTTCAAGAGGGCACTCATTAAATCTTCCATGAAAAGCATTGTTTTTAAGTTCTATAAGAAACTGAGTGCGAATTTTAAAAGAGTTTTCAGGGATTAGAATCGCCGATTCAGGCACGACGAGAGTTGGATGCATATAATCCTCTGCTGTAGTTGGATATTGGGCAAGCTCAGCTTCTGCTTGTTCCCTTGCTGCTTTCTTAGCGGCGATAGCAGCATCTTTTGTGGCGATGGCAGTGTCCTTTGCGGCTAGCTCCCTGGTAAGCCTCGCAATCAGCTGTTCTTGTGTCTCAGCAGCCGCCATGGCTCTTTGTAGTTTAGCTCGGATGTGAAATAGGCGTTCCGGTTCGTCTAAGGCGTCAAACTCAGGTGTTTGACCAGAACGACGCATACACCTGCAAAGTAACTCAAGGTAGACGTGAGATTTAACTACCTAAGGCGTGAATGATAGCTTCCCCGGCAACGGCGCCAATTTGTTGGTAGGAGGAAATCGAGTATGAAATATAACAAAATAAATCAAACCAGATTCTGCCCACGCAAATAATTACAAGACCTCCTCCTGATGTAGCAGCGGGAAGTCAGGATCGATCCACGAGGAAGCGTGTCAGCGGATCCTAGGCAGCGGTGAAATCTCACGATCAGAAGTCGACAACAGGGTCCTCGAGCTCGACTAAGGGTTAGTCGACAGAAGCTCGGACAGTCGAACAGGGCACATCAGCTCGGCAACAGTGGTCGATCTCGACAAGGCTCTACTCGAGATCGAGTAGCCTTCGTCTTGGTCGAGTAGGTCTGGTCGAGTTCCTGCACAAGTAAGCTACGGCGACTCTAGGTCGAGAATCAGTGGTCGAGGTCGACCAGAGTGTGGTCGAGATCGACGAGGGCAGGGAGTAAAACGAATGAAATAAAGAAAATAAAGAACAAATGCTTTTGGGATTTCGACTTAAACTTTAATGTAAAAGAACTTCCAAGATTGGGGTTTGCAACGACAATAACCAAGCATGCATAAGGTAAAATCAAACAGATAATCATGTGAATCGCATTAAAGGACAAGCTTTCGCCTTTTCCAACAATTAGACAACTCTCTCAAGAAACCCTAATTGTCTCTACCGATTTTATGTTTATAATCCAAGTGGTTAACATGGATCTCCATTAGATGGGCAATAAACACATCAACAAGTAGGAAAATGCTTAAAACATGATAAAGGTCGGATCTTTACCTCAAATATGCATGGCTATCGTCGGGCTCGCCCCAACCCTAGAAGTGGGTTGACTACTCGCGCTTCATCGCAAACTCAGACATCATCGATTGAAAGGAAATAACTTGCATTAAACTAAATTCAAAAGATTTTACAATCCCGGCAATCCAACTCTCGTTGAACGCCAAAACCCTAAAACCTTCGAACTCCTAAACCGTCTCTGTGGAACTACTTCTCTTCCTCTGAAATTGAATTATTAAAACTCAGCCCCCATGGGCTTTATTTATAGGCTTCATTCCCTAGCTATTCTAGGAAAGAAGATATCTATCTATATCTAAAACTTTATCTAAAACTTAAAAGATAAATAAAATGTTTTAAGGAAATAAATCTATAAGGAAGAGATAAAACTAAATAGGGTAAGTCTTCATGATGTTGATAGATCTTGTCTCCTTGGATAGAACTTGATGGATTTGGATAGAATCTTCGGCCAAATCGACTTTCCTTCACGCCCAAGGAATCCCAAGTCTAGTCGGATTGTTCCTCGTCGAGAAGTTTCTGGAAACGGCTCTACTCGATTTCGACAAGGCTTCGTCGACCTCGAGTAGGCTTCCTCGTCTCGGCTAACTGGTGCTCGATGTGGCTTGGTCTTGGCTCACGGTGCTCGTCGACCTCGAGTAGCCCTAGTCGACCTCGAGTAGACTGGCTTGCCGACTAGGTCTTCTCGAGTGACTCTGCTCGATGGACTCCGGATCTGGACTCAGAAGCTTGTCGATCTCGACAAGGCGTAGTCGAGATCGAGTAGGGTTCGTCGAAGATGGCTCTCTGGTGGTGTCGACTAGAGCTCCTCGGCATGGACTCGGACAACCTCTGGTCGGCTCGTCGATCTCGACAAGGCGTAGTCGAGATCGAGTAAAGTTGCTCGGCGTCTTCGTCCTTGGCTTCTCGGGCAGCTCCTCTCCTTGTCGACTCCGGGTGTGGCGTCTGGGCTTCGTCGATCTCGACTAGGGTTTGTCGAGATCGAGTTGACTTCCGGAGCTGGGCTGGTCTGGCTCTCGATCAGGCTCTGTCGACAAGCTGTGCTCGGTTATACTTGTCTAGATCGAGTAGGGTTTACTCGAGGTCGAGTAACCTTGATTCTTGACTCGATTCGACTGGTTCCGTTGCTACTTCGACCTTGGACTTCTGTAGCTGTTTTCCGAGCTTTTCCGACCTTCTGTAGAATTGCTGTAAAATGCCTTGAATTCTGCGAATTAAACAGAAACTGGTGTAGATTCCATAATTTGGCAAATAAACATAAACTACATAGATTCTGTACTATCTTAACCCAAATGAATGCAATGTATGCAGAAATCGATATAAAAGTAAATGTAAAACATGGCAGATGCAGCTCACAACACGTACAGTGGTCCTAATTGCTAAGATAATAAAAATATGCTTAATTATTGGAGTTTTTTTGGGTTCTTCCTTTATGAAGATGAAGATGATTGATTGAGATACAAAGATGGACACATTGGGGGTATCACATTCTGTATAATTTTCCCCTTCTTTTGTCCCTGCGAATGAGGGCTGAATAAAAGAGAGGTTATCAGGCAAAGAAACTTCTTAAAGACATTTTCAAACCTAGCTCTAGTTGATATTTAATTCTAAGAGTTTGAATTTCATTTATAAACATTTTGGATTGCCTGACTCATTAAAATGAAAATCTGTAAAATAAATTATATGAAACACACCATTTCAATGGAAAATGATATCTAAAAACAATAGGATTCACAACTCGATCACACAGTAAAATTCTATGGAACACATTACTTAAATTGTGATAGCGGCCTCACTTTTCCACTTTTCTTTCACTCTAATTCCTTCTGGGCTAGAAATCCATAGTTATCAGCTTTTGTTATTAATGGAATCAACTGGTATAAGGATAGATTCTTTGTACACTAAATTCAAGTTTTCCATCCAAAATGAATTACCTTTGCTGATCTTGTGCCGAGGCTGCAAAAGTGGGGATCCAGGTGCCGTTTTTTTTTTTTTTGACGCAAGATAAGATTTAGGTCAAGTCGGCCGCAGCAGAGGCCCTTCCTAGTGCATCCTTCTAGACGAGAACAAGCACTTCTGGATCATCCTCACAGTTGACGTCGACAGGGGATGCATGGGCACTATGAGCTAGGTAGTCAGCCACCGCATTAGATTCCCTGAAAATATGACGAATAACAACATAAGTAAAGGATGAGATATCAGACATAATATCAGCTTGTAGCATCTCTATTGTCCAGGGGCATTTCCAATCCCCTATTAGAGCTTTTATCACTAGTAAGTTATCTCCTTCGATCAGAAGTTTCGAAAGCTGTAACTCCTTTGCTCGTAGCAAGCCCATCCTGAGTCCGAGGTTTTCAGCGTAGATCACCGAGATATTAGTGCAAACTGACCTGCCAGCAGAGACAACTAGACCAGCAGAGTCACGAATGACAAAACCATAAGACGATGTGCCACTCGGGAGAATCGAACCATCAAAATTGAGCTTATAGCAATTTTGGGGGGGGGGGGGGGGTTTATCCCACTTCCCAGAACGATTCTGAACCCGGGCAGAGGAAGTACTACACCTATTACCGTTGTACTGTATATGGTTGTGAAGCCATCGGTTGGTGGTCAGCGACTGAGTCGGATCGTCGTCAAAAAGCTTTGACTGTTTCCAGCAGTGTATCGTTGTGCTATGGAACAACAATATCTCATTGATAGTTACCTTGTTAGTATGATAAAAAAACGAGTTGGTTTCTAAAGAATCACAAGGCCCACCATGCTGAGGCTAAAACGGAAAACTTGTTGGTCCCAATCGCACATTTTATCTCGGTGAGCGGAATCACATTGCCCATGTTGGCAGAGGCAGTAATATACCCCGGGATGTGGAGAAGTAGAGCTTTTAGCAAATCTGTTACCATGGGGCAGCGAAAAAGAAAGTGATCACCTGATTCGTTTGTGTTGCCACAGAAAGCGCATCCAACAGGTACAACCACGTGCGATTTTAGTAATCTGATTTTAGTCGGAAGACCATCACGAGAGATTTTCCACAGGAAGTGTCGAACTTTAGGAGGCACATCGAGACACCAGATCCAACCGCAATCGAAATCTGGCAACCCGACATTTTTTGATAGGAAGGAGTTGGCAGAGGCAGTAGAGAACCATCCATTTTTGCTGGGGCCTCAATGTATACGATCCATGATTGGATTGATTGGCAGGGTTAAGCCAATGATGTGGTCGATATCATCTTTTTTCAGAACATTTGTTAAAGAGTCGTACATACGAGTTTTGTTCCACTGACGGTTGGTGATGTAGTGAGCCACTGAAACGCCTTTGAGATTATCCGGGATTGGGCTAACCGTTTTGGAAGTCAACGGCTCATGGAAGGCCCAGTTATGGGACCAGAAATCAATTGTTTCCCCGTTTCCGACCCTCCACTGTAGAGCCGAGAGGAAATGATGCCTGATGGACATAAGGCGGGACCATTGCCACGAGGTGTGACCTTTCTTGTTATAACTGGGAAGGTCGTTGCCTTTGAGGTATTTTTGTGAGATAACATGGACCCAGATGTTGGTTGGTTCAGAAATTATTTTCCAAAGGAGCTTCATCTGAAGAGCTATATTCATAGACTCCGCCTTATGAATTCCCAAACAACCCTTCATTGTGTCCGAACAGATTTTATCCTTACTAATTAGCGGTGGTTCTTTTGAGGTTTTATTCCAAAAGATTTGTCGATACACTTTATCCAGCTCATGAAGGATGTGAGAAGGTAGCAGAAAAGCTTGCATAAGAAAAATCGGTTTAGCACTAAGATTTGCTTTGATAAACATCCGCCGCCCTTCGGCAGATAGATTCGAGGCTTTCCATTTTGTGAGTTGTTTTTTTGTCTTGAGAACCACATCAGCGAATGTGTCCTTATTGGTCTTCCCGTTTACGACCGGGCAACCCAAATATTTGTCGAAATTGTTTGCCTGAGGAATGCCGAGAACCGCAATAGTAGACGTAATGGCGGTAGTAGTCGTATTAGGAGATCCTTGGAAGCTAGCTTTATGCAGATTTACCTTTTGTCCCGAAATTAAACTGTATATGTCTAAGATGGACAGTACCGAGGTGCATGTCGAATGGGAAGCTTTACAGAAAATAATAATATCATCGGCAAACGCTAGAAAGGGAACCTTGATACGACTACTGAAAGTGAGCCACCGAAACGCCTTTGAGATTATCCGGGATGGGGCTAACCGTTTTGGAAGTCAACGGCTCATGGAAGGCCCAGTTATGGGACCGGAAATCAATTGTTTCCCCGTTTCCGACCCTCCACTGTAGAGCCGAGAGGAAATGATGCCTGATGGACATAAGGCGGGACCATTGCCACGAGGTGTGACCTTTCTTGTTATAAGTGGGAAGGTCGTTGCCTTTGAGGCATTTTTGTGAGATAACACGAACCCAGATGTTGTTTGGTTCAGAAATTATTTTCCAAAGGAGCTTCATCTTAGGAGCTATATTCATAGACTCCGCCTTATGAATTCCCAAACAACCCTTCATTGTGTCCGAACAGATTTTATCCTAACTAATTAGCGGTGGTTCTTTTGAGGTTTTATTCCAAAAGAATTGTCGATGCACTTTATCCAGCTCATGAAGGATGTGAGAAGGTAGCAGAAAAGCGTGCATAAGAAAAATCGGTTTAGCACTAAGATTTGTTTTGATAAGCACCCGTCGCCCTTCGGCAGATAGATTCGAGGCTTTCCATTTCGTGAGTTGGTTTTTTGTCTTGAGAACCACATCAGCGAATGTGTCCTTATTGGTCTTCCCGTTTATGACCGGGCAACCCAAATATTTGTCGAAATTGTTTGCCTTAGGAATGCTGAGAACCGCAATAGTAGACGCAATGGCGGTAGTAGTCGTATTAGGAGATCCTTGGAAGCTAGATTTATCCAGATTCACCTTTTGTCCCGAAATTAAACTATATATGTCTAAGATGGACAGTACCGAGGTGCATGTCGATTGGGAAGCTTTACAGAAAATAATAATATCATCGGCAAACGCTAGAAAGGGAACCTTGATACCCGGGCGACCGAATGTGATACCAAGGTCCTGACTTACTAACCCTTGGTTATGCAGGGTACGTGCTAGTACCTCAGAAGCTAGAACAAAGAGAAAAGGGGATAGGGGGTCTCCTTGCCTTAAACCTCTAGTGGGTTGAAACACCGTGGTTGGTTCGTCATTTACGAGGACCGAGTAGGATACTGTTGAAACACATTCTTTTATTCTGTTAATTAAGAGTTCGTTGAAACCAAACTTTGATAAAACTTGGACTAGAAAAGACCACTTGATACACTCGTAAGCCTTTTCCATATCTAACTTAAGAGCAACCATGCCCATTTTGCCTTTCTCTAGCCGAAACGAATGCAAGGCTTCATGAGCGATCAGAATATTGTCCTGGATAGATCTCCCTTTCGTGAAAGCTCACTATAGAGGGTGTATTAGTTTGTCAAAAATTCTGGTTAAACATGCTGAAATCACTTTAGCTATGATTTTATAGATTGTTGAGCATAAACTGATAGGCCTGTAGTGGTTTACTGCAGTCGGGTCCTCACGCTTCGGTAGTAGAGTAATGAATGTATGATTTGTTTGATGCAACAGCCTACCACTGATGAAAAAAGCTTTGACCGCTTTAATTACAGAAGGGCCCACTGTAGGCCAGAACCTTTGGTAGAAATCAGCTAGGAAACCATCAGGACCCGGAGCCTTTTCCGGACTCATAGAAAAAACAGCCGATTTAATCTCATTGTTGGTTACAGGATTAGAGAGCATGTCATTGTCTGCTTGTGAAACTAAAGGTGGAATGACTGCTAGATCCGGCGACAGATCCAAACCATGGGCCAGAGAGGCTCTGAAACGGAGTTTGAAATCACGCACAAATTCTTGTTGGATTGTATGAAAGTCAGCTGTGGACTCCCCACCTGGAAGTAGGATAGATTTGATCATCTTTCATGCAGGTGCCGTCTTCATCTCTTATTAGAAGCTACTTGTGGTTTCAGTTTCTTTAATTTTTTTTTTAGTCTCATATTATTGCTGAATTTTTAGTAGTGTTAGATTTTTAGCTTAAATATCCCATATGGAAGTATAAAGTTCAATTCATTGTAACATAATTAATGTTTCATGTTGCTTTAGGTTCCTGCACTAAAAAGAGGTGAGATTGTTAGACAAATAGGTGATGCCTTAAGAAATAAACTCCAGTGATTTGGGCGGTTAGTGGCCCTTAAAATGGGAAAGATATTTCCTAAAGGAATAGCGAAGGTTCAGGTATGTTCTGCCCTACATGCTTGATTTGTGTGTGAAATAGTGATAATGATTGTGCCCGCCTATTTAGGGTAGGGATATGGTGGTTTGAAGACTTTTATCGAAACCTTGTTTATAGCTTTTCTCTTTTCCTAATTCCTTCATCCTCTGCTTTGTTGAATTCCGGTGTTGGCTTGTTGTATAAATCATGAGAATACTTATCTGCCACCTGTCCATGGCAATTCGTTTTATGAATATGGAACATGCTTCAAGGTTTTGATTAGATGAGTAAACTGATAATAATTAGTTGAAACTAAAGCTACTCCCAACTCACCACAACTTATCCAGCTAGTTGTGACTTTTAATTAATACAATATGATTCTCATGTGTTCTTGATGAGATTTGCTTGATAAGTATGCTTTGTTTCTTTGCTCCTTGAATTTGATACGATTTCCTATGTGTTCCTGTAGACTATGGAGTGGATAAATACGACAGTGGAACTGGCTTTGGACACTTTGCAATTGCAACCTCAAATGTTAGTGCTCTTTTCATATGTTATTCTATGTTCCTTGAATTTGATATGGCTCCCTTTTACTTCCCATCTGACTGTTTGAGGATAGCTCCTCAATTGAACTAGAATTAATCCTCACCCTTCTTTTCATGAGTCATAATTATATATTCTTGGTAGATTATTTTGGAGTTCTCTTTCTTAGCTTTTGGGATGGATTACATAAAGTTTGACTGGCATGTTTGCACATTTACCCGCTGCATGCTTATTGTCGACTTGTTTAGCACGGGACCGTTCTCTATGTGTTCGATCAATATCATGGTCACCACCTGAATTTGCTTCTAACTATGGGTATGTGACATCCTCTTAATTCCTATAGTTGGTTTACCTTTTCCTTTTTCCTTAGACGATGAACTTTGTTCTTATAGTGCTTGGCTTTACCCACTGACTTGGTTTTCTTAATCAGTTTTAATGTGTTCATTCCCTTCTTTTTGGCTATTTTAGGGATGTTGAAAGATCAAGATTGAAGTAGTTGATAGCTAATTGTATCAAGTGCAACTATATTATGAGGTATAAGAGTAAAATGTTATTTTTCAGTGAATTTTTCAAATTTTCGTTAATTTGAATCAATGAGGTAAGTTTGTGATTATTTTTCCTTTTAAATGTGTTTTTTGTGTTGTGTGTGGAGTTGCTTATTATACTTGTACTCTTTTTTTTTATTGTTCTCTTTCTCTAGTAATGAAGCTTCTAGTACAAATAAACCATCAATGGCTTGAGGACTGAACACATACATTTTATCTTATGGATCTACTGTCGGGGAGAACTGTTGAATTTTTGCTGACTAAAGAAGCAGTATTCAGTGATCATCATTACACTAAGCGATTGAAATAGGCATGGGTTCTTTTACTATTTCGACGATTGCTCAACTTGGTCTTGTTATTCAATTGTGTTACCCGGACATGTAAGATCTGTATTTCCGTGGGAGCAAACTGCAGCATATCATAGAACTTAGCTAGGGTGATAACAAAACCATGCATTTTTTCCCTTCTTCCAAACCTTGTGAAACACAAACTTTTTATTCTAAAGAAAGAAAGTTGTATATCCATTATGGTACCTATTGTATGTATTTACTTGCATAGAGCAGGTCTCATCGTTCGATTGGCAGCTAACAAAATGGAGGCAGTTTATGAGTTCTTGTAGAAGCTGCATCAGACCATCCTCACAAGTCTACGAATCATCCATCCCTTCTTGTTGATGTGCATGCGTAGAAACACAAAGCTAGACATCAACGGGTAATATACATTTGATTTGTAGTAGTTCTCCTTGCTTTCCACCTTATCACTTAGTAATATAAGTTGTGAGTCACCTACTGTATAGACTTAGTAATATGAGATATGTGTCATTTTTTCCAGCTTGAAATTAGAGGAAAATATTACTTATCCTGAAGGTTATGAGAGCTATGTTGACAACTCACTTGATACTAGAATCACATGGTATTGCTATCACTTTCTAGCTGTTGTTTATCTTATGGATTTTCTTGTTTCTTATTTATTACAGGAAGCAAATCGATACATAACATGGCCCATCAGTGGTGGTTGACATAGAAATCGAAACCATCATCGATCCATAGCTTGAGTGATACAAGACTTTTAATTGAAGGAAAAACTCTAGAATTTGAAGTATGTTTATTAATGACAAAGATTTGCAAGTCTTGTTTTATGAGTTAATGGATATGTACATGTGAATTGTAGTAGAATTATATATGGATATGTACACATTGGAATTGTAGTAGAAATTTAAGGCAGGTGATGTAATACAAAATTTATCCTATAATGGATGCTGTCCTGGTGGGGGGCACCACGATTATATTTTTTTTTTGAAAAAGGGACTTTTTAGCCCAGATCTTTCCATATTCGGGCTAAATGTCTGTCTTTTTTTTTTTCATTTTAAAGCAATATAATGTCTTGGATCTGGTATATCCGGGCTATATACTAATACAAATAGCCCGGGCGTAAAATTAATATTCGGGCTATTTTGTCAGTTTTAAATTTCAAGCAAATTTTAGCCCATTTAAATAGCCCGGGCGTGTCTTGTTTGCATCTGGGCTCTATACCTATTATCACACTAACCAAATGCCCGGATGCTATTTGTTCTATATCCGGGCTATATTCTTGGATGCGCCCGGGCTAAAAGGCTATTTTTCTACTAGTGAGAGGTATATATTTTAAACATTCTTTCAAGTTCAACAGAGGAATAAGATGGCAAATTGCCTTTCTACATGGTATCAGAGTGTTAATCTAGTTTTTTCACAAAAAATACTATTTTTTTCTTCTCTTGTTGATCGATTGTTCCGACCATGGCTAGTAGCAGCAGTGATGATGAAAACCCTACGGTGGTTGCGCTGAAGAAACCATTGATGTTGGATCCAATGTCCTACTATTACCTTCATCCCTCGGATCATCTGGGGATGAACATCACGCCCGTAATTATGAAGGGCCACAACTTTCAGGATTGGGAGAAAGGTGTGCGCAACTCCTTTCGGGCGAAGCGCAAACTCAAGTTTCTCAACAGTTCAATTCTGTAAAAAAAAACAGACAAGGATTCCGATGAGATTGAAGATTGGTGTAGTGTTAACTCCATCATGACTACTTTGCTGAAATTTAATTTCAGGTGTAGATTATTCTCTACAAATCTCAAACGTATCTCCAAATTCATAACATTACTATCATCTCTAAATTCGGGATCTCAAGCGCAGCACAAAACTTCATTTTTAGGCCATCTGAGGTAGAAACAACTTGTGATGCATAGAACGAGCTATCCAAACTCTCTACAACTCTTTCCGATATGTTTAAAGACTCTGATTTACATGATTATATCCAAGAGTTGTGTTTTCTGTGATGTAGTGTTAACTCTCTTACAATTTTGTAATTTTATTTATTTTAATGTTTTTGCTGATGTGCTATTGTTTTATAAAATGTTGACAGAAAGTTCAGGTTATCACTTTCAAGCAAGTCCAGTATTTTGAGTTACTGGGAGGTGCTCCTGAAGGTTTGTGCTATAAAGACGCCTTAACGGTTCATTTTGCTGTAGTTCAACTTTCAAGCAATTCCAGTAGTTCATCTATAATCTTCTGAAGGTGAGAAGGTCTTTTAATCTTAGTAGATTAAAAGACATAGAAACTATAGCAAAATGAACCTTTTAATCAAGTCCTCTAGTTCAACTTTGAAATGATGTATGTGTAAAGAAGAAGAAATTGTGCATTTTATTGCTATTGATCCACTCATTTTAGCTATCATGTATATTATTTTTAATTCACTTATGTAATAAACAACGAGTTCTTATAATAATCATGTGTTCAATGAACTTTCATCCAGTTTGTTCATTAATGAAGTTTCATTCTTATTTATGTTTGATGCTTGGTCCTCTATATCAACATTACCAGCTCAACTATGTCTAGAGTATGTTATAGGAAAAATGGGGAAAATAATATATTTTTGGACGCTTTGTGAATGCCAATTTCGACAACCCTCGACGTTGAATTAGCTAGGCTAATAGTGTGTGTTGTAATGAGCCAATCTCGACACCCTAATGTGTCAAAATTGGCTACATTGTAAAGCAATTTAAAGAGTCATTTTCGACGCCTAAAAGCATTGAAATTGACATGCCAATCTCGACACTTTTAAGCGTCGAAATGGGTCCGATAGAATTGCATGTCGAAAATGGCAGGTTGTCATTTGTGACCCAAGAAATACCGACGCTTTCTTCAACCGTCAAATTTAATTTTTTCGACGTATTATGGCGTCAAGAATGGCCATTAAAAGTTTCGATAATGACCCACTTTTCCTGTAGTGTTTAGGAAGTAAATCTTGTTAAGAAAAAATATTTTTGGCACCCACTCTACTAAATTGCCCTAGTAATTAATGATTAGATAGATTTTAGCTAGTTTTTGAGAATGTAAAAAATAGAGTAATAATTAGGGGTATAAGTGCAGTTTTATTTGTTTTCTTAAAAAGTGTGCAAAACTCTAAAATAATAAGTTTTAATTAACAGAGGGAGTACTAATAAATTTACTATTGTAATACTACGTATATTTTAAGGAAAAAGGTGATTAATTTTTTAGCTAGTGAAGTTAATATCAATCAATATATAATACTAAATGGATCATTGATAACAGTGGCAGACTCTCTTTGAGAGTCTCTTAAAAAACCCACGTCGCCCTCTTGATCCACCTCTTTCGGCGGATGAACTACCACTCCGACAAATCTCCTCTATCTGGTTGACTACTCTCCTCCCTGTCTCCCTCATCAATGCTTTCCATCGTCCATCCATGGCGGTGGACTAGGTGGCTCAATGATAGGACGCATTTAGATGGTTATAATAGGTTGTATTTAGCTTAGTTAAGATGCATATCATGCATGGTTTAAGTACAATTTGCATATTTGCTCTCTATGTTGGTGGAGTCGGAAGTCAGAATCTAACACTTTTATTGATTGTTTTAGGTAACTGTGGATCCGAGGATGAGACATGGGTTGATGACGCATTATATAAGGATGTCTAGTTGATCGAAGAAGCTTACATGAAGATCCGAAGAGGTCCTGAAAAGAAGGAGCGAGCCTAAACGAAGAACAAGTTTGCAGAAGTTGTCGCCAGACATGCTGAACTTGTTTTACACTTTCTGGAGGCCTCGGTTGTCTGATTGACTATTATGACCATGTGTTGGAAAGCTCTTTCAGAGAGCTACAACTTTTCTGTAGAGGTAGATAGATGATTCGACCTGCATTTTCCATAAAAGACCGATGCCGACCGCCACATTAATTATGCAGTGGCCATCACACACGACAAAAAAATGATATTAGCAACGGCTAATTGCCGTGGCTAAAAGTCCATTTGCTGTGGCCAAAGGGTGTTAGCCACGGCTGTAGCCACGGGAAACAAGCCGTGGGGAAACATGGGGTGGCAAAAGAGAGTAGCCACAGCTATAGCCGTGGCTAAAGTGCTAGCCACGGCAAAGCGACGGCAAGTTGCTAAATTATTTATGGGAAATTAAAAAAAAAACTACTTTTTAGCCCGGAATTCCACCGGACCGGGCTAAAAAATCCCATATTTTATTAAAAAAAAACACGCAGTAATAAATTACATGTTTTGCATTTGATATCAACTACTACAAACACAAGTATAATACAACAACAAAAATATAATATTAAATGCCAACTATTGTTCCTTTACTTTCACACCACCCTTCCCGAAACTATGTCAAATACATCAAACCATTAGCTAAACTAGGTGGACCCTAATACTCACGAAAGTTCAAGGCCGTAGTCCCATTTTGCTCGTTATAACTCAGTATGCTCCAAGATATCCACCTCCTGGCGTCTTTCGTCGAGCATCTGCTGCAGGTCGTGGCTAATATGTTTTTTTTTCGGAATTTTCGCGAAATACCCCTGAGGTTAAGGCTAATTCGGGTGGTGTACAAAAGTTTGACATATTTCGCCAGGTGCCCCTGAGATTTTCATTTTTTTCGCCAAATAATGAAATACCCCTGAGGTTTATATTTTTTTCGCCAAATGCCCCTCTTTCGAATTTGTTAACGTTTTTTATTGAAAAATAGTACAATTCCCCCAACATGGCACATATTTTTAATAAAAATAAAATTTTCTAAGTATATAAAATTACTATGATAAATTTAAATAAGATATTATCAAACGTTAACATAAAATACAAAAAAAATAGATTTGATAATTAAGTAAAAAATAATTAAAATATTTAGGAAAAATGTGTAAAAATTACACGAGTTTAAGATTTAAGTAAAATATGTTGATTGGGTATTATGTCATCACACATGAGGTAATAAGTATAGGCGAAATCCCTTGAACGCTTCAATTATATAAAAAATAGTTTTCATTATACACACACAAAAAAGAGAGATTAATTGCTTTGGAAAAAAAAGAATTCATATATTTGGAACTATGTATTTTTTTTATAAAAAAAACGTTTTGAATTAATCTCATTGTTTAAATAAATAGCATGAAATGATATTGTGTAATTAATACATAATGAAATAATACTGTATAGTTAATTTTAACTTTATAAAAAAAAGTTTAGAATTAATTCCATTGATTAAAAAATGTAATATGATATGGTATTGTGTATATAATATTAGATAATTTAATTACCATAATTAAATAATATTGTTCAAATAATACCTTACAAAAATAACAATGAAATAATATTTTATATTTTTTTATTTAAAAAAAAACGTTAACAAATTCGACAGAGGGGCATTTGGCGAAAAAATAAAAACCTCAGGGGTATTTGGCGAAAAAAATGGAAACCTCAGGGGCACCTGGCGAAATATGTCAAACTTTTGTACACCACGCGAATTAGCCTTAACCTCAGGGGTATTTGGCAAAAATTCCATTTTTTGTTTTTGTAGTGTTTCCATCTGTTTTTGTTCGATCTCGAGCAGCTTCTCCTTTTCATAAAGCTCCTGCAACACAGATTTTCACTGCCTATTATCGCTAGTATCTTAGTTTGACATGATATAAAACCTATACTAGAAGTTGCTATATATATCATTATATAGCATGAAATAAAACTAAGTTAAGCTTAAACAAAGCAATAAATCTTATGTAGACACCCATGCAGCACCCAAGATAAATACAGGATGAAAGAATGCAAGACTATGCTAGATGCTCAAAAGGTGTTAAGGCTTATACTTCTAGCTGTTTATACCATGTACTCTTTCTTGACGAAATTGAGTGTATATCCACTCATTTATTAGATTTTGTGTTCTCGTTTAGTTTATATTTATTTTAGTGTCAAATGATCTAGATACTTATGTTTACAGTTTTATTATTATGCAGTCCAATGACAGCCATGGAGCTAAGAAAACATTGCAAGTAAAGCGTTTTCAACCTAAAATTACTAATGTCGTGCTGCGTGATTTTGAGGAGAGGTACCTACTTCACACCTTGCATTATAAGAGTAACCAAACCACTAAAATAATCGCATACAATTGAGAGTAAGGGCTCAGAGAATCTCACTACTTACCAAGGTTGTAATACATGGTAGCAGCTTTTGAATTTTTGACAGCTTAACCAATATGCGAACTCAAGAAGTCCAAGAAACCTCTATCTTCTCTCAACCCCAAACCCAAATCTAAGAAATCAAAATCAAAACTCAAATCTAAGAAGTCAAATATAAGAAATCAAAACCTAAGAATTAAAGCAATTTTTACACAATTGAGAGTCCATACTCATAAAGAATCTCACTACTTACACATTTATTAGCCAAATTGAAAAAAGGAAATGATATAAGGATAAAAAAACTCATTTCATGAAAAAATCTCCAACTCAACAAAAAACAACATACCTTGTAAATTAAAAATGCAAAGAGGTGAATTAAGACAAAGAAGAATAAGAATAAAATTAAATAACTCAATCTCTCTAAATGAAACAAGACTCCTTTTTAATTCTGAACCAAACCCCAAAAGCCTACTTGCAAGTTTACACTTTACTCAGCCTAATGTCCAACACTCCAGCTTTTAGTCATATCACAATTACAACCTCTCCCTCACTTCAGATAGCATATTAGTGTAGTAATTAAATCAAATTTACTATTTTCTGCATAGGTGCTAACTAAGATTACAAAAATGAAACCAATGGTTTAGAAGATAGGCAAGAAAACCCCTAAATACATGGATACATCATTGGAGATGAAACAGATACAAGGGCTTCTAAATTCTAAAACTATAAAATTACATCTAATCACTTCTACTGAAGATATGGAAAAGACTAGTCAGATTGCAAAGGCCAAAAGGCGTACCTCAAGTTGTTTTATAGCATAGAAATCGTGCTAAAAGTATAGAGAAAAACAACAGAAAATGGGTGAAAAAACCACAGAAAGCTCAGAAGAATAAGAGAAATTCACATGATTCCATAGCTGGAATTAGCTAGTCAAATTTAGTAGGCTACAAAAAAAAAAGATGAAGCCTAGAAATCTAGAACATAAGTTACCATTACCTCATCATGCAAAGAAGCAAAAGGAAAACCCATATCAAACACATAAAAAAGCACAAAGATATAATTTAGGTACATATACCGATTCCATAGGATTGGAGGACAATGTTTACTGTCTGTGACTCTTCTGCAGCTACTGAGATGACAATTGCAGCTGCAACTTCCAAGAAGTCAAGCCCTGGAAAGTTTCATCCACAAACCAATCAAATTAGTTGTGGCAGAAGTGATACAATGTAACAATAAAAACCTCATATGAATGAAATCAAGAGGTTGGATTACAAATTACAAACCTCTTATGGTGCTTAAGATGAGCAAGGTGTGATGGCATTCTTTTGCCACTTCAATGTAGTCAATACCAGAAGCTCCATTCTCTGGATTGTCTTTGCTTCAAACACAAACTTTGGGTCTGCCACTTAACCCACGAAATTAAGTAGCAAACAATGGACAACAGAAAATTAAAAAATCAAGAAAATGAAATGTTAAAGACAGAAGACAAGTTCATCATCTCTCACATGTAATTCTATTGGATTAGGGAAATCAGTCTCCTCCATTTTGACTGCAATTGATAAACATGCTACATCAAGTAACTGCGCTGCCCAAGCTTTATCTTTCTATGAATTCCAACAAGCAAAAAAGGGGCTTACCACCATGAGAGAGCAAAGCTCGAGGTAAAGCAAGAGAGATCTAGTCGGCCGTGGACGAGATCGAGATCTGGTCGGCATGTTTTGACTGGTAGGATCATGATATGACATCAAGTTCCTACCCTAATCGTTCTAGTGTGCTGCTCATTCAATATTTGATATCACAATTTCTCAAATTAACAAATGAGTAGACGAGAAGAGAGATGGAAGAAAAAAGTAGTTCAGAGAGAAAGAAAGCAGAAAAACAAAGAGGAGAGGAAGCGTTATACCAAGAATATCTCGAGAATATTAAAGTGTTAAAGAGGTTAGATATCACTCCTGATCTTGCTAAATCATCACGAGAATTAATTAAAGAGGTTAGATAAGCAATTCATATGCATAAATAGAACACAAGGATACATTGGAAAGTATGAGATCTCACAGAGCAACCTCAACCTACACAAGGAGGGACACATCAATTTCCAGCAAGAAAAATATATAAATTACACAAGAAGAAAACTAGAAACGCAGAAAAGAGGTGATACCTTCATTCAGATTAGGCCATATATGATGGGGTTTTGTTACAAAAGATTTGAACATCTCTACAAGAAATTTATGCAAAATGCAGCACATCTCAATACAAGTTGTGCTAACTCTTTTTATTAAAAAAATAATGGAAAACAGTAACTAATTCCTAATAATAATAGCAACACTTGATCATATGATTCAAAATTAAACTATACCCGGGATAATGGAAGACATGAGGAAAGTGCCTAAAATGAACTAGAAAGTGGAAGACATCACGCAAGCAAGCATTCAATTGGATAAAGTAAAGAAAAAAACGCAAAGTCATATATATAATATATATATAAAGGTAGACAAACTCCATAAAAAAAGTATACTAAGTTGTCAAGGCAATTCCGATTCTTAATAAAAAAATTAATCACTACATGAAAGTAGCCTTAGAAGTATAAACTTTACAAGAAAGACAGAGAGAAAAAATTAGATAAGAGACAAGGCAAAAAGAAGGGCTGAAAAATTCAAATCTGAAACCAAAAATTAAATTCAAAAGGCGCCTACTTTCTTCATTAACATAAAATCAACAAGATAATAGCCACAACAAATTTATCCAAAATCTGGTGTTTTCTTTGACAAAAGATGTCTTGTGAGCAAGTCTCAAGATACCCTAACACAAAGAACTAAAAATTGGAACATACATGCCCCAAAACAGCAAAGTTTGGAAGGAAACCTACTTGAATTCCTTGTCGATGAGATAAATACAACTCTGAGCTACAAGGTACCCTAAGAGATATATTGGATGATTCAAGTGAAACATGGCTGTTACCTGTATCAAGAGATCAAAGTGCGTCTTCTTTTCCTGAAAAAAGACTTGTATGTCAAGCACCAACACATTAAAGAGATACAAGTCATAAAAATCAAGAAAGATGTAACAACACAAAAAATCAAGTATAACAGGAAGTTGAATAGACTAGATCTTTAACAAAATCAACATTTCCTAGCACGCACAATACACAAAGGCCAAGGCCCCCATACTTTTTTTTTGTAGGAAACTAAATCAAATAAGAGTATAAGACCATTCAATGCTAATTGGTACTTTTCATTTTAGCATTTACCAACAAACTCAACGTACAGTAGCTAAAGGAAAAGAAGAACAAATAGAGTAGTTTTATGTTGGACTTCATAAAGAAAACTGAGAAATTGACAGAGAATTTAAAGAAAGAGGATATGACAGTCACATATAAATGAAGAATGAAAGGTATGATCCATTCCAATAGGCAATCCCCACAAAGAAGTTGTAACCGAAAAGCTCGAAATGAAGATTGAAAGGGAGAAAGAGAGGATTGAAGGAGGGGAAGAAAGCGAGGAGTACCTAGAGATAGCGATCCGACATGACCATAGCAGAGGACAGGAGAACTGAAGGTTAGCAGAGGTAACAAATGAAAAGGAATTCATTAATCGAACGAGGAGATGGAGATGGAAATCACTGGTCGCATTGGAAGATAGGGAGGGGGAGATGAAATTACTTGGATTCATTCAATTTCTACCATGAAAATGGAAATGGAGAGATCGCCTTCACCTGAAAAGGAAAAGGAAGGGGAAATCGAGAAGTGGCAATTTGGAGGAGTGCAGTGAACCCGGTCATCCAGCACCATTTTCGCTCCTGCGCTTCATTGCGCCATAGTAGGATGAACCCTAGAGGAGAGGAGAGAAAGGAGCGGTGATGGAGATCTCGAAGAGTCTAGGGTTTCAGTTGAGGGAGGGAGAGAGAAGTGATTTACTGGGAGGAAGCGGCCGGGTGGCCCTTTTTTTTTTTTTTACTTTCTTCATTTTTTTTTTGCTAAGCCATCGTGCCAAAAAAATTATGCCGTGGCAAGTAGGCGTGGCTAATTTAATTTTTAGCCACGGTAGTGCTTAGCCGTTGCAAACTGGCGTGGCTAATTCAATTTTTTTTGTAGTGACATTATGCCGCGGCCGCCACATGTTCCAGCAGCGTTGCGCTTTGAGTTCGGCGATGGTTTTATCTATCTAAATCCTATTTATCTATCCTTGTCTTTTGGAGGCCTATTTGGAGACGAAATTGGCACGATTTAGAAAGGGCTTAGCCCTAGGTTTTCATTCATTCATTAGATTAGGATTCAAGACGATTTTAGTTGGAGATTGAGAGCGATATTCTCCATGGGCGGCTAAACTCTCTTCATTTTACTACGATTTGAAGCTTTCACTAGTACAGAATATAAGTCTTTCGGGGTTTTTTTTTACAAAGCATACATGAGTTTTCGAACTCCTTTTATTCGCATCGCTGAGAGATGTATCTCGGGGGTTTTATAAAAACTTCTGAGAACCAATTCTCGGTTAGGTTTTTTTTTTTAACTCCCGAGAGATAGGTCCACTGAATATGTTATTTTACCTTTAACGCTCTCGGGAGTTTTTATAGAAAAACTTCCGAGAAATGTTGTAGTTTTTTTGTTTTAAAAAAAAGAGCTTCCTACCCGATTCATTGAACCCGTAGGAAGCCTCGGTTTGAACCAAAGCAGAAAATGATGGAGACTATACGAATACCAAAATAACAACATCATGACCCCATATTATACACCCTATATTGCAATTCGGCCAAAAGATGACAAATAAACCATGAAATTTAATGTAAATAAACAATTATATAGTACAATGTTATTTCAGAAAAAGAAACAGAGTAGCTAATAAACATCTATCGATATTGAAGTTAAAACAATATATATCATTCCATGCATGGCTAGAGTTTGGGTGAAAGAAAGCATTAGGATGAATTACAAGTTTGTGGTGATCTTCTTGACCACAAACCGAACACGATGACTTGATCATATTCTTGTTGGAGGGACTCACTGGTCTTCATTATTCCACAACCCACATTCTATTCTCTACATGACATTACACCCTGCAAAATTTCAGCCATAAAATGCATCATAAGCCTCGTATAGTCATATATATGAAATGCACAAAGACATCAATTGATGATAATGGAAGATAGGTAAAAAAAATTCAAAAGTAGGAAGAATTCAAAAGTAGAGCTGCTTAATATTTTTTTTGTCCTATTCAAGGAAGAAGAATTCAAAAGTATCCACACAATACTACTGCTACTAATGGAACATAGGAGAAATCATTAGAAGCAAGGAGCAAGGTAAATTGATTTTGTACAATAGATAAAGTAATTGCGATAGACAAATAGTATAGTCTAGATTAGTATTTACCATTGATAATATTTGATTAGGGACTTCTAAAAGCATGAATTGCTTAAAACCATGGAAGTATAATCATCTACATGCTACAATTATTAATTCAAATCCTTTTGCAAACTAAAATCTAGTTCCAGCGTCTGCAAGTAGTCCCTAAATGGGCAATTTTAACATCTGATCAAAATCTAGACACAAATACACGGATAAGAGTTATCGGTAATCACACAAATATCAGGAATTGGGGAAACTTAGACCAAACCTAAGAAATAGAACTAAAGTGGGTGGCACAGAGTTCGATGCATAACCTCAACATAATTGAAAATGGAAGACAAATATATACTGTATGATCAAACAAAATACATTAAATTACAGACATATGCATAAGAAAGTAAGGGCTAGTAAATTCAGTTAACAAGAATCGTCTATTGTTTCTATAAATGTGTTTATCAATAAATAGAGAGAAAGTGAGAGATTAAAGTACTACTGTATAACTAAGCAGTTCAAAGGTTATATACACTGCTGAAAACTAAATCCCTAAGATTCCTCCCATCATCTTGGTTCAAAACAGAGACTAAGACCTACTCATGTAAATCATGCACTGATGAAAACCAAATCCCTTGATTCCTGCCATCGATCACCTCGGTTCAAAACAGATTAAAGTACTGTAACTAAGCAATACAAAGGTTATGATATACACTACAACTTCCAAAAAAAATCAAGCAACGGATTCAGACAGCAGGTGCATTATATTCAAACTCGAGATGAAGATTATGACAGCTGACTTTGAGATCACATGTACTGGTACTCAATTCCATCAAAATACAGTCTACTTGTTTCTTAATCCAGTCTTTGTTCCCTCACATACTTCCCTCCCTTCGAAATCAATCAATCACATACTCAAGGACCATAAACATCTACTAGACAAAGCAAGCAACATAGAACAAACACATTCACAACTGCACAAGTAAAACAAGAGCAAAGAATCAAAAGTGTGCAAATTAAAACAAGGAAATTACCTTAGAAATCTGCATCCTCTTCTTGCCAAGCTTCTTTTGCTTCGCAATAACCCACTGTTATCACCACCGAAGGCAAAGTCTCCGTCTCTGCTCGCACCTCACCAAGTCACCATCCTCCTGAAAATACTCTATCAAAGGCGAGTCCATCTGGAGGCGAAAAACCGCGGAGGATCGACCCCGAACGTTTTTGGTTCATTTTGATCTGAAACAACAAATTGAAACCTAAATTCAACAAAAGTTAAGCAAATCGTCGACCTTCCAAGAACTCAATTAGAGGAGTTGGTTGAAATCGGCCGGGCCAAACCTCAATCGAAGAGGATAGACAAACCTTTATCACATAGAGAGGACAAAAAGATGAACGAACTGTCGAAGCCCCATCAAAGACAAAGATAACAGGCGACCCACGACTACCACGATCGTCCGTTTGCACGCATATAGCGAACTTTGCATCCCCTTCTCAAACAATTTAAGATTTAGGGTTCGTTTTCTTTCGAGTGTTTTGTTTAATAAATCCTGATAGAGTACTCAATGTATCGGGAGTTATATAAAACACCTGAGAGAGTGTAGTCGAATTTCTTTTTTTTTAAAAGTAAATATTTATCGGGAGTTTTTATAAAAACTCCCTTGCGAGTAACATCTCTCATGAGTTTTTATAAACTCCCGAAAGGTTTTTCCCGTAAGAGACCCAATTTGTACCAGTGTTTGTTTGGATTGAGTTGTGAGTTTCTGAATCTTGTTACTTATTTCCTATATTGAATGTTTCAACTTTTTTGTCCTTGATTGTTGATTGTTTTATTCTATCTAGCGTGCGCAACTAGTTAGAATCAATTCAATTGCTAGGGTTTTGTAGATTCCTAATTGCGAACCTTAACCCAAGTAGCAAACTTCCCGTTTAGGGATGATTGAACTAATTGGATGGGTAGGAAGTTGGATGTGTTGTTAAATCCCTTTTTAGGGGCTGCAAATACCTTGGTTAAATTATGAACTTAAAGCTATCGATCGGGTTAAATCCTTTTCTAGGGACTGTTCAATTGATAAGGGTTTCTAGGACTGATTGGACTAGTAACTATATTAGGTCGGTACAAGGGCATCAATAGGAAACCTAAAAGGACGAGAAGAAGTTACAATATCAATTCAGCCAAATAAAGTGGATAATTGTAGGTAGAGCGATCTTCTCTACATTGTTTTGCATCAATCTGTTTATAGTTTATTTTGTTTTCTTTCTTATTTCAATCAACCAAAACCCCCCTTTCTACTAAATGGTAAATATACATTGCTGAGAAATACTCGATTCTCTGTGGGATCGACCTCTTACTTACTTGCTATACTAGTTTGTAGGTTTGAGTTTTATTTTGATACGGTTTACGCGACTAAAAATGGTTCACCAAATTGGCACCGTTGCCGGGAAATTAAGTTTATTTCTTTGTTTTGTGTATTTATTGATTTTTGTGCATATATCTAACCCATTGTGAGCCTATCTTACGGTTCACGACGCCTTTGCTACTAACTTTTTCAAGATGTTGAGGTTAGCGCATTTTGAAGGTGAGAACTTTCACCAATACTTCACTAGATTGCATGAGTATGTTGACGACCTTGGTTCATGGGGTTATCAATTCAGCATCCAAGATATGATTATGTGCATAATTGATGGGATGACTGTTGAGACGCGAGCGCTTGCTGAGCACCTGAGTAGCGGAGGCTTGAAGCGGTTAGGAGGATTGTCAAGGTTGTGGAATTTTTTCTGTTACATGGATTACCATACTTCACAAGAAGAATTGATCGCCACGTCTTCTCCGTCAATGGAGGACTGTGTCACACACATGGAGGATCCATTCCATACTCTCACACAAGTGAGGCAACAGTTGGAGGAAGTAAAAATGAGCCAAATTGGAAAATTGGATATCAAATGAACCAACTCATTCAAATTTTGAGTGCAAAAGGTGAAAAAGAAGCAAGCTCGAAAGACGAAATCAAGACAAGTGCTGAAGAAGCCGAGAACGAAGCACCTTGTGCAGAGCGGCGGCTGCCGCCACCATGCAGCGACCGCGACACTGCTACTAGCGAATTCTCGATGTCCTCTTCTCTTGATTTTGAGAAAACCCATCCCATCACCCCTTGAGGCTTTCAAGGATGCAAGGATGGAAGATCCTATCGAAGTCATTACGCTTAGTTCATTCCCTCCTATGTGGTTTCAACACGACAATGACATGCCAAACGAGGAGGAATTGGTTGCAGACAACGATAGTTTCTTTGACGATGGAGAAAAGGGTCTAGTGCTTCCTGACTTGGAATCTCATGAGTCGACGCATGAGGTAACATGTGTTGTGTTTCCTACTCCATCTGCACCATCCATTCTGAGCTCGCCCATTGATGAACCAAGTCCAGAGCCATCAGCTGAGGCTCAAGAGGTAAACTTTTGCAATTTGGAAGGTAATGGTGATTATGTTGATCCTTTTGATTTCTATTTTGAGAAGCCACCAGCGGAACTATGTTGGTGGTATCATATTCCTTGAGGAGAGAGTCATGCTAGGCTCTTTGATAGATTGAAAGGGTTTTTGAATTCCATATTTTATGCTTTCAATTTATTGTGCTATGATGTCTTTTGTAAGATGTGTGCACAGGAATATGACAGGCTACTGAGGGCCTTGACGATGTTTGATAGATAAGATCTTGAGATTGAGAATAAGTCAAGCCAATGACATAAAAGAAAGGCGCTTCTCGGGAGGCAACCTAAGGTAACTTTTCTAATTTAGTTATTTCAATTCCTAGTTAGCTAGTTTTCTTTTCAATAAATTAGGTCGAACCGGAATGGGTCGCTACTGCATGATGCAGCGGCCGCAGCCGCCGCAATGCTCGGATCCGACCTATAGAGACCCATCCACCACATTATGAGTATTTCATTTATCTCGTCCTCTATGTTTTATTATTTTTTGTTGTTTTTGGTGTTTCATTGAGGAAAATGAAAGGTTTAAGTGTGGGGGAGGGATTGGATTGCATATAGATAGAGTTTGCATATCATGTTTACTTATGTTATCATGTTTATTTATGTTGTCATATTTGTTTTTATTCATATATTGCGTTTGAAAATAAAATCACAAAAATATCATGCATTGCATTCAAGTGTTATTAACGATACCCATCTTGGTTTAGTTTGTCCTCTAATTCATTTTTATGATCTTAATTGCATAAATCCCATGAATTGATTGAATTGCATGAAAATGAATTTCGGAGCATGATTTGTGAATATAATTGAGCAAGTATGGTTCATAGTTGAGGTTAAATTGAAGTCCAGCAAAAACATAACCCTTTGTGATTTTGATTTTGGCCTTATAGGGACTATTCATAATTATTTTCCTTTTGCTTTTATTGTGTGATTATACTCTTCGTATGCTTGTTTTTCATGACTGTATTGCACATGTTTGTTTCTTGTGAATTTCAAATGATTGAGACATATTTTTTTTAGCGGTATTATACCTTATCTATTGCATTATCTTTTGCTTGAAGCCCAGCTGAGCCGTAAAGCCTATTCTTTTTATAGCTCCACAAAAATATATCATAGCCAATGATTAGCCTGACCCTATCCGGGAATTAGGAGAAGAATTGGTGAAAAATCTTTATGTTGGAGTTGCTTTCAGTGGAGATGATGTATGTATGGTTGTGCATTGCGAGAGGCATAGCCGAAATAAGGTAACCCTTCTAGCATAATAGAGATTACTTATTACTAGGGGCCTAAGGAAGATAAAATTCACTTAGAAGTAAAAGTCTAGTAAGCTTGGACCTAGGGAGGATAAAATTCACCTAGGGGCAAAAGTAAGCGTAAAAGAAAAGAAAAGAAGTCATCATAATGGAAAAAAAATACATAAGTTGTATGGCTATTGAAATCGAAGAGCTTATTGCTATGTAATGAAGTTTATGTTATTGGAATGGTTTTGCGAAGTATGAAAGTTTTGGTGTTGTTCTGGTTTGTTGTTGTGGGATGATAAATTCTATATTTGTTTTTCATTGCTTGAGGACAAGCGAAAGCTTAAGTGTGAGAGAGTTTGATAGGACGCATTTAGATGGTCATAATAGGTTGCATTTAGCTTAGTTAAGATGCATATCCTGCATGGTTTAAGTACAGTTTGCATATTTGCTCTCTATGTTGGTTTGGTGGAGTCGGAATCTACACACTTTTATTGATTATTTCAGGTAACTGTGGATCCGAGGGATACATGGGTTGATGACGCATTATATAAGGATGTCTCATTGATCGAAGAAGCTTACATGAAGATCTGAAGAGGTCCTGAGAAGAAGAAGCGAGCCTAAACGAAGAACAAGTTTGCAGAAGTTGTTGCCAGACATGCTGAACTTGTTTTGCACTTTCTGGAGACCTCGGTTGTCCGATTGAATATTATGACCATGCGTTGGTAAGCTCTTTCTGAGAGCTACAACTTTTTTGTTGATGTTGAGAGCTGATTTGACCTTTATTTTCCGTAAAAGACCGATGCAGCGGCCGCCGCATTAGTGCCACGACCGCCGCATGTTCCAGCAGCGACGTGTTTTGAGTTCGGCGACGGTTTTATCTATCTAAACCCTATTTATCTATCTTTGTCTTTTGGAGGCCGAATTGGACACAAAATTGGCATGATTTAGAGAGAAGCTTTTTTAGGATTTAAGACGATTTTAGTTGGAGATTGAGAGCGATATTCACCTTGGCCCTTTGAGCCTTCACAGTTGAGGATACTGCCTCCGACTCCTCATCAGAATAGGAGGTAACCAAAACCTGGACTACATTGTCCATGTCGAAAGGGATAGACCCAAAGAAGATTTTCCTTGGGCTATCGAGAAGATCCTTGGCAGCTCTCCACAATGTTGCATTGGCCTGTTCCAGAGGAGGGGAACGAGCCAATTTGCGAAGCGCTCCTGTCCTTCCGCGTTGGGAACCACATTTGCGTCCCCTCTTCCTACGAGGCTTGTTTACCTTCTTTGCCTCATTCACAACTGGCTTTGAGACCTTGGCCGAGTTACCGTTTCTCTTGATAACTCGAATGATTGGCCCACGAGTAAGCCTAGGAGTGAGCTCTTCTCCGCTGGTTACTTCCTCCCTGATAGCTTCGAAGCTGTTGTTAGTTGGGATCTCAGCGATGATCGACTCCCTAGTCACGTCGAACTGGACCTTAAACGATCTCCTCTTCAGCCAGCGACCACCTTCCACGAGAAAGGTAGCAGGTAGTTCGTTGAAGTTGACAATAGCTCTTGGTGCCATTTTTCTCCTACAAATAAGAAATAGGCAAATATTAGTTTCAACACAACTAAGAGATGAAAAGGCAAAAAGGGCCCCACTGGGCGTGCCAAAAATATGTTGAACAAAAATGCGCGAATAATTGCAAAACATATTTTATTTAATTTTTAGAATTTTAGTTTGACCCCTTTTGGTTATCCTCTTGATTCGAAGTCATTATTGACACCAAGACTTGAATGGTTTTGGTGATTTGGGCTGCACCCGAATTTTAACGGGTTGCCTACGTATCTCTTGGAAGATAATCAAGCCTTACGTAGTTCCGAGTATTTGAATTGATTTAATTTTTTGGGTTTTGGTGATTGAACCCGACAAGCTTGAGCTTTTTGACGGGTGTCCTACGTACCTGTTTGAAACGGGGTCAAACCACCCGTAGTTCTTTTAAGAACAAATTTGCTTTGATTTGAAATGGTCGACTGAATCCAATATTTCTTTTATCGGACTTCCTACGTAACTCATAAAAGAGCATAAAGTCTTTACGTAGCTCTTTTTAGAAGAACAATTTGAATTTGGGAAATTTGATTAAGAAGGTATTTGATTTAGAATTTTGACTCCGTTTTGCTTAGAAGTCAATTTTGAGATCGACCCACTGGAATAAACCGACAATGAAATTTTACGAGTTTAACTAAAGTTAAACTCAATTTCTAATTTGTGCTGATTATAATTCTTATATGTGAGTGGGTAAGTTTTGTGATTACACACTAGAAACAAAAGGCCTAAACCGATTGTATCCATAATATGTAATAATATGTGCATTATTTGCCTTCCTTTTTGCAATCTGGCAAACATATATGTATGTATGCTTACATGACTTCTTTCGTTGTCCCCAACAACGAATGAGCGAAATTTGACCCTTTTATTGAATGTCCCAGCCACTTGGGCTTGGTAGATTTCAAGTTTTTGTTGTGTTGCTAGCCGGTGCTCATCCAAATCTTCGAGCTCGGCCAGACGAATCTTGACATTCTCTTCCGGGTCGGTGAGCTGAACTACAACTCTGAGAGATGGCAACTGAATTTCTAAGGGTAAAATAGCTTCAGACCCAAAGACCAGGTTGTAAGGCGTACAGCCAGTCGATGTGCGTGTTGTTGTCCGATAAGCCCATAGTGCCTCCGGTAGCCGTTCATGCCAATCTCTTTTGGATTTTGACACCATCTTCTTTAGGATCTTGGATAACACTTTATTAAATGCCTCAGCTTGACCATTTGATGATGGGTTATAGCTCGATGAGAAGCTATGCTTAAACCCAAACTTCTCACTCAACTTCACCAGCATCTGATTTTTGAAGTAGAGAGCGTTGTCTGAGATGATTTTTGAAGGAACTCTATATCAATAGATCAAGTGAGTCCTTATGAAATTAGCGACCTCCTTAGCTCCCACTTCTTTCAATGGTATGACTTCTGCCCATTTTGAGAAGTAATCCGTAGCATCCAGAATATACTGGTGTCATCGAGAGGACGATGGCTTTATACACCCTATAACATCAAGCCCCCATGCATTAAATGGCCAGGACAAAGTCGTCGGGTGCAACAATTGAGGAGGCTGGTGTTTGAAGTCGCTGTGAATTTGGCATGCGTGACATGCCTTAGCGAAATCCATGGCATCTTTCACCATTGTCGTCCAATAATAGCCCAATCGTTTGATTTGATTAGCTAATTTAGGACCAGCTTGATGCGCCCCGCATACCCCAGCATGGGTTTCTGCGAGGATATATTTGCCTTCTTCATTCGACAAGCATCTTAATAATATTCCGTCGAATGTCCTTCGATACAAAGTGTCATTCCTAAGTAGGAACCTTGACACTCACCTTTTAACATCCACTCTCTTTTTAGCATCATCGGGAAGGACTCCATGACGAAGATACTCAATAGCGGTTGTCGCCAGTCTGTTTCTTCCTCAACTTCATATACGGAAACGACATCCACCTCTTCGTTGGGCTCAGCTCGCTCCAAAGCTGACATAAGCAAATGTCGCTCCCCGATTGTGATTTCGATTTCTCTTTCACTTGGCAATGTCAGTGACGCTGCCAATTTAGCCAATGCATCTGCTTGGTCATTTTCGGACCTTGATATATGCACAACTTCTATCTGACGAAACTGGTGCATGAGATGTTTGGCTCTTTGATGCAGAAGGAGAAAATTTGTGTTTTTGACTTCATATTGGACATATAACTGCCTAATTACTAACTGAGAATCACCGAACACCTTTATCGGGTCAGCCTTCATTTCAAGAGCTATCTCTAGGCCAATGATGAGTGCCTCATATTCTGCCACGTTGTTTGTGCAATTTTGTAAAAGAGAAAATGAATAAGGCACTATTCCCTCGGTTGGGGTAATGAATACTATGCCTACTCCGACCCCTCTTCTCTTTGCAGCGCCATCAAAGTATAAATGCCAAGATTTTTCTTCTGTCATGAAGACTTCTTCATCTGGCAAATCATCCACTAACTCCTCGTTATCGGGAGTAGGATGGGCGGCTAAGAAATCAGCTATGACTTGCCCCTTGACCGCCTTTTGAGGCACAAACTTGATGTCAAAGGGGGCCAGAAGCATAGCCCACTTAGCTAGTCTTCCCGACAACACCGTCTTGGACAAAATGTATCGCAAAGGATCAGCTCTAGAGATTAATGTGATTTGATGAGACAAGAGATAATGCCGTAGCTTTTGGATAGCAAAGATCAACGCCAGACATATCTTCTCCATAGCAGGATAATTTAGCTCTGCCCCAACCATCGTTCGGCTGATGTAGTACAAGGCATTTTCCTTTCCTTTATCATTATTTTGGGCTAACATTGCCCCTAACGACCGCTCAAGACTTGCGGTGTACAAGACTAAGGGTTTTCCCTGAACTAGTGCCATGAGAACTGGCGGATCAGTCAAGTATTTCTTAATGCTGTCGAGAGCATTCTGACAGGCTTGGTCCCATATGAACGGAACATCTTTCTTCATCAACCTCAGAAAGGGCTGACACCTCCCCGTCAAATTTGAAATGAAACGCCGGATGTAGGCAAGTTTGCCCTGCAGACCTCGCAACTCACGGAGATTCCTCGGGGCTGGCATTTGCATGATTGCCTTGATTTTATCAGGGTCGATTTCTATGCCCCGTCCTCGAACAATGAAGCCAAGAAACTTGCCTGAAGTTACACCAAAGGCACACTTAAGGGGATTCATCTTCAACTGGTGTTTTCGCAACCTTTCGAAGATTCTCTTAAGATCATCCAAATGATCCTCTCTTTTCTTTGTTTTCACCACAAGGTCATCCACATAACACTCAATGGTGTTGTGAAGCAGATCATGAAAGATCACCGTCATGACTCTTTGATAGGTCGCTCCCGCATTTTTCAGACCAAAAGGCATTACCGTATAGCAATACGTGCCTAGAGGTGTCCGGAAAGCCGTTAATTCTTCATCCTCGGGATGCATCTTAATCTGATTATACCCTGAGAATCCATCCATAAAGGATAAGGCTTGAAAACCCGTGGTGGAATCAACCAATAACTCGGTTATCGGAAGAGGGAATTCATCCTTGGGACATGCTTCATTTAAGTCCCGAAAATCCACACAGATACGTAGCTGGCCGTTCTTCTTTTTGACAGGAACAATGTTTGCCAACCAGATTGGGTATTGGACCTCATGAATGAATCCAGCCTCAATGAGCTTGTTGACTTCGGCTTTAATCTGCACTGTCAGCTCGGGCCGAAAATGACGTTGAGCTTGCTTTACTGGCTTTTCCTCTTCGGAGACAGATAGCTTGTGCATAGCCACCTTAGGATCCAAACCAGGCATGTCTTGATATCCCCAAGCAAACACATCTCTATATTCGTTGAGAAGATGCTCGTATGATCCTCTTTCTTCTTCTGTTAGCAAAGCACTAACGAATACAGGCTTAGGATCTTCTGTAGTCCCCAAGTTGATCTCTTGTAGTTTATCAACCGTAGCTTGACCCCCATCTTCCATTTCCGGCGGAGCAGGTTGGACCACATTAAGAAAATCCTGAAGATCTTCACTTGGCTCACTCCTTGTATAGGTCAACACCATATTTACTTCTTCTGTTTGAGCATCCATGGGATTCTCATCTTCGTAAGTGGAGGTTTCTGGCTTCTTATTCTTCAGCTTCCACTTTCTGGTCTTTTTTTTTAGCAGTTGTGGCTTTTTTTTGTTCAGATGTGGGTTCCTTTTTCCTGCATATGCCTGCAACCCTTTTTATAGGGAAGCAGTAGTTGGAACCCTACTTTTCCATATCTTTTTCCTTCCTTTAGAAATTAAGATATCTTTCTTTTTCTTTAAGATTCTGATATTCCTTCTTTTTCTTTAAGATTTTGATCTTCTATTTTTTAACTGCTGATTTTTTTATTTTTATATATATCGATAACTTCCCTTTTTTTTTAGGTACTATCTATTTGGTTTATTCCCTTTGTCGTGGCAACTTGTTGAAACTGGCAGATCTATTCCAATTTTGTGGGTTGTCTTGGGCCTGCCTTTAGAGCCTACTTTGGGCCAGCTTTTAACAAAGCTTTCAACAAAATCCACTAATCCCACTTTCAATTTCACCTTTTGCAGATTTGATCGGACAGAGCTGACATTGGATTTCGAGGGGCTAGCCACCCAAGTGACGGGCTCTGCGCTCTCGGCAGCTTAACTACCCCTTTTTTTTTAATGCTCAACTATTGTATTACATTTGTATATTTTAGCTTACCAGATTATAGTACGCTAAAATGATGTATTTAACATGTAACACTTTACGCACTCTTTATTTGCTTGTAATAATTGTTAGCCAATTTGTATTCATGTTTAATATCACATGAGAGCCTTCACGAAAATAATTTCATGAGTTTACACGATATCTTTTAATTAAACACGAATTTTTTTTTACTCCCAAACAAATATCAATTTAGCCAAATAAAGTGAATAGTTGTAGGTAGAGCGATCTTGTCTAAATTGTTTTGCATCAATCTATTTATAGTTTATTTTGTTTTCTTTCTTATTTCAATAAACAAAACCCCCCTTTTTACTAATTGGTAAATACACATTGCTGAGAAATACTTGATTCTCTGTGGGATCGACCTCTTACTTACTTCCTATACTAGTTTGTAGGTTTGAATTTTATTTTGATACGGTTTACGCGACTAAAAATCGTTTATCACCCAAGCAACGAACACCATCTCTGGCCAAACCTCTCTCTTTGGAGAGCCCCAAATCTCTCTTCGGAGAGCCCTAAATCCTCTCCTCGAAGAGTGTTCGGTTAAGTCCATGATTGTTCTTCCGACCTTAGGCGTCGGCCCTTGTGCCTCCGGCGACGGTTTTGTATCGACTGCTCTCGATAATCCTTCCCCTCCATACGGCTTGCTGATCGGCCGCCTTAGTGTCTGGTGCCGTTTTTCTCTTACTCCAGCATAATAATCGGTGCAAATCACCATCGAAAAACCTAACTCCTTTTCGCTTGTTTTGATTTTCAACCCAAACCTAAAATTGTTTTGGGGCTTTTGTTAATCTAAGTCCCTTACCTCTAAATCTGCAATCGCGTTGCATATCATGTACGTTTCCATCCCTCCTTCTTCCCTTTGGATTGCTTGCTTGGCGGTTTCGCTGCTCTTTCCTCCCGTCTTGCCCATCTACCTTCGGTGGTGGCGGCGGCGTGGTGGTTCATGACCCTCGGCGGCTTTCTGTCCCATGGATTTGTTTGGGTTGCCAGCGGCCTCCCTTTGGCTGCCTTGTCCGCTGGTGGCATTGTGTTGGCGTTTTGCGTTCTCTGCCTCCCTCTACTTCCCGTGGCTTGTGCCTTAAGGGATGTCCTTGGGTTTTTGGTGGCACGTTGCATGTCAGATTTGAGCCCGTTGTTGTGCTTTGGGCTCAAGTTTCTTCTTTTGGGCCCAAAGGCAACCTTGTGAAAATTACTAATAAAATAAAAAAAAATTGTTTTACGGGAAGATTGTTCTTTCTTGTTAAAGCGAAGGATAAAAGTATAAATTAAATAAATTAAAGGTAGTAAATTAAAATAACTAATTATAATTAAATAATTTCCTGTAGGGTCTGCGTTAATCCCACTTGGGCTTCTGGTGCGTTCGGTATAGGCGTTGTATGGTTCTACATTTTGCGTGACTAGACTTTCTTTTCCATGTGATGGGGTTCTAGCAGTCAGAGTTGGGATAGGCTGGGGTCGTGGTAGTGTGTATTGAGGCGTCTCCTTTCTCCGGAAGAATGGTTCCTTGGAAGTTCGTCTTCACCGCCCAAAGGTGACTCCTGATGTACCGCTGGCATACGGTGCTGCTTTAGTATAGTGCTTGGCTTCGTCCTTCGTCTACGTCCTCGTCTTGTTCAGTTTAGTTGTGTTTTGTTTCGCTTTGTAGGGCGCTGTTGCCTGTATATTGCACCACCTTTGTATTTTTATTTGTCTTTGACAGTTAGCCGTCCGCCGACTCTTGTCGGCCTCTCGAGAGTTCAGGTCTACCTATATCCTATCACCAACAACATACATCCTGTCACCTCCCCTATAACAACCAATCTATCAGCAGTTGCTCGTTCGACATCTCTCTGGCACACCGGTCTTGGTCACCCAGGTTCCCCGGATTTCGAGTCTCTCTGGTCCAGGCTTATTCCCTGCAATAAAGCCCCTCCCTCCACTAGTTGCCCGACGTGCCAGCTTGGCAAACACACTAGATTGCCATTTGTCACGTCTTATACTCCAGTGCACGCCTCATTTGACATCATTCATGATGATCTATGGACATCTCCTATTATCAGTCATGATGGTTTCCTCTATGCACTTGTCTTGTTGATGCATTCTCTCATTATTTTTGGGTGTTTCCCCTAAAGTACAAATCTGAAGTTGTTCCACACCTTATGATCTTTCATAGCTTCGTCCGCACCTAATTCAACCTCCCAATTAAATCCTTTCAATGTGACATGGGCGGTGAGTTTAACAACAATGCCCTTACATTCTTCTTCGCTACTCATGGCATTCAATTTCGCTTCTCTTGTCCCCACACCTCCTCCCATAATAGGAAAGCCGAACGGAGCATTCGCACCCTTACCACTTACATTAGGACTCTCCTTATCCATGGGCATGTCCCCCTACAGTATTGGCCATATGATATTGAATCGGAATGCAATCTTATCAACATCACTCCTTCCACAACCATCCAGAATTGGTGCCCTGTTGAGATATTATTCCGAGTCACTCTCAAATACGATCACCTCCGTGTGTTTGGCTGCCGGTGTTACCCCAACCAAGCATCTGTTGCCCCTCATAAACTTGCTCCTCGATCAACACCACAAGTTTTCCTCGGCTACCCCTCCAATCATAAAGGGTATAGGTGTTTTGATCCCATTACCAAACGTGTCATCTTCTCTCACCATGTCACCTTTGATGAGACCACATTCCCTTTTTCTAGTCCCCCTACATCCCCAAACACCCCACCCCCTTCTGATGACTACTCTACACCCCACCTTCTTCATCAACTATATCCCTCTTCCTCTGAAAATGCTATTACATCTCCGGCCCGGGCACCCAAGCCTCCTGAAATCCTTCATGAAGTCAGGCAGCTGAAAGATCGAGACCATTGATAGGCGACTTCTCCTCAGGAGGATAGATGGGGCGATTCAGGTGAGATCCAATGTAGATCGGACTCAAGCCTCCTGCCCCCGCCCAGCCCCCTATGGCCCCCGTCCCATTACCTCAAGCCTCTGTCTCATCAGCTGCAGCCCCTACCCTGCCACCTAACCCCACACAGCCAGTCAACCAGACCCAAACTCGGAGCATGAGTGGCATCTCTCGCACCAAACAGATTTTTGACCCCTCCGTTTCTCACCTATCACCCATCCCTACCTACCACAAAACAGCCGCCTTAGACCCAAATTGGAATGCTTCCATGCTCGATGAGTACAAGACTCTTATTAGCAACAACACTTGGGTCTTGGTTCCTCGGCCTCCTAGGACCAACATTGTGCGGTGCATGTGGCTCTTTCGGCACAAGTTTCGCTCTAACGGATCTCTTGAGTGCTATAAGGCGCAACTGGTCACCAATGGGAACTCTCAGCAGGTGGGGGTCGATTGTGATGACACTTTTAGTCCGGTTGTCAAACCAGCTACCATCCGTACCGTCTTGCATCTCGCTGTCTCCAAGGATTGGCCTATTCATCAGCTTGATGTCAAGAACGCATTTCTTCATGGTCATCTGCATGAGACAGTGTACATGTTCCAGTCGCCTGGTTTTGCTGACAGGACCAAACCAAACCATGTTTGTCTCTTGCAGAAGTCTCTATATGGCCTTAAACAGGCACCTCGGGCGTGGTATCTTCGCTTTGCTACTTACCTACACATGTTTGGTTTCGTCACTAGCAAGAGCGACTCCTCCTTGTTTGTCTTTCGCCGAGGCAATCAGATTGCTTATTTGTTGTTATATGTCAATGATATCATCCTTACTATCTTCATAGACTTCATAGACTCTTCGGGATGTCATTATTACTCAACTCAACAAGGAGTTTGCTATGTCTGATCTCGGGCCTCTCAGCTTCTTTTTGGGAGTCTCTGCATCTCGATCTGCATCTGGGTTGTTTCTCTCACAGAAGAAATATGCCAAGGAGATAATTGCCAAGGCTAACATGGCTAACTGTAAGCCTGTTGCAACGCTTGTTGAGACCACTGCCAAACTAGCCCATGCTGCGGGTCCGCATGTCTCTGATCCGACTATGTACCGTAGCCTTGCTAGTGCTTTACAGTACTTGACATTTACTCGTCCTGGTATTAGCTATGTTGTTCAACAAGTATGTCTATTCATGCATGACCCCAGAGAGTCTCACTTTGCTGCTCTTAAGCGCATTATCAGGTATGTTTAGGGTCCTGCTTCTCTTGGCATCACTATTACCCCATCAACTTCAGCTCTCTCCATGGTTGCTTACACGGATGCTGATTGGGCTGGTTGTCCGGACACCAGACGGTCTACGTCAGGATATTGTGTGTTCCTCAACGACTCTCTCGTCTCTTAGTCTTCTAAGCGCCAACATGTGGTTTCTCGGTCTAGTGCTAAAGCGAAATATGGCGATGTTGCCAATGTTCTCGTTGAGTATGCCTGGCTTTGCAACCTATTGCTTGAGCTCCACTATCTGCTCAGTCAGGCGTATGTTGTGTATACAGACAATGTCAGCACTACTTACCTTGCTCACAACCCGTTTCACCATCATCGAACCAAGCATGTGGAGATTGACATCCACTTTGTTCGTGAGAAGGTCGCTATGGGACATGTGCGTGTCCTACATATCCCCTCCCCATACCAGTATACAGACATATTCACCAAGGGATTGCCTCGCCATTTATTTCTTGATTTTAGACCCAGTCTCACTATTCGCTTCCCTCTTGTTTGGACTGAGGGGGTATGTTAGATAGAATATATGTATAGGCCCAATTACGCATTTGTAATTAGGGATAACTATTTTGTACTCCTATATATATTCTAATGATAGTGAAGACAACCCCAACGGGGATTATTCACTCTGACAATTCTCACCTATTGTTTTTTCATAAAGAGTGGCTGCAAACAGTTGATTCCCAACATCAGCAATAACTGAAAGACATTATGCGTAAGGATAGGAGGAGTTTGTCAAAGTTGGTTGATCACACAACATACAATCGATGGCGCTTGTTACACTACGCCAGATTGCGTCTCGCTCGACGGACCTCAAAAAGTTCGTCGCCTGAATCGGGTTCGGGCGACGAACTTACTAATGCCCGTCGCCTGCACGTTGGGAGACCCAAATCGCCTCCAACCCATGTTCAGCCGATCAGAAAAACTCAAAGTTTGTCGGCTGAACTGAACTCAAGCGACGGAATAAATCCAGGCGACGAACTTTGCTCAAGATCAGTCGCCCGAACAGGTATCCAAATGACGGTTGTCAGAATGGGCCTTTGTAGCGACGGAAATTCTAATGGTCCGTTGCCTGAATGTTGGAGTTTTTCAAAATTAAAGTAATAAAGTCCGGTTGGTGAAGGATATTAAATACTGTTCACTCAGGAGACGAACATTTAAATATTTTCGTCGCCGGAAAGTGTGGTAGTTGACCCCATATTTATTACTATTCACTCAGGACACGGAGATATATATATGTCCGTCGCCTGAATGTGTTTTCCGTAACAAACAATTAAAATCGGTTGTACTGTACAATAAATCTTTCTCATCTTCATCCTTTCTCCCAAAATAACCCTAGAGGGCTCGAAAACTCTTCCCCCATTTCACAATTTTCACACCTCCATTGAAGGTATGTACAAATTTTAATTTTTTTTTGTTTTGTTTTGTTCAATATATGCATATACATTGTTTGTTTGGATTGATGATGAGCTTGTCTTTTTTAATGGAGTTTGGATGGTAAAAAAGTTGTTTGAATGGAGTTTATGAGGGGAAAGAGTTGTGTATGTATATATGGAGTTGAAATTGAGGTTAAATGGAGGTTATGTTGAGTTTGTGTTCTGAATTGATTGTGTATGTGAATGAATTGTTTATGTGCAATTTATTTTTGAGAAAAGGATGTAGAATGAGATAGATGATGAGAATGGAATTTGTATTTGAGTTTATGATGAAAATGGAATTTAGAATGTTATGATTGAAAATTGATTTTAAATTGAGTTTGAGGTATGAATGGATTTTGTATGTGAATGGATTGTTTATGTTCAATTTTATTTGAGAATGTGGTGTAGAATGACATAGATGATGAGAATGGATTGTTTATGTGCAATTTTATTTGAGAATGTGATGAATTGATATGAATGGATTGATAATGATAGGACGATAATGGGCGATAAAAGTTGGATACTACTCCCTCACGCTCACGGGGAGTATCAAAATGGAATATTTCTCTTTATGCAGAATCTTAGAGATAATGCGAATGGAATGACTCATTTCCTATGTCCGTGTCGGAGATGCCGCAACAATGAATGGCACCCAATAGATGAAATACACAGTCATTTGGCCCACATGGGAATGTGGCCTAGTAATACTGTTTGGGACAAGCATGGCGAAGCCCCAGTTGATAGGACAATTGAGCAACGACGAACGCAGATCTTGGAGGAAGGGGCATCTTCCTCTGTTGATGGTCCTGCTATGAACATTCTGCACGATGCTTTTCCGTTTCATGCCGGATATGAGGCGCACTCTGTTCCCGACGATCCTTCGTTCCAATATGTTGTTGACGATGATTACGAGAAATATAATAGGCTTGTAGAGGCAGCAAACATGCCATTGTGTGAGAACATCGATATGACTGTTCTGGATGCCTGTCTGGATGCAATGCAGATGAAGTCAGAGTTTGGGTGGACAGATAGGAGCATGGACGCCATGTGCGCACACATTGCTCGCATGTTGCCGAAAGGACATAAACATCCTACGGATGGAGCGAAGATGAAGAGTGTGATTAGGGACCTTGCATTTGGGTACGAGCTGATCGACGCTTGTGAGTATAACTGTGTGCTATTTCGCAAACAATACGCAGATCTCGAAGCGTGCCCCAAGTGCAACACACCTAGGTGGTGTACTAGGGAGGGTACGAGAGGCAAGGTTCCCAGGAAGGTTCTCTGGTACTTTCCCTTAACCCCTAGACTGAAGAGATTGTTCATGGAGCCGAGCATTGCAAAGGCTATGCGATGGCATGGTGAGCGGGTGAGAGATGCAGAATGGTTGAAACACCCATCAAATGGTGAGGCCTGGAAAGAATTCAACAAAACCTACCCGCATTTCTCTGAAGACGTGAGGAATGTGAGACTTGCACTTGCAACCGATGGATTCAATCCATTTGGGAATCAGTCAACCCTCCATAGCACATGGCCTGTCATAGTGATGCCATACTACTTGCCTCCGTCATTGTGCATGAAGAAGGAATTCGACATGTTAGCGTTGTTGATTCCGGGACCAAAGTCTCCAGGAAAGTGTCTTAGTGTGTTCATGCAGCCGTTGATCGATGAGCTTCGCCACTTATGGGGGACTGTAGTATATACTGTTGATCGATACTCAGGGTCCACATTCACGATGAAAGCAGCAGTGTTGTGGAATATAAGCGACTTTCCTGGCTTGGGGATGTTGGCTGGAGCTGCGACGAAGAGGTATAAAGCCTACCCTATTAGCTTGGATGATACTTTTGCAACGCATGAACATGGGAGAATGGTTTACGATGGGCACCGTAGATGGCTTCCACCAAACCACCCATGGCGAACCGATAGTATGGCATTCAATGGAAGCGAAGAACACAAAACACGCCCTTATGCTTGGAACGGGGAGCAAATTCTTTCACAGATCGATAGGTACGAGAACTACCTCTCTTTTCACTCTCTTTTCACTCTCTTTTCCCTTTTCATACATTTGTCCGATGTCTTTCTCATTATGTTTCCATCTGTTTCAACAGGATTAACTTCCCCGTCCTCAGCTCGCACCCTGCTTTCAAGGCCCCATACAGTGTGACTAACAGAATGTGTTGGACCAACAAGTCCGAGTTATGGAGATTGCCGTACTGGCATCACATTAGAGTCAGACATGCACTCGATGTTATGCACATCGAGAAGAACGTCTTCGACAACATCATCGGCACTACTCTTAACATAGAAGGGAAGACAAAGGATGATCCCAAAGCTCGAGCCGCATTGCAGCAGAGAGGGGTACGGAGAAGCCATGCACAGAAGAGAGATGGAACACTCTCTCATGCGCCATTCCTGGTGAAACGGAAGGACATACCAGATATATTCGAATGGTTCGGTGCAGTGAAGTACCCCCATGGGTACGCTGGATCTTTGCACAACAAGGTCAAAATTGCAGAGAGAAAGTTCCACGGCCTAAAGACCCATGACATTCATGTTATGTTTCAGCGTCTTCTTCCCATTGTTGTCCGTGCATACCTGCCGTTGGGTGTTGCCAAGACTTTGGTTGCGCTAGCGAAATGGTTTCAGAAATTGTGTGCCAGGGAGGTGAGGAAGGAGGATGTTCGCCAGATGGAGGATGAGATAGTTCAGATTCTTTGCAGACTGGAGATGATTTATCCCCCACACTTTTTCACAATAATGGTACACCTTCTAGTTCACCTACCGCAACAAGTGTTAGAAACCGGACCAGTGCATTACACCTGGATGTACCCAATAGAAAGGTATGCTACTTATAGATTAAATTCATCTTACAATTTCACCTCCATCTTACCCCTCCAAAACTTCTTCCTTTGTTTTATAGGCAACTTGGCAAATATAAGGCTCAAGTGAAGAACTACTGTTACCCGGAGGGAAGTATTTCAGAGCGTTACGTTTTAAATGAGGAAACAACATACTGTAACTTGTATCTCGGGGGTCGAGATGAGAGCCGTGAAGGTACGAATGCTATGGAGGAGCTGAGCTATCATATTTCTGTCATTTTAAGCCTCGTGCGTCCTCACGGTGAAATCATGAGAGAAAGGTTAGGAGAACCTATGATTGCAGAGGCTCACTGGCAGGTTTTAACCAACTGCAAGGAACTTGAGTTCTACTTGACATCGCATGAGAACCTGTATAGTGAGGCTTACCCGGAGTATGAAGAATGGGACTGTAGAAGAGATTTTCTCAGTTATTTCTACCCATGGGTAAGAACGACCGTGATGTTTCATTGAACAAATTGCATGTTTGTTTTCCCAAAACAGAACTCTAACATGTTATGTTGTATAGGTTTCTAAGTTGCACAGAGATGGAGAAACCTACCTAAAACCGGAGGTTCTAAACTTGGCAAAGGGGCCACTACAATGCAAACTGTATTGGGCCTGCTCTGTCAATGGGGTGAAGTTTGTGGCATGGGACAAAGACAAAGATTTGAGAACACAAAATTCAGGGGTGATGGTGGAAACTTCAGATGCTAAGATCTATGGGGTACTTGAACAAGTGGTAGAGCTGATATACGCTACTTGTATGCCAGTTGTGTTGTTTAAATGAAAGTGGTTTGACACCGACCCTGAAAATAGTGGAAGCACCAAGGTAGATATGGGTTTGCTCTCTATGGACACGAACAGCAGTTGGTATGAGGATTCCCCGTTTTGTCTTGCATGCTCGGCGAGGTAAGTGTTTTACGTGGATGATCCAAAGGCGGATGATGCTTGGAAAGTAGTTAATGTGATGTCCCATAGAAACGTGTATGATCCTCAAACTCTAGCAACTCGCGGAGATGATCTTACCAATGAGGTGGAAGAAGCTTATCAGGAGATTGGTCCGGTGATCTATTTCGAAAATTTGAACCTCGCCATTGATCTTGAAATGGAGGAAGAAGAAGAAGAAGACAACGATGATGATGAAGATGAAGATGAAGATGAAGATGTAGATGAAGATGAAGATGAAGATGAAGATGAAGATGAAGATGAAGATGAAGATGAAGATGAACAAGAGGATGACGAAGATGAAAATGACGATGACGAAGGTTGATAATGTCTTCGGATTCCATAAATCATAGATTGCAATCGTTGTTTTTGTGAGACATGGCGGTTATTTTCGTATGTGTATGACATGGTTGGTATCATGGCTTCTAAGACTATTTTTTTGGTGCAATTTGTCATTAAGTTATGGTAAACAGGGCAATAACACATGCAAAGTGCTCTTTTTTAAAAAATCTGGATTTTTTCAGGCGACGGACAAATCCAGATTTTTTAAAAAAGAGCACTTTGCATGTGTTATTTTCACCAAAATTTGAATTTCCGCCAAATGGTCAGTCGACGGACTAGTTAATTTCTCGTCGCTTGAGATGATTCAGGAGACGAACTTATTATTAGTACGTCTCCCCATTAGAAAAGTGAATTTCTGCCCCATTTTGGCTCGAATAAAATTTCATTTCCCACCTTTATTTTCACCAAAATTTGAATTTCCGCCAAATGGTCAGTCGACGGACTAGTTAATTGCTCGTCGCTTGAGATGATTCAGGAGACGAACTTATTATTAGTATGTCTCCCCAATGCAAAAGTGAATTTCCCCCCTATATTTTGACGAAAATTTGAATTTCCGCCAAATTTTCAGGCGACAATATTTTTTTCAATCTCCGTCGCCTGAACCTGTAGGATTTTAGTAACTCGGACTCCTCCCCTAACCCTAGCCCCAAATCAATTTCATTCATCACTCTCTCTCTCCGCCTCTCGTCTCGTCCCTCCTCCGCCTCCTCTCTCTCTTTCGTGCTCTGTCTCTCCCTCTCGTCCCTCCTCCGCCTCCTCCCTCTCCTTCGTGCTCTGTCCCTCCCTCTCGTCCCTCCTCTGCCTCTCCTCCGCCTCCTCCCTCTCCTTCATGCTCCGTCCCTCCCTCTCGTGCCTCCTCCGACCTCTCCTCCGCCATGCCTCATAAATGCTGCCCTTTGAAGGGGAAAAAGAAGCAATCCTCGTCCACTCCGGCCCCGATTCCTCCACCTCTGCAATTACCGGAGCCCTCGCCATCGAACTCAGCGGCTTCAGCGCCTCCGGCCCCGACTCTCCCACTCCCACTGCAAACTCCCACTCCCACTCCCTCTCCAAACCCGACCCCGACTCCCACTCTCACTCCCACTCCCTCTCCAAACCCGGCCCCGACTCCTTCTGCCTCAGGGACTCCTACTCCCTCTCCCACTCCCTCTACAACAACCCCAGTGCCACCTCCTGTCCTATCTCTGCCCAATGGCAACCCTGCGCCATCCACGACCATTGTCGGCGCCAACCCAGTAGCTACGTCATCAGGCGAGGCCCCTCGCTCCATCCGTTGTCGTGGTTAGCACCTCTCTCTCCCTCTGTCAGATTCTATAAAATTGTATAAGGATTTAGGGTTTCAATTGTATAATGATTTAGGATTTAGGGTTTCAATGGTATTAGATTTAGGGTTTCAATTAGATTTAGGGTTTCTATTGAAAGAGTTAGAGTTAGGGTTTCAATTAGATTTAGGGTTTCTATTTAGGATTTAGGGTTTCTGTGATTAATGTGTTGATCTTTGATTTAGGATTTAGGGTTTCTATTTAGGATTTAGGGTTTCTATTTAGCATTTAAGGTTTCGGTTGTGTTGGTTCTATGTTGGTTATGTGTTGATCTTTGATTTGGAATTGTGTTTATTACTTCATGATGCTCTAGATATGCTATTTTAGACTTAGTTTTATCACAATATGCTGTAAAATTGGCTATATCAAAATGAAAATGTTTTTATAGTCTCAGTACATAATACCCTCTTATTATCAATTAGATTTTGGCTGTAAATTTCAACATATTCTTTTTGGATGTAAATGTCAACATATTCTTTAGACTTAGTTTTATCACAATTAGATTTTGGCTGTAAATTTCCACATATTCTTTTTTTGAATTCATTTTTGGCTGATTGCAAAAGCTTTAAGTTAGATTCCATGTTGATCTACCTATTTTCAATACATAATACCCTCTTATCAGCTTCATCAAATTGTCTTAGTATTTGTTTGCCAATCTCAACTGTCTTAATTTTGTCTAATGTTATTTATCTCAACTGTCTTATAATCTCAACTGTCTTATTATTTATCTCAACTGTTATCTGATATGTTCTTATGAATTTTAGGTAAATATCGTACCATCAAGAGTCACAAAACAGCACTCCTCAAGGCGGCAGCAGGGAAGAAGCTGAAGATCGAGTGGTCCTGCTTCCACAAGGGGCCTGGCCTCAAGCAACTGCATGACACCTTTGTCCGAGACATTGGGTGTGCTATCAGGGACAAAGTGCCGATGCTTGCATCAACATGAACCAAACTAACAGATGAGCAACAGTCCCCCGTAAGAGATTACTTGGAGGTTCTTTCCTTTTTTTATTATCTTTTACCTAAGTACTTATTACTTATAAGTACTTTTCTGTGTGATCTATGTGATCTACATATATCTTTATAGTTTGATTTATATATTTGACTGAGATTTAAGATGAATATCTCCTCAATAATGTGGTTTTATCTTTATAGTTTGATTTTTCTATTTGACTGAGATCTACATATATCTTTATAGGTTGATTTATCTATTTATCTATTTGACTGAGATTTATCTTTATAGTTTGATTTTTTTGTGTGGTCTGGATAGTTGATATATAAAAAATAATTTGGTTTTGTGCTTCACATCTATTCGGCTCTGAATTTTTTTTTGTTTGCTTGCTTGGATGTTGCCTATCTTCTGTCATGTGTGGATGCACTATGAGATTTGTTTGCTTGCTTCACAATATGCTTATCTACTGTTGTTTTTCATCTATTTGCTCTGAATTTTTTTTGCTTGCTTATCTACTATGAGATTTGTTTGCTTGCTTGGCTGTTGCTTTTTTTTTTGTTTGCTTGCTTGGTTGTTGCTTATCTACTGTTGCTTATCTTCTATTCAAATATATATATTTTTTTCTGATATGGATGTGTAGATGTACTATGAGATTGACCCTGCAGTTGACTCATACGTGGAGAAGAAGAGCGGAAAAGCATATGGGGCCTGGAAATATGACTGTCATCAACACTTCCTGGAGTGGGGTGGGGGTGGGGGGGGGGGGGGGTGCGAGGACATACCACTTGAGTTTGTCGCTCGCCCTGAGCAGTGGCGGTTCTTGGTCAGTGACTTCACAGACGGAGCGAGAATGGTAATTTCTCATTAATTCCCTAACTTGTTTTTTTATTCGCCGTTTATCTTATTGTTTAACACTTGTGATTTCTGAATGACTTTCTTTTTACAGGCCCTGTGTGAGCGAAACAAGCTAAACAGGACCAAGAACCCGAACCCCCTGAATCATCACAATGGGTCCAAGCCCCTGAGCTTCCGAGCAGAAGAGCTCATTGTTAAGGAAAAGCATCTGGCGGCATGGCTTAAGACAACCATAGAAGCCTACGAGAGGTGTCCGGGTGCGCAGGATGGACTGGTATGACCAAATTATTTTTTATATCCTACTGTTATTATAAATTCATTTCATTATTTCTGTTAAGGAAAAGCATCAGTAGGTAAATCCTACTGTTATTATAAATTAATTTCATTATTTCTGTTAGGGTTAGTATAAATTCCTTTTACTTATAAATTCCTTTTAGTGTTATTATAAATTCCCTTAATTATTTCTTTGGTTTTACTTATACATTCCTTTTGGCATCTTAATTAGTTTATACATTCTCAGTTTATGCAAATGTTATGGGAAATCAATATTGCATTTTAAACCAAAAAAGTAAGTGAATCCTATGATTTCACATGATTGTAAATTATGATACAAAACGACATAGCAGCAACAAAAGAGGATGCATCACAGAGAGAGGGGGAGAGAGTACCTAGAAGCTTATTAAGTTTGAAGAAATTGTAGGGACAAAGAATTTAATCAATAGATGAAATAAGAAAATTGCGAGGACTTGAAAGATCAAGATGAGCAAAATGATTGTGAGGACTCAGCTGGAGTTTGTGTCTATATGGTTTGGAATTTATATATGCATTCCTTTCATCCTATAACTGGCAAACTCCAGCTTAAGTTTGTGTACATAATTGGTTTGAAATTTATATATGCATTCCTTTCATCCTATCTCTGAGTTTGTGTACATCCTATAACTGGTTTGAAATTTATATATGCATTCCTTTTATATAACTGGCAAACTCAGAGACAAATATAACTAACAACTTAATTTATATATGCAGTCCTCTTACTTATAAATTTCTGTGTTTGTAGGCCAAATTTCTGTGTTTTACTTATATATATTCCTTTTACTTATAAATTTCTGTGTTTGTAGGCCAAATTGAAACGTCGTCTTGATGAAGTCCTCACTGTTGGAGAAGGAGCAGAAGACCCAAGCCAAATATCACCCCTCTCTGTCGAAGAACAAACACAGATCATCTTGGATTGCCTTGGGGAAAGACGAGGAACAGAAGTTCGAGGTATAGTTCAATCCCACTGATTTTATTATTGTTTTACAATTTTCAGAAGTTCATAACAAGATTTTACTTGTTATAATTCATAACAAGATTTTACTTATGTTTTCATTACTGATTTTACAATTTCCATTACTAGATTTTACTTACGTTTTCAATCTTGTTTTCATAACAAGATTTTATTTATGTTTTACAATTTCCATTACTGATTTTACTTATAGTTCATAACAAGATTTTACTTATGTTTTCAATCTTTTTTTTCTTACAGCTCTTATTATGTGTTCAATCCCACTGATTTTACTTATAGCACTTATTATAATTCAATCCCACTGATTTTACTTATAGCTCTTATTATGTTTTCAATCTTTTTTTAAAAGGAATGGGTGCAGCTTGAGAGCGGCCTGCAAAGAAACGAGGGGGTCCATGGACAGCAAGGGCTGCAGAGAGGGACAAGGAGCTAGAGGAGGTGAAGGCTGAAATTGCAAGGCTGTGTGAGAAAACCACCCAAGCCAAGAGCAAGAATGAGCAGCTGGAGGAGCGTATGGCCAGTATCGAGAGGCTCATGATGGGCATGCTAGGTGGTCAGTCCAACTCACAGCCATCCGTCACCTCTGTAGTGTGTCCTCAGGCTGTACCTTCAGCCACAGCTTCTCCTCAGCCCTCCAACAACTCAGCTGGTCATCCAACAGACACTCAGCCCTCCCCCCAGCCGAAATAGGTAAGGATGCCCTCCTCATATATATAACTAAAACTTGGGTTTGGTTTTTTGTGAAGTTATGTAGTGTTTGGATCCTCGACTGGCGACATTGGCAGAGAGGAAAGCGTCGGTGGCAGGAGCAAGAGAAGCAGTGATGCGCTCCTCCTCTCGCATAAGAAGTCCGAGAAGCTGGTCGGATGTGATTGGCTCCGTCTGCATATTGTAAGCAGTGAGAAAAGCCGCATAAGAGTTGTCCAGGCCGTTGAGGACACATTCAACGAAATCGGAGTCAGGCACGATGTAGGAGCATTCGGCCAATGCATCCGAGAAACCCCGTTTCTTCTCGACATAATCAAGGATACTTAAAGTTCCTTTCTTGAGATTTTGCAGTTGCTGCTTGAGGTGCATCAGGCGCGCCCTTGTTTGAGCAAAGAACATCCGTTCAAGGATGCCCCATGCTTCATGAGTCATCTGAGCACGAGCGACGTGAGCCATAAGAGAGGCTGTGAGGGTGGTGCGCACCCATAGAAGGATCAATCGATCCTTTTTCTTCCATTCAGCAAAGGCTGGGTTCGGCGGGGGAGGGTCGGTGGATCCAGATTGCGCCGATAGGGTTGCTGAAGGCTGGGAACTAGCGGCCAGAAAGTCCTCGATGCCAAAAGCTTCGTGAGCCGACTTGATTGTGTGCCGCCAGAGAGGTAATTGGTCCGATCAAGACGGACGTTGAGGTTTGGGAACTGCAGAGCGCGCTTGGGGCCAGATCCTGCAGCCGCAAAGAGAAGGTTGCCGGCGTGTTTGGTGTCGGAGTGGTCGACGGGAGGTGTGTCGACAGGAGGTGTGTCGACAGGAGTACCGTTGACGGAATCGGTTGACATCGAAAGGCGGAAGAGAGATTTGGATTGAGAGGATCGAAATTAGGCTGATACCATGTAAAGCTTTGAAAGATATGATGAATGTTTATCTTACTTTTTCCATTGATTGAATGATATACTTATACACATGATTGCCTTGCTCTCCAAGGATTGAGATAATCAAAGATAGACTTTTTACAAAGGTATGGTGAGATAAAATAAGGAAAGGATATATTTGATATTCTATTCTAATACCCCTCGCAAGCTCATGGAGGGTTCCGAACATGAAGCTTGGAACGAAGTGTCTGAAACCTGGCAGTGCCCACTGCTTTGGTGAAGATGTCCGCAATCTGATCTTGGGAACGAACATGCCTGACAATGAGAGAACCATCTTCAACTTGCTCACGAACAAAGTAGTAATCTATCTTGATGTGCTTGGAACGTTGATGGAAGACAGGGTTAGCAGACATGTAGGTAGCACTGAGGTTGTCGCATAGTAGGATGGGAGGCCGAATAAGAGGAGCACGAAGCTCGAGCAACAGCTGCTGAAGCCAGATCAACTCGGTGGCGGTGAATGCAATGGCGCGATACTCGGCCTCGGAGCTAGATTTGGCAACGACATTCTGCTTCTTGGAGGCCCAGCTGACAAGGTTACCACCATAATAGACAGCGTAGCCATGTTGTGAGCGACAGTCATCGCCATCAGAAGCCCAACCAGCGTCACAGAAGGCGACAATGCGATGATCTAGAGCAGGACGGAGAGTCAAGCCGGACGACAGAGATCCCTTTAGATAGCGGAGAATCCATTTGACTGCCGACCAATGAGTGTCCGTGGGTGACTGCATGAACTGACAAAATCTATTGACGGCATAAGAGATCTCTGGGCGAGTGATGGTGACATACTGGAGAGCTCCCACAATGCTTCTGTATAAGAACGGATCAGGGAACGGATCACCGTCCTTGGTGAGACGAGAGGCCGGTTCTGCCGGAGAAGAGATGGGGCGGGCATCTTGCATCTTACTGCGCAGAAGAAGATCCCGAATATACTTCTGCTGAGATAGGAGTATCGTGTCCTTAGTGCGTGTCATCTCAATGCCAAGGATGTAGTGAAGATCACCAAGGTCACGGAGAGAGAATGCGCGATTGAGGAGGAGCACAAACTGATCAATCTCAGCAGATACGGAGCTAGTGATAATAAGATCATCAATATATACTAGAATATAGAGAACAGAGGGACCCTGTCGGCGGACAAACAGAGAAGTGTTGGACTTGTAGGCACAAAAACCATTCTGAAGGAGAAAGTGACGGAGTTTGGTGAACCAAGCGCGGGGGGCTTGTTTTAGGCCATACAGAGCCTTGCGCAAGAGACAAACATCTGATGGGCGAGAAGCATCGACAAAACCTGGTGTTTGAGCCATGAAGACCTGTTCTGATATGTCACCATTCAAGAATGCGTTGTTGATGTCGACCTGACGAAGAGACCAACCATTGGTGAGAGAAAGGGAAAGAACAATCTTGATGGTGGCAGGCTTGACCACCGGACTGAAGGTGTCAAAGTAGTCAGCACCCTCTTCTTGATGAAATCCCTTGGCCACAAGGCGAGCCTTGTAGCGTTCAATGGAGCCGTCAGCCCTGCGCTTTATCCTGTAAACCCACTTACAACCAACAATGTTAGCTTGATTAGGACAAGGTACTAATTTCCAAGTCCCATTACGCAAAAGGGCATCATATTCAACTTGCAAGGCATGTTGCCACTCGGGTGATTTGGAGGCCTGAAGATATGTTTTGGGTTCATCATAAAGGTCATTTGTGGAGGGCAAGGGATATTTTGTGGTGTTCAAGGCCTTGGGTTTGAGATCATTTGTCCTAGCTCGAGTGGTCATAGTATGACGTGAATCAGCATCTGGACGAAAATATGAGGGAATAATAGGTTGTGGAGAAGGAGAAGGGGAAGACATACCTGTGTCTGACGGGGACGAAGCCGAGGGAGCCTCCTCCAAAGGTGCTGAGACCGAGCCAGGGGAAGTGGGAGAGGCTGAGGAGCAAAGGGTGGTAAGAGGAGTTGAGGATTCAGGGGAGGCCACAGAGGGGGCTGGTGTCGCCATGGGTGAGGCGGTGGGGGCTGGGCTCGGCATTGGGGATGGCTGGGCACCGGCGGATGTGGGCAGCGAGGACGGCCAAGGAGACGCCGCTTGCTGTAGGAGGGATAGAGTCGGCATGGGGGTGTCAGGCAGGGAGTCATGAGGTGCATTAGCATGATGTGGATATGGGAACATGGTTTCTTCAAATATGACATGGCGAGCAATGTAGACTCGATTTGTGGTAACATGAAGACATATGTAACCTTTGTGGCGAGAACTGTACCCAATGAATATGCATGGTAATGAACAGAATTCAAGTTTGTTGGAGTTGTATGGGCGGAGGAAGGGGTAACATAGGCAGCCAAAGGTCTTGAGAAATTTATAATCTGGGATCTTGCCATATAAAGCCTCTAAGGGAGATTTGTGATGCAAAATAGGGGTGAGGGTGCGGTTATGTAGGTATACTGAGGTATGAAATGCATGTTCCTAGAACTGGGAAGGGAGGTTGGCATGGGAGAGGATGGTAAGACCCTTTTCAACAATGGTGCGATGACGGCGTTCAGCGACCCCGTTTTGGGATTGTGTATGGGGACAAGAGACACGATGAATGATGCCATGGGATTGAAGAAAGGTAGACACATTTCTATACTCACCACCCCAATCTAATTGAAATTGTTTGATTTTGGCAGAAAATTGTGTCTCAATCATCTTATGAAATTGTTGAAAGTAGGCAAAAACTTGAGACTTTTGTGTGAGGAAATAGATCCAGATAAACTTTGTACAATCATCAACAAAAATAAAAAAATATGCATTGCCATTAAATGAGGGAACATGGGCAGGACCCCAAACATCTGAATAAACTAAATCAAACGAAAACTGACTAGACTCATGCGGATTGTTGAGAGAGAGGCGGTGACTCTTCCCAAGCTGACAGGACTCACAAACACTTTTAAGATCATTTTTGGACACTGGTAATTGAAATCTAGAAACAAGATGCCTGAAAACTGACTCATGGGGATGACCGAAGCGCTCATGCCATATTTGAAGAGTGGTCTTTTCTCCAAGGTAAACACGAGGTGGTTGAATGGTGGGAGATGATGGTTGTAAGTGGTAGAGGCCGTTCTTAACGATTCCTTTGAGGAGGGTGCGTCCTTGCTTGTCCTTGACAAAACAACAAGTGGGAAAGAAAAGCATGTAAGCATCATTATCTCGAGTTAATTGAGAAACACTAATAAGGTCTTTCTTTATATCAGGAACAAACAGAACAGTATGTAATTGAACCGGGCGGGGGTAGGCAGGCAACGATGATGATCCCAAATGCGTAATAGGAAGAGACATACCATTGCCTACTTGCAAACCTTCATTGCCGGTGTAATCAGAGTGAACGGATAAGTTGCCAAAGTCTGAGGTGACATGGTTGGTTGCGCCAGAGTCAAAATACCAATTAGGATCAACCAAAGTGGAGGGAGGATGACCTATTTGATATGCCTGACGCTGCGGAGGAGCCGTCTGCTGCTGCTGCTTGTACTGCTGCGGGTACTGCTGCGAGAAGTCGCGGCCGCGGCCTTCACCTCTGCCGGAGCCAGTTCGGCCACCCCTTCGGCCGTAACCGGTGTTAGTGGGCGGGAATTCGCTGGTGTTGAGGCGATTCCAGGAGTTTACATCTTCATGGCCTGGCCGATTACAGATCTGATAGACAGGGTGAGGGCGGGATGAATCTGAAGATGTGGTGTCTGAGCGAGAGGGCTGCGACGATGACGACGACTTGGATCCTCGACTGGCGACATTGGCAGAGAGGGAAGCGTCGGTGGCAGGAGCAAGAGAAGCGGTGATGCGCTCCTCCTCTCGCATAAGAAATCCGAGAAGCTGGTCGGATGTGATCGGCTCCGTCTGCATATTGTAAGCAGTGAGAAAAGCCGCATAAGAGTTGTCCAGGCCGTTGAGGACGCATTCAATGAAATCGGAGTCAGGCACGATGTATCAGCATTTGGCCAATGCATCCGAGAAACCCCGTTTCTTCTCGACATAATCAAGGATACTTAAAGTTCCTTTCTTGAGATTCTGCATTTGCTGCTTGAGGTGCATCAGGCGCGCCCTTGTTTGAGCAAAGAACATCCGTTCAAGGATGCCCCATGCTTCATGAGTCGTCTGAGCACGAGCAACGTGAGCCATAAGAGAGGCTGTGAGGGTGGTGCGCACCCATAGAAGGATCAATCGATCCTTTTTCTTCCATTCAGCGAAGGCTGGGTTCGGTGAGGGAGGGTCGGTGGATCCGGATGGCACCGATAGGGTTGCTGAAGGCTGGGAACTAGCGGCCAGAAAGTCCTCGATGCCAAAAGCTTCAAGAGCCGACTTGATTGTGTGCCGCCAGAGAGTGTAATTGGTCCGATCAAGACGGACGTTGAGGTTTGGGAACTGCAGAGCGGGCATGGGGCCAGATCCTGCAGCCGCAAAGAGAAGGTTGCCGGCGTTTTTGGTGCCGGAGTGGTCGACGGGAGGTGTGTCGACAGGAGGTGTGTCGACAGGAGTACCGTTGACGGAATCGGTCGACATCGAAAGGCGGAAGAGAGATTTGGATTGAGAGGATCGAAATTAGGCTGATACCATGTAAAGCTTTGAAAGATATGATGAATGTTTATCTTACTTTTTCCATTGATTGAATGATATACTTATACACATGATTGTCTTGCTCTCCAAGGATTGAGATAATCAAAGATAGACTTTTTACAAAGGTATGGTGAGATAAAATAAGGAAAGGATATATTTGATATTCTATCCTAATAAAAACGATCCTTACCCGAATCAAATTGGTTTGTTTTGATTCAGATTAATTCAGATTTCAGTTCCACTCCACTCGGGTTAAATCAGATTAACTACTCAACAGGTCAGGCTTCATCTTAAAGTACCAATAGGATTTTGAGATTAAAATCAGATCAAGTAAGTTTTCACCTCTTCGATTTTTCAACCATATCATGTACATTGCATTTCAACTTTCAAGTCAAAATTACTTGGTTTCTGCTTTTCACTTGCACAATTTATTTAGATTGATCACTTAAAAAAGAATCTCAATATTTGGTTGAATAATACTGATTTTAGACAACGGTGGTTCATCCTTGGTGGAGCTCCAGGGAAAAACTAATTCAAATGGTTCAGTTTTTCAATTTAGTAGCACATAACCAATGGAAAATGATGAAACTCTAATTTGATGCCATCTGTAAACAGGTTAAGATCCAGTTGCTTAGCATACTACATTTCTAAATATTACATATAAGACACCAACAAGTCTGAAGGTTATTTGAATGTATACCATTTTCAACCGACATGGTGGCCTTCGTTTCTCAGAAGCAACATTTCCCGGAGACATGATTCGAGAACTATATATTTGAGATGCCAATGATTCCAAATCTGAATCAAACATGAAAATCTGGAAAAAGTTAGCAGCTCATTTTGTATCTTGTTCACCAATAAGGTATTCTAATGACTAGTAAATATTAATCTGAAAAGAAAAAGAATAGCTAGGTAGGCAATAGCCCACATTGTAGAACTGGGGAATTTGTGCAGCATGTACAGGCTACAAACTATAAAGAGAGCATTCCTATAAGTATGCATAAATTAATTTAAATTAGAATAATAGGACAACATTAAACAAATGATGCAAAGCAATATCTTACAACATTAAAAAGGATGTCCTTACTAGGCATTCCATCAAAGCAAAGGTTTAGCTGAACACGAGGTCTGAATCTTTCTAAACTGTCAAAACTAAGAAACACAATGAAAGAGGAAATTATTACTCTATTTAACTAAAGAAATTGCGAAATTTAGGAGTGAAAAAACGACAATTACGAACAAAAACTCTTATGAATAGAACATAATAGAGCTAATCGATCCCCTATTCTGAAAAAGCACAATCTAATTGGGGGGAAAGAACGAGATTTTCAAGTAAAAATCTGAATTCAGAAGAATTTTTACCAAGCTATGGCGTCGAGCTTCACACCGTCGGAAATCGAATTTCCAACTTCAGCCATCGTGATCCAATTGCGAAACCTTCCATTGTCTAGCCTTCTCAAGCGAGGGCGCGACAGAGTTCGCTGAGCAAGGGCGAGAGAGGAAGCACGAGAAAACATGATACTAGATTTGAGGACTAGGAGGGCCGACGGGAGGAGGACGAGCAAAGGCGAGGGGCCCCGATGGAGCGAGACCCCGTTTGTAACAGGGATTTCTGGCTGAGTATTAGTTTCAGTTTCACATCTCATATTATGTTAAATACGGAGTAACAGGTAGTTTCACTTTGAATATATGTAATGGGCTTTAGGCCTTTAGCTTTAGTTGGGCTGTAGTCCGTATTTGGCCTTAGGCCTAGTATTGGTAGGCGTCATCTTCATCGTTTTCATATATAACCTGTAATCCTTTAACTCAGTTAATCATCCAAATACAAATTATCAAATTCCCAATCTCAAAACCTCTCTAAATCAGTTCTTCTTTCTAGATACCTTCGAATCAACCCTTCTCTCTTTGTGGTTGGTTTCTAGGCCTAGAATACTCAGTTTCGAGATCGATCTTCGATCTTCTACCTGAGATTCAATCTATCTATCTACTGATTCTTGTTATCTCTATAGCAATGGCGGCAACTGGTGGTTTTCCTGTTTCACCGTTGTCCACAATTCCACTGCCATGGCTGCAAGTTTTTAGAGTCGCGAGTCGGGAGAGGGACAGAGTGAAGCTTGGGTCGGCACAATAGTAAAAGCCCCATTTACACGTGAACTAGGAAAGAGAGACGGGTTCGGATCAGGGCATTAACCTAGGTAAACCAGATCCGCGCTCCAAACCATAAAAATTAGGTCCATTTTCACTTTAAGAGACATTTTCATTTTAAAACCTTTTTCATTTGAAACATTTAATATATATATATATATATATATATATATATATATATATATATATATATATATAGGGTTTACTTCAAATGTAAAAACTCCTTAACGTGTAAAATTTGCTTATCGCGTAAAATTTGCTAATGGGCCTAATTTAATTACTAATGGACCTAATTTCATTAGTAGAATATCTGCCCCCCTTGCCCATGCGTGTGCCCCCCTTCTCGGACACGATTTTTTTTTTTTTCGTGGTAACACTTTCTGCTGTGCAAGTATAACTTGCTTTTGTGCACATATAACATCTTATTGTGCAAATATAAGTTTATTTTGTGCAGACAAAATAATTCATTATGGGGTAAATAGGTAAATGTGCCTATTTCAATTATAAAAATTTATAATTGAAATATGTTTAATTTATGGGTAAATTGGTAAATATGTCTAATTTTATGGGTAAATGCACTTTTTCCCGTTTTCGATACCTTTTGTGCAACTGTGAAGTGCATTTGTGGAACTGTGGAGTGCATTTGTGCAACTGTGAAGTGCATTTGTGCAACTGTAAAGTGCATTTGTGCAACTTTAATTGTGCAATTGTGCAAATTTAAAGTAGGATACAATTGTGCACATTTAAACTACAATTGTGCAAAAGTAAGATACAATTGTGCAGATTAAGAATACAATTGTGCAAATGTAAGATCATAATGTGCATTAATAAGACAAAAGATGTGCTTTTGAAATCGATGTTTTAATTTTGTTTTTATTTTATTTTTGAGAGTTTGGGTTCACCTCTCGGATAATTTAGGTTGATAGATGTAAGTTTGAAATCGATTTTTTTACGTATAAGCTTTTAAAATTAAAGTGCATAAATAATATTAAAATGTGCATAATTAAGGTTAAAAAGTGCATAACTTAGATTATAATGTGCATGATTAACAATTTGCGATTGTTCCGCTCTTGTCTATTATGTAACCTATGTGGGATTTGAACCCACATCTTTTGTGCAAACGCACATTGCTCTACCAATTGAGCTAATAGGTTAAATTATGATTTTTATGCTAAAATAGAAGAACCTAATCGACCTAAAGCATATTGCAATAAAATTCTAAAATTCAATTAGCTCATGATTCACAAACAATTTGACAATGCTATAAACATGAAATTAACTCCAAATCAACCCAACAACACAACCATATCATCAATTTCAGTCAATTTGGCCGTTGGCAAAAAACCCCAAATTCTAAAGCATATCGCAATATAAAATTCCAAACTTCAATTAGATCATGATCCATAAACAGTTTGACAATGCTATGAACAAGAAATTAGCTCCAAATCAACCCAACAACACAGCCATATCATCAATTTCAGTCAATTTTGCTTTTGGCAAAAGCCCCAAATTCTAAAACATATCGCAACATAAAATTCTAAAATTCAATTAGCTCATGATCCATAAATAATTTGACAATGATATGAACACAACACAACCATATCATCAATTTCAATCAATTTGGCTTTTGGCAAAAAGCCCCAAATTCTAAAACATATCGCAATATAAAATTCTAAAATTCAATTATCTCATGATCCATGAACAATTTGACAATGATATGAACATGAAATTAGCTCAAAATCAACCCAACAACACAACCATATCATCAATTTCAATCAATTTGGCTTTTGGAAAAAAGCCCCAATTTCCGCTCCTAAATCAAACCCTAGGTTTTCAATCTCAACCTAAATCATTCAAACAATCTAAATAGATGTAATAAACAAGTTTAGGGTTAGAAATCATACCAAATTCAAGTTGAAACAAGGAGCAAAAACGGGATTTCGAAGGTGTTCCGAGCCAAAAGCACCGATTAGCGCCGTTGGGAGAGATGGGCTCGGTGTGGGCTCGGCTGGGCTCGAACCATGGGGATTCCGGTCTCGGGGGGTGCGCCTGAGGGAGGGGGTTCGAGCAGGTGGGGGCTGGTGGCCGGAGGTGGCTCGTGGGTGGCGTGGGAGGCCGATGAGAGAAGAAGCGACGTTCGGCTTCGACTGGGCAGTGTGGGCGCGTCTGGGCTCGAACCAAGCCAAGTCAGGGCTCGGGGGGTGGGCCCAGGGGTTGGCTCGAGCGCGGCTAGGCGGTGGAGGCCGGATGTTGCTCGACGTGGGGCTGAAGGTGGCTCGACAGGCTAGGCGGTGCTTCTACTGTTGAACGCGGTATGTTTTACGTGGGATTTGAAAATTTTACACGTTAAGGATATTTTACATTTTAAAGCTTCCTTATATATATATATATATATATATTTTGTTGTATGGTACGAGATATGGTACTTCCGAAACTAGTAAAATTATTAGGCAAATTATGTCCATAAATGTCTAGCTAGCTAGTACTAAGAATACTAACTAGTGACATGAGACCCTTGGATTTGAGACCCCAGATGCAACTCAAGTATATGTGTGTATATATATACTAGCTACTTAGCTAATGACAATAATGTCCATTCATCCTCACTAGTAGAAAAATGTGGATATAACCTGCTACATAAGAGACCGGACGTGGAAAATCCGGGGTCTAATGTGCTTCAAAGGTTTTATCTTTTTTTTTTTAAAAAAAATATAGAGTATATAACACGGATATATGACACGTCCGGGTTATAATATCATGTGAATTTCACCACAACATAAATCAAATAACCCCCGAGCTAAAATATCCGGGCTATTATACTACTGTAATGACCCGGGCGTGTCATCCGACCCTTAGATCCGGCCTAATTGGTACCCACCCCACCAATCATTAAAAAAAACCCGTACTAGGATCCGGGACATAAAGGAGGGGCGGAAAGGGAAAAAAAAAAGGCAAAATCTGAAATTAATTGAAGCTAGGGTTCACCAAAGCTCTACCCAAATTGAAATGAAATCCTAAGCTTCCGGATGGAGATTCCCGGACGATTGCCCAAATTGAAACGGAATCTGAAGCTAGATCGAGTTTTCTGTCCAAAAGGTTCACCGTCTTCACCGTCTTTGCCGACCAGCTCCGTCCTCGCCTGCCGCCAAAGGTCGCTTGCTCAGAGAAGGGATCGAGATATATTACGCCTCTCGCCACCTCCCGTTGTCTCTCGGTCGCCTCCCGTTGTCTCTCGGTCGCCTCCCGCGGTCTTCACCGTTCACCATCTGGAACGTCGCCATCTTCGCATTTGGCTATCTCATCGAGGTAAGCTTGCCCTAACTCTGTCTTCCTCTCTCGCCTTCTCTCTTCCTAGTTGTTGTGTGTTTGGTGGTGATGAGTCCAACTTTATGATTTGAGCAGTGAATAGAGGGATTAAATCAATTTGATAGCCATGGCTAATTGATTTTCTGATTTTCTATCTTCCTCTTGCAGTCCTGCTATTTCTGGTTTTCCGATTTTGTTGCTGTCCTTTTAGCTTTGTTTGTTGAGGTTATGATTTTGCTGTAAGCGTATGGTAGTATCCTCGACAATTGATGTTTCACTGAAGGGGACCAAGGAATCGCCCTAAATTGAATGCAGCAATATCTTCGTTAATTAGATGGTATTATAGTTGAACAACTTACGCAATACTGTGCAATTTTGGTACTTTGTATATACGAGATACTCATGACATGTTCAGATGTAGATTTGTCACTTGGAAAGATCCTCTTTTATGTTTAAGGGTGTTTGGTTCTCCTCAATTATGTGGTGCTGTTAATTTTGCTTTGATTCAGAAAGAGAATGTATAAACTGCAGAAAAATGAGATAGAAATAAATTGCAGAAGAATGAGATAGTAATGTATTTGATGTACTATGGATCCCCACCTCCTCCCCCTTCTCCTAAAACCAGCAAGATGCGAAAAGTAAGAAAATTGGACATAAGAGTTGATAGACAAGTGGTGATGAAACATGCGCGCGTAGATGTTGACTCTGTAGTCTTCATTATTTTGTGGTTGCATTAATGCTTAAAGAGTAGCCCAACACAGTGAGAAAGGGGTAAATCTGTCGTCTTAGTAACTGTTTGTCTCATTCTTTTACTCTATCTTACAAACTATGGATGCAAGAGAGAAGTGAATGATTGCTTTATGCCGATTGTGGATTACATTTTGAGGTCATGTTTCTGTTAGTGGGTTTTTTCTTTATCAGAAAATAATACTTTCACTCTGTATGCATAATGCAAGGGATCTAACTCCACTATTACGGTTTATGATTGATGAAAGTGACTGCACCTTGTTATTCCTGGCATGTATATATCTTTAAAATCACTCCTGATAGATAAAGCTTGACTAGTCCATGGATTCAATAAAGAAGACGGGCAATCGTTCCAAACGTGATTATGTGTAGTTGTATTTCCTTTTCTTTGGTAATCATCTGAATATTTGATTTGAATTTATCAAGTTTATCTCCATCATCTGATTTGGATGCACAGATTGAATTTATCAAGTTTATCTCGGAGGGGACTACACTACTGAAATATAAAATACCAACTCGTGGACTTATTGGGGTGTGAAATGTGATTTTAACTGCTTCTCTTGGAATTTAAATACTATATTTGATGGTTATGAACCTTGGGCTGGTGACATCACCACTCGTGACCAAGGCTTGTTGGTGAGTTTTTTATTTTTTATTTTTCTAAATATATATTATTTATTGGGATATCACATGTGATATTTGTGAGGTAGTCATTTAGATTTTAGGATATTTCTTTCTTTCTTCATACTATATAAACAAGATTTACTAATTACTACACACTAATTCACATAGCACAGTCTATTTGAAGGCGTTCCTTTGATTATTTTTCAGGGAGGATTGATGAGACGAAAGAAGAAACCATTTCAAGGGAAGCAGTTGAAGAAGCTGGTGTTAGGGGAGATCTAATGGTATAGCTTTCTGTTCTTCAGCTGGTGTAATTTTTGCTCTTTTTTCCTTCTTGCTGTTATAATCTCATAACTTCAATTTTCCACTTGGTCCTCATTTTTTTTGTTCAAATCTGTTCTGTTTTTTATTTTTTTTATTGATTATCTAACTCATCAAACTCAGGGTTTGGATTTCCATATACTTGGTTAGTAGGCTGATTTAACTTAGCGCAGAGAGCATGCACTTATATATATAAGCCATTTAGCTCACTTGTAGCAAGTGTTGAGTTCATAGCTACTTCTCCCATGGCCTCAATGTCTGGATTTGCACTAAAGGGATGTAAAGTAAGGCCCTTTGATGGATTCCCGTCAGCGACTCAGCGTTAGGTATGCCTTATTTATAGTTTTATTTGATGAATTGGCTTTTTGGTCTAGTTAGATTGGGTTTCTGATCATTTTCTCGGTCTTGATTGATTGTGAAATCATTTTGTTTTTGTTTTTTTTTATAGATATTAGATGTATCTTTCCTTCATTTAAGAATGGAAGAGCTTGTTTGGCTATTGGCAAGAAGGCCTTGAGTCCCATAACTGCGCGCTACTTATTCCTCCATTTTTCAGCTTTCAAGGTATGCTTTATTGTGATTGAGATTCAACTTCAATGTTTCTTTTAGGTTGTTGATGATCATCTGTATAGATAAGATCATCTCAAAGTATTTGCACTAGTACACAAATCACATTTTAACACACTACATAATAGGCCGGATGTTAAAAATCCGGGATCACCACAACTTATCCAGCTAGTTGTGACTTTTAATTAATACAATATGATTCTCATGTGTTCTTGATGAGATTTGCTTGATAAAGTATGCTATTTTTCTTTGCTCCTTGAATTTGATATGGTTTCCTATGTGTTCTTGTAGACTATGGAGTGGATAAATACGACAGTGGAACTGGCTTTGGACACTTTGCGATTGCAACCCCAAATGTTAGTGCTCTTTTCATATGTTATTCTATGTTCCTTGAATTTGATATGGTTCCCTTTTACTCTTTTTTTGTGTTGCGTGTGGAGTTGCTTATTATACTTGTACTCTTTTTTTATTGTTCTCTTTCTCTAGTAATGAAGCTTCTGGTGCAAATAAACCATCAATGGCTTGAGGACTGAACAAATACATTTTATCTTATGGATCTACTGTCGGGGAAAACTGTTGGATTTTTGCTGACTAAAGAAGCAGTATTCAGTGATCATCATTACACTAAGCAATTGAAATAGGCATGGGTTCTTTTATTATTTTGACGATTGCTCAACTTGGTCTTGTTATTCAATTGTGTTATCCTGCGGCATGTAAGATCTGTATTTCTGTGGGAGCAAACTGCAGCATGTCATAGAACTTAGCTAGGGTGATAACAAAACCATGCATTGTTTCCCTTCTTCCGAACCTTGTTTTCATTTCGACTTGTGAAACACAAACTTTTTATTTTAAAGAATGAGAGTTGTGTATCCATTATGGTACCTATTGTATGTATTTACTTACAGGGAGCGGGTCTCATCGTTCGATTGGCAGCTACCAAAATGGAGGCAGTTTATGAGTTCTTGTAGAAGCTGCAGCAGACCATCCTCACAAGTCTACGAATCATTCATCCCTTCTTGTTGATGTGCATGCACAGAAACACAAAGCTAGACATCAACGGGTAATATACATTTGATTTGTTGTAGTTCTCCTCGCTTTCCACCTTATCACATAGTAATATAAGTTGTGGGTCACCTACTGTATAGACTTAGTAATATGAGATGTGTGTCATTTTTTCCAGCTTGAAATTAGAGGAAAATATTACTTATCCTGAAGGTTATGAGAGCCAGACAACTCACTTGATACTAGAATCACATGGTATTGCTATCACTTTCTAGCTGTTGTTTATCTTATGGATTTTCTTGTTTCTTATTTATTACAGGAAACAAATCGATACATAGCTTGGCCCATCAGTGGTGGTTGACATAGAAATCGACACCACCATCGATCCATAGCTTGAGTGATACAAGACTTTCAGTTGAAGGAAAAACTCTAGAATTTGAAGTATGTTTATTAATGACAGATATGCATTTAAATACAAGTCTTGTTTTATGAGTTGATGGATATGTACATGTTTATTGGAGTAGAATTATATATGGATATGTACACATGTGAATTGGAGTAGAAATTTAAGGCAGGTGATGTAATACAGAATTTGTCATATAATGGATTCTGGCCTGGTGGGGGGCTCCACGATTATTATTTTTTTTTTGAAAAAAAAGGGACTTTGTAGCCCGGACCTTTCCATATCCGGGCTAAATGTCTGCCTTTTTTTTTCATTTTAAAGCAACATAATGTCCCGGATCTGGTATATCCGGGCTATATACTAATACAAATAGCCCGGGCGTAAAATTGATATCCGGGCTATTTTGTCAGTTTTAATTTTCAAGCAAATTTTAGCCCACTTAAATAGCCCGGGCGTGTCTTGTTTGCATCCGGGCTCTATACCTATTATCACACTAACCAAATGCCCGAATGCTATTTGTTCTATATCCGGGCTATATTCTTGGATGCGCCCGGGCTAAAAGGCTATTTTTCTACTAGTGCCTTCATCCACGACAGAATCGAAAACCTAATGAAATCACCCACCATCATATATCACAACCAACATGATCCAAGAGGAATTTGGCATGATCCCCCCTCAGCTCGATTGAAGCTGTTCTTGATGAAGCTCAGAACTTGAAGCTATAAATCAAGGGTTGATTTGCCTTACAAAATAACTCAGGATTTAATTAATGATTGCTGCCGACATATATATATATATATATATAAACCTAAAAGCAGAAGCAATCTTCTCCTACGTGGCTTCACAAGAGAGCATCTTTCCAGATGTCAAAAGTAGGAAGAGTTCCACTCAAGCTGCAGGATGATGTGGAGCGGTTTCACCCACATGGCACCACCATGGCATCTACGTGGCGTTGAAGATGTGGAGCGGTTTCACCCACGTTCTCCATATCCTTCGGCGAATCAGTTGCAGATTGAACCACCTTCTTCTTTCTCTCAACCCCTTCTCATTTCTCACACTTCCTAGGTGCCAGGATAGGAGGGCAAAGAAAACAGTTTCAACCCTAAATCGTTGAAACCGTAAGAGGAGACAGAGAACCCTCCTCATAAACTGATGTTTGATTGTGTGTTCGTGTTGACAATCGCTACCACCTGATGCTGAGGCAGAGAACCCTCCTCTGCAACCGCTGCATCCGTCGAAGAAGACAGCGCCCTCAGAGGTTTTGAGGAGCAAGAATGTTCTGAAGAATTTGCAGGATGAGGTTTGCTCTTTTCCCCTTACTGTTCTATCTCCTCTCTTTGTTTTTTAATCCGTCCAATTTCCGTTCTTCTCAGAAATCAGAAGAGAAAGACACCAACATCTGCCATTGAAGAGTAAAGGTCGACCTTTGCTCTTCTCAATTTGGTGCAATTAATGTCGTTTAAACTGTTGATAACTTCGGAACCCGCTTATTTTTTTCAGTTAGTTTGCCTTCATCCCAATTTCTCGCAGGTCAAGTAGGTGAAACAAGATGCCAGTTCTCTCCTATCCTTCTTCACGAGTGATTCCAGGTTTCATTCTTCTTCTTCTCTGCTCCTGGATCCGAGATTTCAGACTTTTGTTCAAGTATCCGGTTAGGGTTTCAGGTTGGGGCTGATTTTGCTTGAATTTGCTTGATGTTGCTATGTGCTTCATTTTCATTGCATTCTTTCATCAATTTGACAGCCCATGTGTAGTGATTAGCTATATATATTCTGGGGAGATGATGATGGATGTAAGTGTTAGAATCCAAACGATTCAATAATCCCCCTTGGGGTTTGCCTTCTCATTGATTGACTTATATAGTGGTACATGAATTGCTAGCAAGTTAGGAAATATAAATATATATGCTATTACACCCCCGCAGTCGAAACGGGAGGAGAGCGAACAGTGAGACTGTCTCTAAAATCGAGAAATAATTAACGCGGCAAACCCTTGGTGAAGATGTTTGCATACTGATAGGCGGATGGCACGTGAAGAACCCTGACATGACCGAGCGCGACCTTCTCACGGACAAAACGAATGTCAATCTCAACGTGTTTGGTGCGCTGATGTTGCACCGGGTTCGAGGCCAGATACGTAGCAGATACGTTATCATTGTAGACCAGAGAGGCCCGAGATAGGGGGCAGTGTAATTCGAACAACAGATTCCGTAACCAAGTGCATTCGGCGACGACGTTGGCCACCCCACGGTACTCAGCCTCGGCGCTGGATCGGGAGATGACAGATTGCCGTTTGGCAGACCAAGAAATCAATGTGTCATTGAGAAGCACACAGTAACCTGACGTGGAGCGGCGAGTATCGGGACATCCAGCCCAGTCGACATCTGTGTAAGCTACAATGGATGGAGAGGACGCCGGATGGATAGTGATGCCTAAAGAATGAGTGCTGTGAACATACCGAATGATGCGCTTGAGGGCAGCGAAATGGTCGTCCCTTGGATAATGCATGAACAAACAAATCTGTTGAACAACATAGGAGATGTCAGGACGGGTGAACGTCAGGTACTGAAGAGCACCCGTTAGGCTCTGATACCATGTTAGAATTCAAACGATTCAATAATCCCCCTTGGGGTTTGCCTTCTCATTGATTGACTTATATAGTGGTACATGAATTGTACAATAAGTTAGGAAATATAAATATATATGCTATTAGTAAGAGTTGCTCCATGTCTTAAATTCGTCTCTGAGCCTATGGTGCCCTAATTTACTTATATAAATAAATTTCCCCCAATTCCCTTATTTCTAGACAAAATTAATATTTTGATTATGCACTTCCAGTTCTATATGCTATCAATCGCCTAACAGGAACCTCAAAATGCTTATTTGCCTGCACATCCCATTGCTCAGTTTTGCTTGTTTTTATTCTAATGCAATTGATGAGCTCATAGAGATTGTTTGTCAATTGGACCTATTTTGGTGCAATTAGCATTCACCATGAATCTTTGAAATGGAATAGTGAGGAAATTAGGAGTATTTATTAACTTTCAAGAGATGCTAACACCTATTGTTGGTGGTGGGCAGGCATGGCTGATGGATCAGTTGTCAAATTATTTGTCCGATTTTTTAAGATTTTAAATTGATGTAAATAACTAACAAGGACATGATTAATAAGCAACACCAAATACGTACCAATCTTTGATGGAGGCAACTTTGCTTAAGACTTGGCATTGGAAGTGGGATGGATCTCCTTCTTCTTAAGAACTTCCCGTTCCCGCTTATGGCAATTTCAGTCAGAAAGAAGCTCACTCAGGAAGATAAACAGCAAATCCAGTCGGAGAGGAAGCATCAATCAGCGCATAGGGAATCCGGTGATGGAAAGAGTGCTCAAAAGCAACCCCCGATTCAATCGATAGGCCGAAAGCGAATGTAGAAAAAAAATCTTTATGAATTGGGTTGGGAGGAATAAATGTTCCCAGGACAACTAGAGAATTAACGAAAATTAAGAATGTTTCATCTCTTAGGATTCTACGCATTATATATTGAATCATATAATCTTAATCAAGCATTTGAATTGTTTTTGATTGAATTCAGGGTAGAAATCTTCATCCTAAGTGGTTATTGGTATTGTGGTTGGAGCAGTATCAACTGGGCTGCTGTTACTTGGGGCCATCTTCTGTCTGTTCAAGACCAACAAGGAAAAGAAACTTGCCGAATCGCCCCTAATCGATGCTAATGGTAAGTAAATTACTTAAAGTAATCCCATGGGTTTGTCATTTTTTATGACATGTTTATGCTATTACCATTGGAAGATTTCAGTACCGTCGAGTCCTTGCAATATGGATTCGACACACTCCAACCTGCAACAAACAACTTTTCTGATGAAAATAAGGTTGGACAATGTGGACTTGGTCCTGTCTATAAGATGACAACTAATTGTTGTTTTAATTTGTAGCAGATCAACACTTTTTAGCTTTTTTATTTTGTGTTGTGTTCCAAACTTCCAATGTGGAGATAAGTGTACATATATGCCTGATCCTTCCTTTTTCACAGGGTACATTTCCAAACAGACAACAAGTAGCGATCAAGAGGTTGTACGAGATTGTGTTAGTGGCCAAGCTTCAACACAGCAATCTGGTGCGCCTGTTGGGATTTTGCTTGCCAGCGGATGAGAAGTTACTTGTCTACGAATACATTCCCATCAAGAGCCTTCACTTCTTCCTATTCGGTATGCTACTAACATGAAAATTTTAGACTCCGAAATCATCAGATTTGTAACAATTCATTGAGGTTTGTAAATTTTAGACCCTGAAATTGAAGGACAATTGGATTGCTCAATGTGCTACAAGATCATATCAGGCATTCCTCTTTAGCTGTTTTCCTGCCCCTTTTCATTACACGCTGAAATGAATCCTCTTGTGCAGGTGGAATTCAATTTCGCAGATTGGGATTTGGTAGGTATTTAATTTCTCCACTTAATTTTTTTCATATTTATCCATTTTCAATTTGCAGTCGAAAGAGGCCTTCTATTACCTTTGCTCTCCTTTGTGGTTTTTCCTTCTGGGTCCAATATATTCATAGGTACAGTTTACAACATTTCGGAGATTGAAAACTGTACCCATATCTGCACAGCCACGATTCTGCCATAACATCCTTCTGACAGATTTTGTGTAAACTGCCAGCCACGAAATCTGGTGCGGCTGTTGGGCCTTCTATTACCTTTGCTCGCCACCATTACATCCTTCTGACAGATTTTGTGTTTGTTCTATAATGCAGATCAATCTCTGGAGGAGCATTCGTGTCGACCAATTGAGGTGCAGAAGGTCGCACTCGAGATCAAGGTAGAGGTTTTTTAAATGGGAATCTGCCTGTTGATTCTGCTTCAGTAGCATGTAATGGTGGCGAAGGACAAAATTCCAGTTTTGGTGAGGTAATGATTTTGGGAGATGAGCATTTAGGTATCTTCATTTCCTTTGTATAGTTGATTTCACAAGTATATAGGAAAACTGTAATCTGAACACAATTCTGGGCCAACAGTAGGAGTTGCATATATTCTTTTAAGAGCTAAGACTTAAAATTAGGTGGAACATGTATAATATTATACAAATATTTCATTGTCCATAAAATAAAAATGAATCAAAACAAAGAAGCTTGCCAAATATTTAACTGTTTTGATATTTGGTATAGGCAAGTTCCTTATCTGGGCCATCAAGCTCATTGTTTCGTCGTTTTTTTGCCATGGGGTTTTCTGATAAGATAGTTGCAAAGAAGCTCATTGCTTTGAGATTTAGTAGACTTCGGAGTTGCTTCACTTCTATGATTTGATATAATTGCTAGCAAGCAGACATTGGTATTTTTGTTAGTTATAACTATGGTAAGAGCCTATTGTGGAAGAAAGTTGTATTTATAATCGATGCAGATGAACATGGGGAGAAGATCAATTTTCACATCAGCAGCTGCAAATGGATCCAATCCAAGTGACCAATGCAATCGCAATCTTAATTACGAGAATATGTGGAAATAGGTACTTCTACTTTGCCTATAAGTTTCTCACCTTTTGTTCAATTGGAATTGTTTTTTGGATATATAGTTAGTGAGCATCCTTGGCATCCTATCCTCCAATTTACCCAGTTGTTATATTCACATTACTGTTGAATATATAGTATTAAAAATTCGATCTGCACAATAGATATCAAACGTGAAGCAATTGAGAAGGAATTTTACTCCATGGAACCATCTTTTGGATATATAGTTAGTGTGCATCTTTGGCATCCCATACTGCAATTTCCAAGTTGTTATTTCTATATTATAGTTGAATATATCATATGACAAGTTCATCCGGACAACAGATGCCAATTGTGAAGGAATTTTATTCCATGGTTCATGCCAGTGTTGACATATACCACAATGACTTTGAGGGGCTTTATTGTGTTAATATAGGGGGGGGGGGGGGGGTGGGGGGTCGTGTGTGTTTATGTTATTTTTTAATAGCATATTTGACTATTTGTACACTGGGTTATACATGTATAACGGGGGTTGAATTTATTTATTGTGCTTGAAAATATGTACAAAAGCAAAAGAGACCAAAACAGATCCTTTTTACTTCATCTTTCGGTTTCTATATGGAAATCCTATTTATTACTAGAGTCAAGAGATATATGATAGTGGTTTCAATGTCATAGAGTTTTCCATGCCTTAATGCAACTTGATTTTGATCATAATGAAAAGAAGTGGGCAGGTGATGAAAAAAAGAAAACAACTGGTATGTTTATTCGATTTCACTATTTTCTGATTGCTTTCATTTCGAATAGCAGTGGTGTATCTCTAACTTAAGTAAGCTATGAATCGCACGATGTTTGGTTGAAAAAAGGAAAAGGAATAAAACCCAATAGTGCTTCTTAATTGATATTTGAAGAATACTTCTAATAGGTTGGTTAGGCAGTTGAAATGAAAACATATTGTACCTATGCTTTGGCCACCACAAGGGAACAAGGAGTCCTAAAATCTTTGTTTTGCTTATTTTTTTAATGAGTTATGTATGAATTGCAGATACTTTTAAACGAGTCCCTGCATTTTATTTCCCTCCCTTAAAATACCTGAAATTTGGAGGAAATTACAAACGATCCATGTACTTTTTTTGTCCTATTAAAATTTCTGAATTGTGGAAAAGATCACAAATGGGCCCTTGAATTATGGAATTTTTTTTGCTCATACATTTTGACAAAAGGACTATAGTGACATTAAATTTCATAGTCCAAGGACTTCAGCTGACCAAACAAAAGGTTCAAAGATTGCTTGCAACTTTCTCCACTGTTCAAATTTACTTCTTGCCAAGGTTTGTAATTTTGTACAAAATTCAGGGACTATACTGACTTGAGTTTAGCATTACAGTCATTGTACTTGTCTGATGATTTTCATGTTTCTCACCTTTCTCTTTGTTATTAGTATCACGACATTGTTGTTGTATCCCGGAGCAACATACTGAAAACTCAAGTAAAGTGGTCGAGTTCTATCGAGGCAGACTTAGTGGTAATGAGCATTCTCTATTTTTTCCCTTCATCATGCTGGCTCTTATGTTTGAAAATTTTATTCATGACGATTTTCGTTTTCATCCAACATTTGTGTCAAAATAAAATAGGTTTCAAATTTTGTTCCCATTGCATGCCGAGCATGTTGGAATCCGCAGTGTCTGTGTAACAAATAAGTTTATATGGGACACATTTGATGTGTTTATGGTTATAAACTTCTAATAAAGTTTTTTTAATGACTCCATTAATTGTATATCTAGCAAAATTTTATCACTTCTTATCTATGTTTTGGGCTGTCGGGATTTCATCTATGTAGAGTATAGCATGGTAGCTAGACAAAATCACCTTTCAATAATTTGGCATGTGACAAATGCTTGATTTTTTCCTCTCCCTGGCTTCCATAATGTGATGCCTCACGCCAGCCATCAGCCAGCAGACAACAGGGAATGTGATGACAATAGCCAACAGGGAATCAGATTGTCCTCTTTCGTATACAGATGTGGAAATTTCCAGGTTTTTTTTCCAACTGCAAGGGATTGTGCTCAGTTTATTTCATTTTCAATTGGGATTAAAAAAATATCTACCTTCCTGATTTTATGGATTTCAAGTCTTGGCAAGAAGTAAATCTAAAGCATGAAATGGATTAACTGCACTCACATATTTGTGGATGAACAAAAGGTTTTTTGAAGGTGAAAACTGGAGGCATCTTGTGGACTTTGTCAGGAACATGTCAGAGGGTGGACTACACATTGATGACATGAGTGGATCAGTGGATCAGACCTTTATGTAAGATTCCTTGTGAATAGGATTCATAAGGAGAACAAGGAGGTTCGTCTTGTCCAGTATATTCACAATCCATTGTTTAGGTTGGATGCTGTGTGTGTGTGTGTGTGTGTGTGTGTGTGTGTGTGTGTGTGTGTGTGTGTGTGTGTGTGTGTGTGTGTGTGTGTGTGTGTGTGTGTGTGTGTGTGTGTGTGTGTGTGTGTGTGTGTGTGTGTGTGTGTGTGTGTGTGTGTGTGTGTGTGTGTGTGTGTGTGTGTATCTCCCACGTTAGATCATTTTAGCAGTCAGGGAACTAAATTCTGGCCCAGACATAAAACTGATCCTATCTTGAAAGTTTTAGCACATAAATCGTATATGAAGCAGAAGTGCCAGTATTCAAGGTTGATCAGTGCTAGGGTCGAGCTCGTGCCTACCGAGGAGACAAGATGGAAGCCCCCTGAAGCTGGGTGGATTAAATTGAATGTCGATCGGGTCTCAAAAGGGAATCCGGGTGCTGCTGGAGGATTTGATGTCTTCCGCGATCATCGGGGATCCTTTGTAAAAGCCTTCTTCTTTACTGGCTTTACATGTGGGTTTTGTCAAGCTCTTACTTCGAAGCTCTGGGCGATCTTTCATGGATTTGAATTGGCTAAGCGAATGGGGCTTACAAACCTCATGGTGGAGACTGACTCCGTGATGGTGTGCAAACTGATGGGTGATAGAACTCCGGAGCACCACCCTGACTTCTATTTGATTGAGAGATGCAGGCATCTGGTGGAGACGGATAGCTGGTGCATGGTGGACAGTGCTCTACGTATAAAACCCTTCGATGGCAACATTGATTTCGCCATGTGGCAAATCAAAATGAAGGCCGTACTGATCAAGGAGGGGTGCTGGAAGGCCGTAAAGGCAACCGCACCAGCGGCAACTCCGGCTCCGGGCATCAAGCTTGGTGACGGCACCGAATCCTCGACAACTGAGACACCCGATAAAGGGGACTCAAAGCTCAAAGGGATTGAAGGCGTGCTGAAGGATCCACCAACAATCGACCCGGAGCTCGATGAGAAGGCCCACGCCGAGATCATGATACGGTTAACTGACGGCATAGCCCGTCAGGTGGTAAAATACTCATCCGCTTCCTCTCTATGGCATGCTCTGGAGGAGCTTTTTCTATCTAAGTCCTTGCCCTCCAGAATCTCTTTGCTCTGTCGTTTGTTTACTTTTAAAATGAACACTGCACTTACTTTGGATGACAATCTTGACAAATTTTTAAAAATGACTCAAGAACTTGAAAGATGTAAGGACGATATCAAAGACTCTCATCAGGCAATCTTGCTTCTTAATTCTTTGCCAACTCAATTTGACAACTTTAAAGATGTGATCCAGTTCAGTCGTGATGACCTAACTAAAGATAAACTAATTGAATCTATTATTGAAAAAAATGAGATCATGAAGGTTTTCAAAGTTAAAGGTCTTAAATCTGACAAAGTTGAAAAACCTGAGGTTCTGTTTTCTAAAACAAATGAAAATAACCAAAAAGGTCCTAAGGCAAAGAATAAAAAGAACAAGAATAATAAGTCCAAGCATGAGAAGTCCGAGAAATCTGATCCTAATGCTAAGTGCAATTACTGTGGCAATCTTGGACATTGGGTTAAGGAATGTAGAAAGAAAAAAAGAGCTGAAGAACTTGCTAAAAAGAATCATACTGATTTATCTGCTGCTGTGCTTGAAAACATGAATGATTGCCCATCTGAATTGTTCATGTGTGCTGATGTGTCTTTACAATTTGACCCTGATGTGTGGATACTTGATTCTGGTGCCACTATGCATGCTACCTCCAATCCAAATTTGTTTAAGCATTTAGATAAATCTGTTGGTGGTGATGTTATGCTTGGTGATCATACTACTCTACATGTTGCTGGAACTGGTGATATTTCTATGTGTATGCATGATAATGTTATTAGAACTTTCACCAATGTCAAATATGTTCCCAGTCTTAGGAGGAATCTGATTTCAGAATCCTCTTTGGAAGAACTTGGTTGTACCATAGCTTCATCCAATGGGATTAGGACTGTAACCTTTAACAACAAGGTTATCCTAAAAGCCCATAGGATAAAGAAACTTTACTACATCCAATCTTCCAAAGTAGAACTGAATACAGTCTCCTCCAAAGATGTCATGACCCTATCTGAAACTCTTGATTTGCATAACAAACTTGGTCACATAGGAAACAAAGGCCTTATTAAATTGCATGAAACTGGACTAATACCTAAGAAACCTGTGAGTATTGATTTCTGTGAAAACTGTGTGCTAGGAAAAGCATCTAAACTGAGTTTTCCTACTTCTTCTTATACTGCTAAACTTCCATTAGAATATGTGCATTCTGATTTATGGGGACCTTCACCAGTCCCTACTGTTGGTGGCATGAGATATTTCTTTAGTTTCATTGATCATTACTCTAGAAAGGTTTGGATTAGTTTACTCAAAACCAAAGATCAAGCTTTTGAGGCATTTAAAGTTTGGAAGGTGATGGTAGAAAGCCAATCCTCTCACAAACTTAAATGTCTTAAAACTGACAATGGTTTGGAGTTCTGCAATCTTAATTTTGACAATTATTGCAAATCTAATGGGATAAAAAGACACTTAACTGTACCTGGTACACCACAGCAAAATGGCACAACTGAACGAATGAATAGAACCCTGTTAGAAAAAGTTAGATGTTTACTTGTTAGTTCTGGATTAAAACCTTCTCTTTGGGGTGAAGCTATTCATACCGCTGCCCACCTTATAAACAGATCTCCTTCTAGTGTTGTTAACTTTGTTACTCCTCAACAAAAATGGACAGGAAAGCCTCCAAATCTATCCTATCTAAAGCCTTTTGGCTGTGCAGCTTACCCCTATGTCAATGAGGGTAAGCTCCAGCCAAGAGCTTTAAAGGGTATTTTTCTAGGGTATCCTGAAGGAGTAAAAGGCTTCAGGGTGTTACTTTTACAGCCTGGAGCCTACAAAGTAATAACCACTAGGAGTTGCAGATTTAATGAGAAGGAGTTTCCTCTAAAGAGTTCTCTAACTTCCTTTTCTGAGTTAACAGGTACCCCAAAGCAGATTGAAGAAATCAGCAGCTCCAGTCCTCCAGAAGAAGATGAATTCACAGAAGAGTACGACACTGGAAGGTTCTATAGAGCTCCAGCTTCAACAAAACACGGGGGGAACAATCAAGAAGAAGAAAATGGAGAGAAAGAAGATTACAACACAGACAAGGATGCTGCTTCAGCCAACTCAGGAGACTCTACCACTGAAGTTGACACTCAAGCAGCTCCAGCAGCTACTGCTGGAGCCTCCTCCTCTTCCTCTTCTCCTTCTATTCCTTCTTCTTCTCCCTCTATTTCTGGTGATGTAACCGGCCTTTCTAATGATCCCTCGGGATCCTCTGTTTTCTCCTCAACCCCCACTTCTGATATGCATGCTAATGATAATGTTGTGACTAACATTCCTAACTTGCATGATTACCAGTTAGTTAAGGATAGAGAACCCAGGGTTAGTATACCTAATAGGAAGTACACCAGTTACATTATTGAATATGCTTTGTTGACTGCTGACACCCTTAGGAACCCTACCACTCCAAACTCTTACTCTGAAGCCATTAGAGATCCAAATGCTATACACTGGAAAAATGCCATGAAAGAAGAAATGGACTCAATGAAGGTCAATCAGACTTGGATATTGATTCCAAGACCTCCGAGAACCCGTCTCATAGATTCCAAGTGGATCTTTAAGATTAAGGATGGTCAAAACCCTAGAGATCCCCCTAGGTATAAAGCCCGTTTAGTAGCCAAAGGGTTCTCACAAAAAGAAGGTATAGACTACAATGATATCTTTGCTCCCATAGTTAAGTACAAAACTTTACGTTTGATGCTTGCTATGTGTGCTGTCTTTGACTGGGAATTGGAACAAATGGATGTGAAAACTACTTTCCTGCATGGGTCTCTGGATGAAACCATCCATATGAGACAGCCTAAAGGGTTTAAACACCCTAAATATCCTGATCATGTATGCTTACTTAAGAGATCCATCTATGGACTTAAACAGTCCCCTAGGCAATGGAATCTCAAGTTTGATGCTGTGATTCATAAATTAGGCTTTACTAGAAGCAGTTATGATACCTGTCTTTATTTTCAAAGCATTTCTCCTTCTTCCATGCTTTATGTGCTTTTATATGTTGATGATATCCTGATTATTTGTGATAGCATGCCTCCTATTAGCACTACTAAAAGCAATTTGAAGAAATACTTTGAGATGAAAGATTTAGGTAGTGCCAAGAAGATCCTTGGCATAAATATCATTAGAAACCGACATAAGAAATCTATATGGTTATCTCAAGATGACTATACCCAAAAGGTCCTAGACCGTTTTCATATGTCCACATCCAAATCCACTACCATTCCCTTAGGAGGGCATTTAGAACTCACCAAAAAGAGTTGTCCTTCCAAACCCGAAAGTGTCAAAGAAATGAGTAAGGTGCCCTACGACGCAGCTGTAGGCTCATTGATGTATGCTATGCTTTGTACGAGGCCCGACCTTGCTTTTGCCATCAGTGTTTTAAGCCGTTTTATGTCTAATCCTGGTTTAGATCACTGGAATGCTATGAAGTACTTACTCCGTTATATTGTTGGTACTAAGAATCTCTGTTTACACTATAGTTTGCATGAATCTGCTACTAAGTTACAGGGATACGTCGATTCCGACTACGCCAGTAATAAAGACAATCGAAAGTCTACTTCAGCATTTTACTTCACCTGGGCAGGCAACTGCATAACGTGGAAATCTCAGCAACAATCGGTTGTTGCATTATCATCCACAGAAGCAGAATACATTGCCACCACTGAAGCTGCAAAAGAAGCAATATGGCTCAAAGGGGTTCTTCAAGAGATTCTAAGAAAGCCGTTCAAGCCTGTGATAAACATGGATAGCCAGAGCGCACTGTATTTGTGCAAAGACCCGATGTACCACGAAAAAACCAAACACATCGACGTTCGGTTTCACTTCATACGAAAAAGGGTATCATCGGGCGAGCTAGACGTCAGAAAAATCAAAGGCGACGTCAACCCAGCTGACTTCGGAACAAAGATCATCCCAGCAAACAAGTTTCTCTTCTGCAGAGACTTTCTCCACCTCGGAGATCTTCCTTAGACGCACAGGTACTGGGCCAATGATGAATCAGGATGTGGTACTGACTCAAATCCACTAGGGTACTAACAGTATTTTAATGGGTTAAATATGTTCCAGATTAGGAGGGCAAATTGTTATGTCTTCTTTAATCCTAAGCATATTTGATCGAGGAGTATAGGATGGTAGATTAACTAATATCGGATTAAGTCGTAGGCAAAGGTTAACTAACAAGATACTAATATATATTATACACATATATTATATACTATGACTATATGTTAGAAGTGTAGTGAACATACTATGCTCACATATATGTTAATGTATATGGTATGTGTAGTATAATATGTATGTTGGATCATTTAGCTCATCCGGATTGGGCCTGTTCTCTTGAGCCCATTTCTGGAGAAGCCCATAGCTTGCTCCACCTGAAGCCCAGGCTCCTTGAGCTCGCTCCAGTTGCTCGACGCTGCGTTTTGGTTATTGGCTCGCCTATATAGCTGAAGCGGCTCTAGGGTTTCTCTCAACCTAAATCAGTTCCAAAGAGGCAGAGAGAGAAAGAAGAGAGAGAGGCTCTGGGAGCTAGGGTTTCCTGGCGCTCCTCGGCGGCGTTCGTGAAGATCCGGCGATTTCTAAGGCGCATCTCCTTGCGAGACCTTAGATCTCGTCCACAGCAAGGAAGAACAAGGCATCACCACCTCCTTCGGCGAAGTTCTTCTTCTCCGGCGAGCTCCTGTGCACAGATCTGACCTGTTCTTCAGATCTGGGGAGTGTTCTACCTTTTCTTGCTTTACTTCTTCACTTTCCTCTTGTATCTTGCTCTATTCTTGCTTGCCTTGTTGATATTGGTTCATCTGCAACCATACTCTGTAATACCGATTAGTACTTAGTGGATTTGACTCGGTGCCTCCCTACTGAGGCCCCGTGGAGTAGATCTTCGGATCGAACCATGTAAATCCGTTGTGTCGCTTTATTTTACGGTTTATCTTGGTTGTTTATACTCGAACCCTAACTTCTTATCTCCGATCTGAGAGATAGGAAGTCGATCTCGAATCTACATATATACTGTAGTTTCTTAGGATTCCATTAAAAACATACAGTTTTTTTAAAATGGTGGATTCAACAATGAAGGTAAAGAATTTAGAAAACTTAAAGAATTAAATCTTATAAGCAAAGTTAATATGATCAATATATTCAGCAAACGTGAAGAATTTCAAATCTTTATCAACCACATTAATTAAAAAAAAATTAAAAATAGCCTAAAACAGTCCATTTAAATTTAAATTAAGTTTATATGGCAACTCCTAATATTTTTTTTACAAAGACAGAAACCATTAAAAGCATAAATCTGTGTTACTAGCATAAATAGCATAAATTTATGTTGTTATAAAGAAGTTTTTTATAATGAATATACATAACCTTTTGATCTCATTCTATTCTAATGATCATTTTCATGTGATGGTTAACAATTTTAATAATTGCGCTATTTTCTTCTCATCAAAATTTATTCAGACATTTATTATTTGTTTTCTATTTATAATGTTGTATAAAGTGTTCTCCCTGTTGGTTTGAATTACCGATGATCCTACTTTGTGTGGATATTCGACCTTTAATACAATATAGATGGGATAGGAAACGCTTGATACATTCTTATAACATTACATTAATAGTATAAAAAAATATTTCATACGGGCACGGGCCTTACACTAGTTGTAACTAAAGCGTTTACAAACATCTTATTCACACTAATAATCTCGTGAACAAATACATCTAATTAGTCCGGTGAAGCTATAACTAAAGGGTCCATTCTAGCTCCGTGAACCATATATGCACCAGACTAAGATGTATTCAAGTGAGATAGGATCTCCTACAACCTCTAGTGTAACCTTGGGTACAACACTAAATTATTTAGGCTAAATATTTATGATAAAAAAATTTCAAAAAATTATTTTTATGTTATAAATAACCAATTATATATATTTATATAATTTTCTCATGAAAAAATATATTTTAGAAAATATTAAAATTATTATCATCCAATAATCATCTTTTTCAATTTTTATATTTTTCAAAATATGTTTTTTCATGATACAAATATACAAATATGTATGATTTGTTATTTATAACATAAAAATAATTTTTTGAAATTTTTTTATCATAAATATTTAGCCTAATTAATTTAGTGTTGTACCCAAGGGTACACTAAATGTTGTAGGAGATCCTATCTCTATTCAAGTAACCTTCTTAAAAAGAAAAATATATACTAAATTTAGTAAAATATGAGGCCTTGTGGGAGCGGGTGTGAGCTCCCACTCGCTTGTCCAGGGCTGGGACTGCATATCTATATTTATATATTCAATAGAGAAATTCTACAAACAATAGTAGAGATTGCAAACAAAATTATAAAGGAGGAAATCTCAACTGATTAATTAGCACAATGGAATCAATCAAAATGCCCAAACGCCAATGCCCCCCAAAAGGGTACGTCCTAAAACTGCTAATAGCTAGCACTGAGTAATTGGTGAAAAAAAGCTCGGAAAATAAGTTACCGTGTTGTTGAAGTCGTCCATGCGACACGTTCGCCGTCTACTGAACTGTAGGTGTCCCACACGATCGTTCTGCTTCCTAAAAACATGATGAATCAACATTCCTTCCTCATCACTTGCATAGACTACCCATTCATCCTTCCTCCACGACAAAAGTTTGAAACTGTAGTATGTATTCACCGCCACCGGCATCACAAACAACAACCTCCAACCATACTTCATCAAAGCCCAAACCTCGCACTGTTTTCCCGTCGTTCTCTCTCCTTTAAAGGCCACAGTAAGGTTACCGTCCAAAGCTCCTAACCCACGCATGGAACCCTTGATTGGCAATTGAGCAGCTCTTAACTCTTCGTTTTGCCAGTCGAAGTAACATATTGTTGGACTCGGGCCACTGCCAGGGTGACAAATCCAATATGGAGTGCCTTGGACAGTCGTCCCAACACGAAAAAATGTTGGGATAAAGGGTTCCTTAAATGACTCAGGTATTGATTTTGGTTTGTACTTCCAACTATTATCCTTGAAGCTCACTACTAGGATTGTGTCCATCCTCTTCTTTCTAGAAATAACCACAACCTTGTATTCGTCATTCGCGAGATCATGGCAAAGCCCCGAGGCGTTGCCACAAAATTTTAATTTCCAGAAGTGATCCCAAATTTGTTTGGGAAAACGCACACGCAACAATTTCTTCTCCATGGTAATTGGATTAAAGAGGCAGAAGGAGTTTGAGGAGCCATCTGCAGTAACATGGTGAAGTGCAACGAGGCCGTGGTAAGAACCCAACACGGTTATGTCAGTCACCGGGAAGTTGAATTCCGCAGGAAGACGCCATGGCTTACCACCACCAGAGGATTAGTCCTATCTGAGCC